>OX493324.1:25199459-25657358 GCA_950371115.1 Anania fuscalis
CAAGGATGCGCCGGACAGGCGGACAGAGGTTTATGTAGATAACTCTGCTATGAATTCTGCGGATGTAATTGGGAAAGTGCAGACATGATAATATTCAGGTAAAGCATGACAAGTAAAGTATGACAATACAATACATAATTTGAATCGTTTCGAAATAACTTGTAAGCTTTAATACTTACGTTTTACTTGTTTTAAATAGGAACTATATGGTAGTAGGCATACGATGATAGGTTAATAAGCATCAGACGATAGTCTCCAATCAAGAAATTACTCGTAACATGACGTTTTTCTTCAAATTGATATAAACCGAATATTCAATCACGCTAATTGTCATCTGATTGGTCTATACTCGTCAAATAAAAAAAATAAAAAATTGGACAACACAAATACCTACACTTCCCTGATCCTAAAGGAAGCAGCTGAAGCATTTGTTTTACAAAAATCAGAAACAAGGACGGTACCACAACACACGGACCAAGGACAGTTTAAAAAAATCGTACATTGATGACCCGACCGGTAATCGAACCCGGAACCTCACAGATGGCGACGCCAAGTCCGGCAAGATCGCCTTTCGGCTACAGAGGTCGTCTAAAGTAGTAGGAGGTACACAATATTACAAGTACATTGCCGTTTTAAGATGAACTTTAATAATTCAAGTTTAGCTTAAAACGGTTATAAATATGTATAATTATATATACCGGGGGTTTCACGAGTTTAGTTCAAATGTATCTTACTTTGTAGAGTCGTCATACCACAAGTTCTCGTAACAGCAGTAAAATACCAACTAGGTATTTGCCCTCGTGCTCGTACACGTAATTATTTCGCGTCACGTAACCTGACCTGTCGCACAACTTGCAATTCAGATCTTGACAGATTTGGGTCTCCCAACATTATGCGTATTATGACATTTGTAAAACACTATGCTTTGACAGAGGTATAAAGTCATATTTTAAACGTCAACTTTCTTTTCAGTGGTGATAATACTGCTCAAACGCAGTAAGTTTCAGTAGCTACCAATCCAACCTAACTAATCTATAGATATTAAAAAAATAGATTTTCTTGATAGCTAGGCTATCTATTTTTCAACTGACTTCCAAAAAGGAGAAGGATTTATTACAGACAGATCACTTTCGCATATAAACCTATTTCAGTTTGGATTATTATTTCTGACCCCAGAAACTGTGTGAATATGCAAACAATACATACTATGATAACGGACACGTAATTTGCATACAAGTTACAAGATGCTCGAAGAAGCGAGATCATTTTTAGGGTTCCGTACTCAAAGGGTAACGGGGTCCCTATTACTTTACTAAGACTCCGCTATCCGTCCGTCCGATGTCCGTTTGTCACCAGGCTATATCTCATGAACCGTGATAGTTAGACAGTTGAAATTTTCATAGATGAAGTATTTCTGTTGTCGTCATAACAACAAATACTAATAAAAACAAAACAAAATAAATATTTAAAGAGACTCCCAACAACAAACGTGATTTTTAAAATATTCACAGAATATTTAGTTAGTTTACTTTTAAATTAAATAACTCAAATATTTAAGAGGGGTTCCCATTCAACAGACCTGTTTTTATAGATGATGGTACGAAACCCTCCGTGCGCGAGTCCGACTCGTACTTGGCCCGGTTTTATCTTTACGGGCAAGACTCGCAAGTTCATTTGTTTAATATTGTAAAAAAAAATCTTTTGTTCTTTATTTACGAGGCCTCTATATTATTATTATGTAAGTACAAAAAACAAACAACTAACTACTAATGACAATTAACTTACCGTAAATCCGTAATAAGACATTCTGTATAAATATGTGGATGTCAATTTTGATTAAAAATCAGAGTGCCGACAAAATTGTATGATTTATCTTACACCATATTTGGGAGGGCAATTTGCGCCTTCATTATTTATGAATCCACGAGGCAAAGGTTAACTGCAGTTAAAACACAACAAAAACCGCTTAAGTGATAGTTGGACTTGTGAACCGAGGTTTCTATACCAACCAGTATCGATCGAGATCTAAGTCGGCTAAAGTAATGCATCTTTATATAAATATCAAATTAGTGTAACTTTTGTAAATAAAAACCAGCCAAGTGCATGTCGTGCCACGCGCAGTGTAGGGTTCCGTAGTTGGCCGTCGTTACCACAATATATTTCAGCAATTACTTTATTTAAGTCACTTTTAATGTTTTCCTCTAAGGAATTTTTGAATGACTAAGTTTAACGATAACTACTCTTAAACTTACCGATTCATATTAATCGTTTTGATTTTTCTTAAAAGTTCATGTAAAGTTCACTACCTATCGTGAATTTTTCCAGATTTTTCGAGCCAATAGTTTAGCTTTTAGAGAGGTCGTCGTGATTAATATACGTATCTCCACAAAATTACAGCTGTCTAGGGTCAACTGTCTCCAAGCTAAGCCTCGGACAGACAGACAGACAGCCAGACGGACATGACGAACCTATAAGGGTTCCTTGTGAAAACTACGGAACCCTAAAATGGACCTTCAATTAGCGACTTTGACAGCTGATAGTGGATCTGTCTTATTGGCTATTAATATTTAGTCTGTTTTGCCAAATTAGGAGTTTAGGGTAGAAGACCATAGAGAACGCCGTCTGTTCGCTGAAGTGGCTCTGAAGCAATTGGCGTTGAGGCCTATTTCTGGATGCATGGGTACGTAAACAAACAAAATTGGTGTATTTAGGGCGGTACCTATCCACATGAGATTCAATAACGTTGAATGCATCCCAAAGAACTTCCTTTTTGATTATTAAATTTTTAAGATAGGAAGCGCTTAGTGTAAAATCCTTTATAGTATGTATCAATGTATGTAGTAGCATAAATTGAATGAAGTCGAATGATGTCACCAAACTTTGCAATTTACTGTAACAACGCACGGGCGCACAATATTTTTTATGTTATTATTATTTTATATATAAATATGTATATATAATTAAATTAGTTATTATATTGTTTATTAAAGTTTATGTATTTATTTATTTGTTTTTAAAAGTTAATTATTAGATATATTTATTGTTATTTATGTAGTTTACTGAGAACGCAGTAATTACGAACTGGGCCACCTAGGGCTCCAGCTGAAAATCAGCGCTGCAATTTTCTGCAGCACATGCTGAGCTGGTGCCCATTAGACACCACATCATTTTTTTTTTTGTTTAATGTTGTTATTTGTCTGCCTTTTCTTTTTATGTTTTTTGTATTTTGTATGTATTCTACTTTTGTATTGTTGTGTGTGTCTAATAAAATATATCTCTCTCGCTCTCTCTCTCTCTCTCTCTCAATAAATGTTTTCGAATCTGACATCTTAAGTGAGATGCAATCGCAGTTGTTTATTCGCATCACCCAAACAAAACTCGTAATTATGAAAGTTATAATTGCACGCTGTCAGTTTCACACTTTACACCGCGTGCACATCAGTGGTGATTATGAAAGTGATGTATATCTGTAGACATGAGGAGACGGCGTATTAAATTACGTTTAAAAGGATGTAAATTGTTCGTAAACTACCTGAATAATTAGTGCTTCGGCGTAAAGACGAAGTTCGTTTCTTGGACTCTTGCTACCTGCGCAACGGACAATAAAATAAGTTTAATAAAAAACTAAAAACCGACTTCAAAATGAAACTAAAAAGCGAAAAATAACATTAACTAAAACATACCTAATTAGTTCTTTTTGGAGTCAGTGCCACCCATCGAGAGTTAAAAGGTGTTCATTCGCACCGACTCCAAAAAGAACTAATTAGGTATGTTTTAGTTAATGTTATTTTTCGCTTTTTAGTTTCATTTTAAAGTCGGTTTTTATTTTTTATTAAACTTATTTTTTTTCACAATTTTAAGTGTTAAGTCCTCTATTTTTCCCCTTCTAACTCTACCAAAAATGACTTTACAGCAAAGTGACCTAAACAAATGCTGGTCCTCTATGGACCCCCCATCTAATGGTATGATAAAAATACGGTGTTATATAGGGTCAATTTTTCGACGAAATTTTTTAAGTCTTAAGGAAAGAGTTTTCCTACACTCCAACCAGAACGGCGGCTAGTCGTAACCATAGGATAAGGTCTTGCGTTAAATACCAAGTCAATTTAAGAAAGGAACTTTTAAATTTTTTTTCGTTACTGGGTGTGCGGGTATGCCCCCAGTAAATAAAAATTGGCGGTCTGGTACCTCATAAGTTCCACGTCTGCTTAACATACTGCGAAATACGTTCTGTCGACAAATTGCAGTATTATCTTCTAACTCCTATCCGTTAAGGAGTTCTGTGGCTTCCATCATCAGGTCAGCAACATGACATGATGATTACCAGACCCAAAAATCAGCATTGAGTCAGAAAATATAAGCAAAACATAATGGGTGCCTATAAAAATTGAGGGTTGCCCTCGATTTTCCAGGGATCCTATCATCAGAATCTGACTTGGTGTAAATGGGACCACCTCGGGAGTATACTCTTTCAAACTGAAAAATACATTTTGAAATTGGTCCATAATTGACGGCGTAATCGCGTAACAAATATACAAAAAAAAACAACATTCAGACGAATTGAGAACCTCCTCCTTTTTTTTGAAGTCGGTTAAAAACGTAAACGCACAGAAAAAACAAAATAATAGTCGTTTTAATTTTTTTTTAATGTCTGTTCCTATGTATCCTATGTAACGCCGAAGCTCAACATGTATTTTAACATTTTCTTTTATAGTATTTACGGGTCTGGGTGTTGTGGTACCTTCGTTGTTTCTGATTTCTTTAACACAGGTGCTTTCGCTACTTATCTAGGATCAGAGGAATGTATGTGATGTTGTCCAATATTTATTATTTATTTATCTGATAATTTAATAGGCACATTTTAGCAAGGACATGTTACTAGTCGTGTTTGAATAAGCACGTTTTTTTTTCGCAATACTTATCTGTAGACGCTTTCACACATTCTTTAGCCAGCTATTAGCAATATCTGTGTATGTAGTATGTAGATCTATCATGCATACAAAAAGGAACTGGTTTGACCGATGTAATTTTATACTACAAACTGTTTTTCCTTTCGAATAAATTCGCTTGAGTCCAATGTGTGAGCGAGATGCAAATAGTTAAGGGGAAATTGTCTGCGTTCGCGCAAGTTAGATAACACTAGCGTATAGCACGGACAGGTTAATCGATCAATAAGTAGTTAAAGTCATGCACTATGAGATGGTATCATCGCGGTGGGTTAGAGTTCGCGGATTAGATGACGAAACCTCTTACGATAGATACTTGTCAAGCGTGTCAAATAAGGAACCTGTAAAACTCGAGATCCCCATTCCTCATTAAACCTACTTATTTACATAACTACCGCTTACCTCATAAATAAGCCCAAAATTACCCAGCGGGCGTTTCGTTAAGATCCGAAACGAGGGTATTTAAGATCGTAGTTTAACAGTTAGCCCTCTTCTAGGAGATGATTCTATTGTTCAAGTACAATAACTTTTCTATGGGATTAACAACAAAATCTTTCAAATAATTTTACTTCTCCAATTTCTCCATACAAACTGACGTCACTTAATTGAATTTTGCTTCCATACAAAAAGTTGAGGTATTTTAGCAGTAGAAACATTCCCTAATATAAAATATATAATGTATACCCCAAATAAGGATATTAGTGTATAAAATCCTAGTGGATGAATAGTTTTTGAAATTTCAAAGCTACATTGACAAAGAGCAGGTCACATCATCGTTCATAGAGCTAACAACCATTTAAGAGAAAGATACTTGAGTTGCGACCACGAACTTGAAGTGGACTGAAGGCATAATCAAGATCGTGGGGTACCACGGAATTAATACTATACGAAGGGTGGAGTAAACGGATTCTCAAGTGGAGACCATGCAGTGGCAAACGTAGTGTAGGACGCTCCTTAGCCGAATGGTCCGACGACCTTTGGAAGGTGGCTGTCAGTGGCTGGGCTGTCTCTTTGGCGCTCTTTGGGGTAGGCATGCGTCTAGCACTGGACTGCAATAGGCTAAATAAGTTAGATACGTGGGGAGACCCTTTGTCTAGTCGTGGACTTCCAAGGGCTTATGTTGAATATTTCTAAGACGTGGATGACAATAATTAATATCAGTATGTCAATAACTTAAACTCTTCTCTTCATTCAAAGAAATTGAAAGGACTTCAAAATTGACGGTACAGAATCAGACTCGAATAAGTGTATTCGATAATTAATTTAATCAATCTATTAAATTAGTTTTTATTTTTGCATACAAAAGGTTTCTATTAGACAGTCAAAGAACAATTCATTACAAATGTAATGTCGTAATATCAAGCAATCTTGTGTTTTTTTGAATATTTTCGCATCTTCTAATTGAATTATGTCACGTTATGAATCTTCAATTAAAATATTTGTTACCTGATCTTATCTTGATGGGGTCATGGGGAAGTTCAACGCGAAAGTAAAAGTCTACACAATATACCTAGTTTTTGTGTGAGCGTTGAGTTAGTTACTTTGTGATTTGTGAAATCGAGGGCAACCCTCAAATTTGAGAAAATGAGAAGAGCAAAAAAATGAGAAGAGCAGACACAATGTTTTTAATATATTTTCTATCACAAAACAAATATTTGAGTCTGGGAATCACCAGTTTATGTTGCTGAGCTGTTGATGAAACCTACAGAACTCCTTAACGATTGGGAGTTAGAAGATAACAGCGGTTTGTCGACAGAGCGTATTTCGTACAGACAGCAATTTTATCACTGGGGGGCTTAAACAGCACTCCCAGAAACGAGAAAATTTACAAAAGTTCGACAAAGTTTTACAGGTTCGAAAATCTCAAATCGACTTAGGTATTGAACGCAAGACCTTATGATATGGTTACGACACCAAAATAAATAAGGGTTACTTTAAACTAGACCCGGCTTCTGTTAATTATTTTACTTTTTAAATGGCTTTTTCCTTTTGAATAATGATGGATTCTCAATTGGATTTAAATGATAACATATTGAAAGGACTTAGGACAAAAAAAACAAATAAAATTAAGTTTTGTTAGAAACTAAAAACCAACTTCCGAAATAAACCAAAAAGCAAAAAATAATATTCAGTAAAACAACTAATCAGTTTAAATGAAACTACCTACTTTTACGGATTATTTCGCGATTTATTTACATTTTATTTAACCTGACGTTTCGAACACTTTACAGCGTTCGTGGTCACAGGTAGACTAAGGTATTATTCGTCTCTACAATATTTTGAAAAAATATAAACTACCGTCACTCATTTAATATTTGTGTTCCTATCAACGCAAAAAGAGCTAACTGTATCTAGAGGTCTTGCAGTGCGGGGCCTAGCATGGGATTTCGTTAAAACAGGATCCCATGCTGGTGGTATTTACCAACCATCTGCTCTGTTGAAATTCGGGTGTCTAATTTCAATTGCCTCCCGTAACATGCGAGGAACAAATCGTCGTTCTCTTGCAAGGACTTTAGGCTGGTCAAATCGTATGAAATGGTTGGGTGTATCTAAGGCATGTTCACACACTGCAAACTTAGTATTCCGTCTATGTTTGATGTCGGCTATATGTTCTTTTACCCGCACGCCTATACTTCGTTTTGTTTGACCGATATAGAAGAGCCCACAGTCACATTCCAGCCTGTACACACCCGCATCTTGAAGAGGTATGTTGCACTTGACAGGTGGTAAAAATTGGTTAATCTTTTTCGGCGGCTTGAAGAAGGTTTTGATTGAAGCGCGCTTCAAAATGTTTCCAATCTTGTCAGTGACACCCTTCATATAAGGTACAGCAGGTTGGCGTTCGGCGGTGGAATGCTTGACCCGGGGTCTGGAACGACGTGGTACCGGCAACTGGTTTTCCCGTAGTACCTTCCTGACATGCTGGAGCTCGCCAGCCAGGTTTTGGTCGTCACAGATACCCCTTGCTCTCTGAAACAATGATTTGCCTACGGTAGCCAACTGTCGAGGATGCTGGTGAGAGGCACCATTGAGGTATTTATCTGTATGGATGACTTTACGAAAAGAAATAAAAACCCTCTCAGTTATTTTTTGAGTCGGTGCCAGCCATGGATAGTTAAAATGTGTTCATTCGCATTTATTTTATATTTCGGTGAGAAACTTTCAATTCAATTGGTATAGTAGTAACTTAGCTGTAGTTATATAAGTATGTACTTTTTCGATAACTTTTTTGGGGCAGGCCACCCGGTGGACTGACAACTGACGACTTAGTCAGGTTTAAAGATCTAAAACCGATAAAGAGCCTTGTATGCGCCGGTTCGTTTTAAATAATTTTTTAAAACCAATTAATTCATGTGACACAGCGTATTTTACAAATGGGTTAATACCTACGTAACGTCTTTTTTTTAAGTATCTCTTTAGGCGAGTTATTTTTTTATTTTAATAAAAATATTTTTGTTCTCAACGAATCAAAAAAAAAAACAACTCGAAAGCGTAAGAAACGATAGTTTCTTTTACGAGATGTGACGTATTTGGCTACTGCGTGCCGCACAAAATAGAAATGTTTAAAGTAAAAAACGCTCCCACAAAAAGTTATACAGCATAAACTGCATCGCACATGCTGCAGTCGATTGGAATTTAAATGCCTACAGGTGATTTAAATAAAAATAAAACTTCATTAATCTATTGTACTAGGTATTAAGATAGAATCATTTTACTGCAGAAAAACAACCACTAAAATGTTACGGTGTATAATAGTCATAAACCGTTTCTTGACTTTATCATCCCAATCGTTAATGATCACTTTATCATTTTTAGGGTTACGTAGCCAAATGGCAAAAAACGGAACCCTTATGGATTCGTTATGTCTGTCTGTCTGTCTGTCCGTCCATATGTCACAGCCACTTTTTACCGAAGCTATAAGAACTTGGTAAGTAGATGTATTCTGTTTTTTACACAAAAACAGAAATAAAGACAATAAATTTTGGGGTTACTTTATTATTATTTATTTATAAGGTACACCAACAGCGAAACACATAAAACATTAACAACAACACGATTACAAGTATATGGTTAAATATGTTTGCCAATAACAGGTATACACAACATCTACCGTAATGTGTAGCTCAGTTTTAATTAACTGGACTAAAACTAAATTAACTAAAAATAAAACAAACAAAATAACTACTTATAACTAAATAAATAAATAAAAAAAAAACACAAAAGATAAAACTAACTAAGGAATGAGTGTGTGCTGAGAGGGCAAAAGTAAGTGGTCAATTTTTTTTGAAGCTTCGGGCAGAGTCGCCGAAAATGTCAATGTACGGTACCTAGGTCATAATTTCATTGTAGGTGTTACAAATTCTGGCTAAGGGATAATGCGCGCCCAAATTTGTTTTGTGGCTAGGTATGCTAAATAGTTTGCGAATTGGGTGACGGGGATACCTGTATGGGACATTTAATTTGATGTGATCGAGGAGGTGCTTACATTTAAGGTGAATGGATACGTCAATCTGCAATTATGACTTAACTTTGAAGGCGAACTCCTCATAAGCGGATGGTTCAAATGCTGTGAAAAAAATATGATGATGTGTGCCATACAGTTTTAAATGAAATTGAAGTTCTTTTTTTTTTAAATGATTGTTACTTTTTACAGAAAAAAATATACAAAATTGCTATGTTTAATGTTTATATTTTCAAACTGCTTCCAAACGCATAAAGCAATTTAGATCATTCTTTCACCAAATTATAGACGATGAATAGCTCTATAATCTTGAAGTTCAAAAAATTCAGATAAGTTATGTACACGTGACAGTAAAGCAATAAACTGATATTATCTGACGCGATCATATCGACACCGGCGCGCGGGGACGCGGGCGGCAGTGTTTCTCTAGCGTTCGCACGGGGAGGCTGTGTCGCTCGTTGCCCTTGCTCCTGTCAGTTGCATTTCTCATTTTCGGGTCAAAGAAGTAACAATGCAGAAAGTGAATTAGGCATAGTAAGATCAGATTGAAACTTTTCGCACATTTGCGCTCGGACGCTGTGATCAGTGATTAGTAATCCTTGTAAATATTTATTTAATGATAATTTTGTTTGCGCTTGGACGCTATAGTTGTTTGCGCATGGACGCTTAGTGATTTTTTGTAAATAGATGTACATCGATAGTTAATATTTAAACACTGCGTAAATAATTAGTAAAAATTGGAAGATGCCGCCCAGGAAAAAGAAAATTGTGAATGCTATTAAAAAGGCTTTGCACATGAACGAAGTACGGTAAGTAACATTCATTATTATATTTATTTGACTATTTACATAAGTATACATAATAAAACATGAAGTATTATTTAAGATTTAACTTGTTTTTTATTACAAGTAAATAAATATTGTAAATTTGCTTAAGTTTTTAACGGGATACAACTATTTGTGAATACAAAAAATGATTATTTTATTTAAGTATTTATTTAATGTAAGCATTTTTTGGCTTAAAAAATAACCCCTTAAATCTACAACTTTAAACTGATAGTTATGAACAACATTTGGTCACAGGATATCTACAAAACTTATTTAATTAATTATATTTGTGTACAAATAATTTATTTCATTTTCAGGAAGTCCAGAAAAAGACTGTCAATTGAAGTGGCAGCTATCGAGAAAAATAAAGAGAATGAAACTAAGTAAGTAACGTTATATTTAATTTTATCATGTAATAATATTTCAATTGTGCACGTTTTATCTGCCTTTCAGTATCTTACCTCCTCAATCTACTGTATTTCGATAGAAATAAATAGTGCCAGTTGTGTGGTTTTTAAATTGTAATTGTCTCTTTCATGTTTCTTGTGTACAGTTATGTTAACTATACTCAGTTCAATATCAATTGAAATGTTACAATTATTGACCGATTAAGCTTCGGAATCAATGATTAAACTTTTGAGCTTCATTATGATAATCCATTTCAAATGGCATGATAAAAATTTAGTTAAGACGGTTAGTCAGAGGACGATATACACATCTCATCTAGATAAAAAAGAAATACTTTCCTTTTGGTTGTAATAGTATTGTGTAAAATCAATCACATAAAAAAATATATATTAAAATCCATTTTTTGTGCGAGGGCGTATAATAATATTATTTGTTCAAATCTTATCGACCAAGTACTATTAAAAAAATTATGCATCATTATTATTATATTAAGTTGTTTTTATATGATGTTTCTTACAGAGTTAATGTAAGTGTTGAAGATCTAGAGAAAAGTCTTCCAAGCCTCCAGAAATGTCCAGACCAACCATCTGAACCTTCAAATGATAATATTATCAATGAATCTACTGCACGATATTTAATTTCGGCCTCATCTGCCGAGGCGCTAACAGTTACTAAAAACACGATCAATTACAAAAGCCATGATCAATTTCAGGTATCTCATGATTTTTTAAAACGTGACTGTGTTTCGTTGTTACTCCGTGAAAAAGTACCCCTATGATATTGAGTAATTTATTTTCAGATGGAGAGTATAGAGATATCACCTGCCCCAGATGAACAACAAACATTTGAAATTGAAGGTCGACGTATCATAGATGTTATTTATTTCTTCTCAAGACTGCAAGAGGTGGCTAACCATGGAATTATGGACTGTGGCTTGGGTAGCATTGAAATTGTAGGAGAAAAAAAAAGTGGATTAATTTCATTGTTTACTTTGAAGTGTAAGATGTGTAACGAAAGTTTTCATGTACATAGTGTGACTCCTGGAGATCAACTGACTGTTAATCACTGTGCTGTTGCTGGAACAATCGCAATTGGTTGTGGACTCTTTCAGCTTCAGGAGTTTTCTGCAGCACTAAATTTACCAATTATGACTCCAAAAACTTACAAATCTTGCCATTCTAAGCTTCAAACTCATTGGGAAAAAGTTTCAGTAGAAACTATGAATCAAGCAGCCAAAAAAGAACGAGAACTAGCAATAGCTGAGAACCGCTTGGATAAAAACGGCATACCAATGATTGATGTGATAGTAGATGGGTGCTGGTCTAAAAGGACTTATAAAAAGAACTACTCTGCTTTATCTGGCGCTGCTGCTATAATTGGAAGAAAAACTGGAGAAGTATTATTTTTAGGAGTCAAAAATAAATACTGTTCAATTTGTGCTCAAGCAGAGAAGAAAAAAGAGCAACCGAAAACGCACAAATGCTATAAAAATTACAATGGACCATCCACAGCAATGGAATCAGAAATTATTGTCGAAGGTTTCAAATGTTCAATTGATATGCACAATTTAATATACTCAAAGATGGTTTCTGATGGAGATTCAAGTACTCATGCAAAATTACTGAAAAGTCGACCGTACCATCACTCTACTATAGAAAAAATTGAATGTCGCAATCACATTCTGCGCAATCTCTGCAACAAGCTGGTCGCTCTTCAAACGGATACTAAATACGTGATCAAGTATCGAAAAAAACTGACTACAAAAAGAATAATGATTCTAAGAAAGACCATTCGAAAAATTATACAAACTCATAAAGCTGACTCTGAATCAGAAAGACGGTGTAACATAGAACCACTATACAATGATTTATTCCCTCCCCCTCGGACCGCGAAAGCGACTGGACGTGTCTACCGTATAAGTGTTGTGAGAAATTATAATTTTTTAAAAAAACTTAAAAATTCATTTTGAGGAGTGTTCGTGATTTGAACCGTGCTGTCTCGGAGGTGCCGCGTTGGTGATCCGCCGCGCGCTACGACCGCTGAGCCAAACTTGTGAGTAACCGCATAGACGAAATTAGAGACTTGGTCAGACTGATGACGTATTAGAAGCTACGACACCTTTTGTGCGCTACGAAACTTGCTACGGACTGCTACGAAAAACGGATTACGACACCTCGTTTGCTACGGACGTCGTGTGCGCTGTGCTACGATATTATCCTGCCATACCAACTGTTCTCATGCCTAATATGCAACACTCTCCTCCCGCTGCCTCTCCGACTTTGTCAGCCTCCCGCTCCGACTCTGACCTAACGCGGGCTAGCGAGACAAAGAGTGATACTAATATTACAACTCGAAACAAACGTCAGCGTATGGATATGTCTCCTGATAAGCCGCCGACACTGGGCACTTCGCACGCCGGGGACGGTGATCTGAGAAATGATATTATGAATCTTTTAACCAGCTGGAAGGAGGATCAAGACCGTCGGCTGAGTGAGTGGAAAACTGATCTAGACAATACGCTATCTAAATTATTAACTCAAGTCTCAGATCTGAAAACGGAATGTCGGGAGATCAAAAAAGCAAATGCCGAAATGGAAAAAAGCATGGATTTTATCAATAAAAAGCACGAGGAGACCATAAGTAAAGTTCTGATCATTGAGAAAGAGAAGAATACTAACACCGAGATCATAAAAAGCCTTGAAACTCAAATGCAGGATCTTCATTTTCAAACGAGACAGGCAACTATTGAGATTCGTAATGTCCCACTTTCGGAAAATGAAAATTATGCAAAACTTAAAGAGATCGTGTTTGGTATGGGTAAGTTAATAGACATCAATATTGTTCCGGAGGATATACGCGACATATACCGGTTACCTGGAAAACCAGGATTACCGCGACCTATTGTGACTGAGTTTGCATGTGTACACACTAGAAATGAGTTGATCTCTAGAATACGACTTTTTAACAAGGAAAAACCAATTAGTGAAAAGCTGAATACTCAAAATATTGGACTACCGGGTGTCAAAAAGCCGATTTATATCGATGAACATCTTGCTCCATCACTAAAGAAATTGATGTTTTTAACTCGTCAATTTGCCAAGAAACATAACTTCTCCTGCTGGCACTCAAATGGACGTATACTTTTACGTACAGGACAAACTGGTAAACCAATTCAAATTGTAGCCGAGAAATGCCTCACCGATCTTCAAAAGAAAATCTGACTATTGTTCTTACAGTATTTCATTACTACCCATATTACAAAAATGCATATTATAGTTATTGTTAGTATGACATTCCTTATAAAGTACTACGCTGTTTCTAATGTTGTGCCTTTCTACTATGTATTAGGCTCGCCTGAGGTGACTTGTGCTGCACTGTCATGTTTTTCTTTGAAACGTTACTCTGTTTTTACTTTTAAAATTCGCGGATACCAACTTTTTACTAAATAATCTAAATAATTACAGTGTTTCTGAAAGTCAAAAATGCCAGCCGGAACAGTGTGTGGACATTATTAAAAAGCCTGCATCTTATCTAAAAATACTGCACCAAAACATTCGTAGCATCAATAAAAACTATAATGAATTCTGCACTCTATTAAAACGTCTGAACATTAATTGTGAAATCATAGTTCTCTCTGAATGTTGGCTCTCCTATGTTGGAGCACTACCTTCACTCGATGGTTTTGACTGTTTTAGTACCTCTTATAACTTCAATCAAAATGATGGTGTAGTGGTATTTATAAGCAAACAACTAAAAGTCAAAATTGCAGAAACAGAACTATGTGAGGCCAATTGTCTTCAAATAGAACTTGATTCGAAAACTGTAATATTGGCTATATACAGACCTAGTGAATTTAGAAATGTTGGTCCTTTCTTAAACTCCTTAAGTAAATTGTTGGACACGTTAAAAACTTATAAAAACATTATTTTGTTAGGAGATATTAACATTAATTTACTTAAACATGAGGAGAATACACTAGAATATCTCGATATTATCTCTTTTAACGGTCTGTTTCCCGCGCACACCCTGCCAACCCGGAAGGATAGTTGCTTAGATCATGTAATAATTAAAACATCCTTACCCTCCTATACTTTGATACTGGAAACGGCTATTACTGATCATGAATCTACTTTCTTTTGTCTAAAGACCATAACTAATACTGTTACAAATAATAAAGTTGCTCAAAAACTTCATCTAGAGGGTATTTTATCCGACTGTAACGCAGAGAACTTTCAATTTATATACGAAAATAAAAATATTAATGTAATTTCCAGTTTATTTATACAAAATCTATCAAACATAATTTTAAAAAATACAACAACATTTAAATCTCCCTGCAGAAAAACAACTTTAAAATCTTGGATGACTACTGGTTTGTTACGCTGCATTCGCAATAGAGATCAAATGTATAAAAAACTGAAAAAAAATCCAAATGATCTTATCCTCCGAAACACTTACATTCGTTACAGAAACTATTGTACTAATCAAATTAAAAAAGTTAAACGGCAATTTGAAGTCGAATTGCTAAACTCTGCGGGTAACAATTGTAAACAGTTATGGAAATCCATTAATGAAATTACAAATCGCAAAACAAATCACACAATCCCTCATACTCTTCTTAATTTATGCACTAAAAAAATCGACTCTTTAAACTCTGTGAATTCCTACTTGGCAAATGTTGGTACTGAGCTGGCTGCCAAAATTATCTCTTCAGCATCACTACCGTCCTCTAATGCTGTGACTTCTAAGTCACGTAGTAATTCTTTTGTCATCCGTATGACTGATAGTCAGGAGGTAATCGACGTTATCAGCAATCTGAAGAGTTCTTGCTCAGCGGGTTATGATGGAATAACACCTAAAATACTTAAATGTGCTCTGCCTGAGATCGTTCCTCACTTCACTTATATTATAAATGTAAGTATTGAGCAAGGAATTTTTCCTGACGCCCTAAAGAAATCAGTGGTGGTTCCTATCTATAAATCAGGTAACAAAAAATGCATAGATAATTACCGCCCAATAGCTATCCTGACCACGTTTGCCAAGATATTTGAAAAAATTGTTAATACTAGACTGTGCTCATATCTCGAAAATAATAAGTTATTGGCAGAGTCACAGTACGGTTTCAGAAGGGGCAAATCAACCAGTGATGCGGTGCATGACTTAACTGATTTTGTTGTGCAAAAGTTAAATCAAAGAAAGCGATGCTTGTCAATTTTCTTAGACCTACGTAAAGCCTTCGATACAGTATCAGTGCCTTTTCTTATTAAAAAACTTGAAACTCTAGGAATCCGGGGTACACCACTTCTTTTATTGTCAGACTATCTTAAAAACAGAACCCAGAGAGTCAAAATAGGGGAACATTTGAGTGAGGAAACTCTGGTCACATACGGTGTGCCCCAAGGAAGTGTTCTGGGGCCTAGCTTATTTCTCTGTTATGTAAATGATCTATGTGAACTTGAGTTGGAAAACTGTAAGATTGTTGCTTATGCCGATGACACTTCTCTTACGTTTTACGGGGATACTTGGGAAGAGGTATTTCATAAAGCACAAACTGGGTTTAATACGGTCTGTCATTGGCTGGCTTCCAATTCTTTGACTTTAAATACTGATAAAACCAAGTATATACCTTTCGCAATGCGAGATAATCAAATTTTCAAAATTCCTTCTTCATTGAAATTAGCTGCACATACCTGCTCTTATCCTCCGCTGAACGGATGTTCGTGTGGATTCCTGGAGCGGGCTCAAAGCATCACGTATTTAGGTGTGGTTTTGGATAGCACTTTGTCCTTTCAGAAACACATATTAGGGCTGACTCAGAAAGTAAGAAAACTAATATACATATTTAAGCAACTCAGACATATTACAGATAGTAAAACCCTAAAATATATTTACACGTCTCTGTGTCAATCAATTATGTCTTACTGTGTTACAGTTTGGGGAGGAGCAGCACAAAGTCACCTTATAAAATTGGAAAGAGCGCAAAGACTAATATTAAAGATTTGCCTATTTAAGCCAATTTTGTACTCTACTACATTGTTGTACTCGGATAGTGAAGTGCTGACAGTACGCCAATTGTATGTTCTTTGCACGATCCTTAAACAACATAAAATGCAGCCATTCAAACCTGATGATACAACGAAAAATAGACGTAGAAACAGAAATGTATGCCCATCTGATACTTTTAACACATCGTTTGCTCGTAGGTTTTTTTGTGCACAAGGACCAAAATTATACAACAAATGTAATGCTTTGTTAAACATATACCCTAAAAACAAATATGAATGTAAAAATATGCTAACTAAGTGGTTGTCTTCAATGTCATACCAAGAGACTGAAAACTTTGTAACGAAAACTTTAAAATGAATTACTGAATAGTTTTGAGTTTTGCTTTTTATATCATACTATGTAGTGTAGCTATTTAAAAAGACACCGACTAAGTGAATACGCTAAGGTACTCTAAAATTGTATAAAGCCTGAGAGTGGAGACCTGGTGGTCTGTAACACAAGTATATTTTTACTTATCATAGGTCACCAGTCTCCACAAACAAGTAATTGTTTCTGATTTTGTAGTTTACTTTAGTTTAAGAACTTGCTTGTTTGTGGTGAGAAATAAATATATTTTATTATTATTATTATTATTATTATTATTGTTAACCCATCCACATGCGTTTGATGATCACACGAGATGTAAATCATATTTTTGTAACTCCAAAGAGACTTCACAGTCCTCAGATATCCCGAAAGAATTTTACACCAGCACACTGTGGGCAAGAATTTGTTTGATAACTTCAAATATGGCGGCACACGCTCCCAGCTTAATCCACGATATTGACAGCAATACTGTTGAGCGCTATAACAGTATTGTGGCAAAATTAGTTGGAGGTAAAAGAGTAAACTTCAGCAAGAGAGGCTCTTATCAGGCTCGGTGTCATGCCGCTGTAGTCTCCTTTAACACACATAAAACGTTGTCCACTGTTTATAAATCAATTGCAGGACACAGTCCTCGAGGAAATGTTAAAAAGTTAGAACACAGAAGAATAAAACAGATGAGAGCATTACGACTATATAAGAGAAAAAAGAACAGAGTATTATTTGCAAAAGGAGGTGATAAAAACTATGGAGAAAACTGCGAAAAACCAGATATGCCCGATGAAATATTGGCAAAAGAAAAACAAACTTTCTTAGAAAATTTAAAAAAGTCAAAAGATGAAAGGCAAAGGATTGAGCGAGACACCATTTTGCAAAGTTCTTGCAGTGATTGGCTGGAGCTTAGACGAAGCCTTCTGACTGCTTCAAACTTTGGAAGAGTCGTAAAAAGACGGAACAATATTAGTTGTTCAAATATCGTTAAGGACATATTGTATAAAGATGCTATATCTCAGGTCAGTTCAATAAAACATGGAAGAGAAAATGAAAAAATTGCCATTAATCAATTAGAAAAACAACAGAATGTCCAAATTACACCTTGTGGACTGTTTATAGACGAGGAAATACAGTATCTCGGAGCCACACCCGATGGTTTGATTAACGACGACACAATTGTTGAAATAAAATGTCCTTTAACAGCATTTAAAAAAGAAATCAAAGAAGCAGTGGAAAATAAAAAAATTACATTTTATAAAATTAACACAGAAGGCGAATTGGTCATAAATCAAGCACATAATTGGTATTTTCAAATACAAGGTCAGTTACATATCACCAAAAGATCGAAATGTTTGTTTGCGATTTGGACAGGCGAAGACCGACCACTGAGGACTGAAGTAATCACAAAAGATGTTATTTTTTGGGAAAATGAAATGGTAAGCAAATTGTGTAGATTTTATATAGAATGTATGCTTCCTGAATTGGTAGATCCAAGATGCCCTCGAAATCAGAAAATAAGAGATCCACAATTCATTCAAGAAGCAATCAATGAAACTCAAAAACACAAGAAGATGAAACCTAGTAAGAGAAACCTTGAGGAGGACCATAATATGACAAACAATATTTTAAAACGAAGAGAAAAGAAACAGAAGACTAGTGATAAAGAAAATATACATCGACAGTTTGAAGATGGACATAAGTCATGCTCTACTGAAAGCGAACAAGATAAATTCACTATCCACTCTTCATCTGCATACTTTAGAAATTTACAATTTGATGAGTTTTGAATTTATATAAATAGTAGCTTATGAAGATTTGTTTGATATGTGTGTGTATTGTGATTATTTTGTAACCGTATTACAATATTATTGTAATATTAGTAATAATATTTGAGATTATTATCAACTAGCGGTCTCCCGCGACTTGATGTTGTGTTATTAAAAGGTTTTTTTAAATAAAAGTAAACATATTTTAAACGCAAATTAAAAGAAGTATGCTTTTTTGGCTATTTTCTAAAAGGATCTCAACAATTTGTAGTTTATTTTGAATGATGTCGAATACCCTATTGCAGATTTGTGTTCTCTATTGGTGTTTTTAGTAAACCACTTTTGTTTTTTTAACTTTTCTTTCAATGTACAGACACACCAAGTTCTATTGCTTTATTATATGTATAGTTAATGTATTGTGTGTTATTCATATTTTTGAATAAAAATATCATTACGTACGATCTAGTTTTTTTTATTGAAATTACTTTAAAAATCATAGTAATCACTTAGAAACCTAACTGAAGTGACAGCTAACGTTCATACTTACCTACCTTAGATATAGAGAAGGTACACACAGCCGCACGTCAGACTACCCGAAGTGACCCTGAGGCCGCCTCTACGCAATAAAAGCTGTTTTATAATATTTTAAACTTTCATGTTTCATTTTCCCAAAAAAAAACCTTTTATGTGTTTGTGTTGTTTAAAATACCAATAGGTATTTATAACAACGTATAACAATACACACAGTGAAAAAGCTGTTTTCGTAGTTCAAAGCCTTAAAATTTCAAAGCCTAACGCGCACGAATTTGATAATACGATCCGCTGCCTGCATTTGATCGAGAGAGAGAGTGAGTCCAAAAAGTTCAAGTAAATAAACAAAGTTGCACATCTGCGCTGCGATACGTGGACATCTTTGGTATCGGGTAGGAGTGCGGGCGCGCGGATTGCGGCGCTTGGCTCCGCCCACACGCTGAAGGTCATTTACGTATATTATCGCCTTAATTTTGTTATGCAGTAACTTGTGGAGAAACATTAAGTCCGCAATGAGACGCCGGTTACGCAAGGTCGCCATTCTGAAAAATGCTAGCCTCTGACTATAGGGGTGTCTATGCGATATGCCTGGAGTTGAAAAAGCAAGGTAGCGCGTAAAGGCTCTCTGAATTGTTTCGATTCGCTGAGAAGACGCAACATAGACTGGGTTCCAGGCGACACTAGCGAATTCGAAATGGCTACGTACTAGTGCATTAAATAGAACCTTCTTGGTTTGGACACATCGGAAACCTTTCGCGTTTCTTTTTAGGAATCCCAACATACGAGCCGCCTTTTTGATGATATTATCCGTGTGAGCAGTCAATTTCAGCTTACAATCCAACAAGACACCCAGGTCCCTAATCTCCCTCACCTCTTCCAGAGTCGCATCACCCAATAAGTAAGTCGCAGTGATGGGGCGTCTTTTTCTGGTGTAGCTTATGTGGTAACATTTATTTGGATTTAAAATCATTCCGTTAATTGCACACCAATCCATGAGCTTGTTTAAATCAGATTGCAGGAGGTCAGCATCCCCGAGACTTTTGATCGTTCTACTTAATTTGAGATCGTCAGCAAACATAGATACACTACTATTTTTAATAACTGTAGCTATGTCATTAATAAATATTAAAAAGAGAAGAGGACCCAAATGGGACCCCTGGGGAACACCAGACTCAGCCAAAAACAATTCAGACTCAAAACCATCTATAGCCACTCGCTGAGTTCTCTTTGCCAAGTAAGATTCAAACCATTGCAACAGTGATCCCCCTATACCCATTCCTCTTAGTTTAGACAGCAGGGCTTGGTGACCTACCTTGTCGAAGGCACTCGAAAAGTCTGTATAAATTGCGTCCACCTGAAGCCCCCTGTCCACGTCTTGTGCTACCGCGGAAACGAAAGAAGACAAATTAGACTCAACCGAACGACCACGCCTGAACCCATGTTGAAAATCGGATATAACGTTCTCAGTATGGTTGTAGAGTATGAGGTAGACGAGACATTCAAATAATTTAGAAAAACACGATAATATGGAGATAGGTCGATAGTTCGTGACATCGATCTTGTTACCTTTCTTATAAATAGGGATAATTCTGGCTTTTTTCCATTCATCGGGAAATTTTCCTTCGCTTAAAGAGCGATTAAATATTAAAGTTAATGGAAAGGCTAGTGCGGATCCACAGCGTTTCACAAATAGGGGAGGTATGTTGTCAGGGCCAGGTCCCTTTTTTTCATTAAGGTGTTGTATTTTTGTTAACACTTGTGACTCGCTCAATTTAAGCGTAGCAATGGAATTACTCGTATTCGGAATATCGTCACTATGAGAAGCGTTGGCAATGCTTTTATTGGAGTACACGGAAGAAAAATGACTTGCAAAAAGGTTCGCTATATCGGTGCCTACTGATGCAGTTGAATTCTTAAGTACCATTTTTGCTAAAATGTGTGCCCCCCCCCCCTCCCGTAACTTCAAAAAAAAAGTGAATGAAAAAACTAAAAAAATATATGATGTACATTACCATGCAAACTTCCACCGAAAACTGGTTTGAACGAGATCTAGTAAGTAGTAAGTGGTGAGTAATGTTTTATGGCATTTTAAAAGCCTTGGTTACATGTCACGTCGCCTATATGATCAACAATGCATTGATTTAGAGAAACTTGTTTTATGTTTGTTTGATGATCCAACGTAGTCGTTTGTTATAAATGTTAAATTAATAATGTAATAATATCCTATGAGACTAAATCCGTATTTTAATCCAGGGGTGATTTCAGTTATGTGCTGTTTTTGACATAAAAAAAAATTCTTTGCGAAATGCTTTCTTAATTGTAAATTTCTTCCAGAGTATAACTAACGTACCTTCCCCAATTACTAAAATGAACAGGGCCCTAACCATGAACTGTTAAAACAATCACAAATCTGTCAAACATTATCATTTCTGTCAAATTTTGTATGAAATGACGTACCAAAATTGACAGATTTGACAACTTTGAGATTGTTTTAAGAGTTCATGGTTATGGCCCAGTGCTGAAAACAAGGTCAGTTAAAACTTTTAAGTGTAATAGCTTTGTGTCAAAGTTGCATATTGTCATTATAAAGAAAGTTGAGTTGATTTTTTTTTCTAACACCTTTAATTTAAGCTTAATTACTACTACGCGTTCTATTGCAGTTTTTATGGATTATTATTCTACTTGATATGACATGTAGGTCAATCATCATGCAGAAAGAATACGTTGACCTATTAAGATATGAGGTAAGGGGAAAAAGTATTTTCGCATTATGGTATGTATGAACTTGTAATAAAATCTCTTTGGCTGTACTATTTGCATCTGGCTGGTTTTGGTATAAGTAAAAATGGTAAAAATATAGTTAAAATTTGAAAGTAGATAATTCCAAATTCAAATTAGAAAAATGTGTGTTTTTCATTTCTTGTTTTTCGTTTACTACATAAAAGCACGTACGTAAAAAAAATATGGACGTAACCTCGTCTAACCATAAGTGAAGCATAATAATTGCCGCCCGTTTAGGCTGTGTGCGTTATTTAAGGGTTGCTATATAAACCATCAATTTCCCTGCTGTTTTGTGGTACCAATCGATCTCAGTTAACTTATGTAATTTATATATATTTTTGAACAGAAATATAAACGGTTGTTCTATGTTGGCCTACCAAACATATTTTTTATGATCACTGTGATAGAAAATAAAACACATGTTACGTATAAAGAGATATATTTTTACACATGACATTATTACTTTATTAGTGATAATTCTATGACTATCTATAAAATATACCCTTAATAACAAAAAGTAAAATTGAAAAATTTTGAAATCCCCACGACGCTTATTACCTAATTGAAAAAGGATAAAAATTCTACTAGTCAGGCCTTTCATTGGATAGTATATTGAGGGAGTTTAACAAAAATATGTAATCCGCCATTTTGTTACGGCGGCCATCTTGGACCGATTTCATCAAACATAGCTAAAAACACTCTCGACTAATTAATTATTTAAACGAAAAAAACTAAATCAAAATCGGTTCATCCGTTCGGGAGCAAAGATGCCACACACACACAGACACGGCAAACTTATAACACCCCGTCGTTTTTGCGTCGGGGGTTAAAATCAAAAATACGTTTACATCATATATCATAATGGTATAATAATAATGTTAAGTACGTATATTATTATTATAATTAATAAAGCTGCGCTATAATCCTTTATGTTGTGTCAACTTTTTACCGATTCAGAGAGTCACATACATAGTTTGTTGCATACAAATATAGATTTGGGACCCCAAAAGGTGGGGTTTTGTGGTAATTTTCCCGTAAATAAAGTGACAACACTGTTGAATTTTACCTCTAGAATTCTCGGCAAAGTATTTATAACATAAATAAAAAAAAAAATCAGGAATCGTAATAACTTACGTATGATAGGTGATTCCATGTGACTTTTTACGTTTACTCATGTAGTTTTTGCATGATTTAACAACACAAGCCGGTATTTTTGAAAAATAAATTGTTGACGCAACGAACGCATTTACTACGTGTCACTGGCGCTGTCACTCGGAGCGAAATGGCGGCGGGTTGTCGTACCTAGTGTGTATGTGTGAGTGTAGATCATGTACAACAAACGAAATTGTAGTACCTTGCATGCTTCACACTTTTTATATGTGATGTTACGTCCGTATTATTTTTACGTCCGTGCATAAAAGGTAAAAATGCAACGCAAGCCGCGAAAAATTTGCTATGTTTATGGACCTAGTGCAGAGTCTGTGAGAGTAGCACAAATTTGGTTTAAGCGTTTTCAATCCGGAAATTTTGATGTCAAAGATGCACGTCGCTCTGGTCTCCCTATTACGGATAAAATTGATTCCATTTTTGAAAAAGTGGTGCAAGAATGGCATATAAGTAGTTACGACGTAGCTGAAGAACTGGGAATTGACCACAAAACAGTTTTGGCGCATTTGAAAAAAACTGGGTACACAAAAAAGCTCGATATTTGAGTACCCCACGAGCTCACTGAAAGAAACCTCATGAACCGTGTACTCATTTGTGATTCTTTATTACGACGTAATAAGAACCGAACCATTTTTGAAGAAGCTGATAACTTGTGATGAAAAGTGGATCACGTACGACAAGACCGTGCGAAAATAGTCGTGGTCAAAGGCCGGTCAGGCTTCACAGACTGTGGCGAAACCCGGGTTAACTCGCAACAAGGTGATGCTGTGTGTGTAGTGGGATTGGAAAGGCATTATTCATTATGAGCTATTACCAGCAGGCAGGACCATCGATTCTGAACTCCACTGCGAACAACTGATGAGATTTAAGCAAGAAGTTGAGAGAAAGCGGCTGGAATTAATCAACAGAAGGGGTGTGGTTTTTCATCATGATTACACTAGACCTCACACATCTTTAGCCACTCAGCAAAAATTAAGAGAGTTTGGCTGGTAGGTGTTAATGCATCCGCCGGATAGTCCTGACCTTGCACCTTCAGATTTCCACCTGTTTCGCTCTCTTTAGAATTCTCTAGACCAGTGTCAGGTTAATATCACGAGAGGACTGTCAAAACCACTTGTCGCGGTATTTTGATCAGAAGCACCAAAATTTCTATAGCAATGGGATCATGTCCCTACCTACAAGATGGCAAAAAGTTATCGAACAAAATGGTACCTAATAAACACAATGGTAGCTAAATGTAAATAAACTATACTTACTAAAAAATGTTTTGAATTTTCTTAAAAAATGTGCAGAAACTTTTTCCCCAACCTATTAAAATTCACCGACGCTGCAACTGACATCGCGAGTTTAAAATGAATTTTTACCTGTGCTCTTACATGATCCCGGAAGGGTAGTTCTTAGAATTCAAGTATTTACGTGTTCACGTTGACTAAAAATTATATCGTTGTGAGTCGGTTTATAAGCGTGGCGCGTAAACCAAACTATTCTCCGTCACTTGCCCGCGCGATCGTCATTTTTCTACAATTTTTTTGCCTAATTATATGTCTCGACAAGCTGACTTATTTTAAAAGCTGGTAATAAAAATAATAATATAATTATACAATATGTGAATGAGCCAGAAATGCCCAGTACTCTTTGTGCGCCTCTTAAGCGCAACTCATGAATGTCTCGTATGAGAAGGCCCAGGATATGGAGGAGAGTGAGTATCTGTTACATAGTATCTATTAATCTGTGACTGAACTCTGACCTGCGTCGACGGAATATGTGAGTGCCTAGTAGTTACCTAGGCACTCACATATTTCCAGACTGGTTATAATCAAATTTTTATACGGATAGTGCTGCTTACCACATCCTAGATAAGTACTATTGCTGAAAGATCCTACTAATATTATAAATGTGAAAATGTGTATGTTGGTTGCCTAATTGCATAAACTTTTATACATTTTTATGTGCAGGCTTAGAGATAATAATATCCACACCCTGATTAGAAAATGGGTGCTTTTTATTACGGAAAAAAGAAATGAAATACATTGTGTTTCTTTGACAACCGAAGGGGCAAAGTAAAGATATTTAATTGAAAATGATCTTATTTTTTCTTATAAATTAAAGAAGGCGTTTACAACGTGTTGAGTAAATAGGTGAAGATCGTTGGAAGTGCACACCGGAATTATTATAAAAATAATCTCATCTCTCGATGACCTAACCTGATCACACAGCTGAGTAGATAGAGTCCACACTATAGGAAAAAAATATATATACGCGTCGATTTGAAAACCTCCTCCGTTTTTTTTCGTCGGTTGAAAAGACAAAAAGTGCCTTTAAAAAGTTTGACAATCTTTTCTTTCTATTAGGTTATTATAATGTTTAACACAATTACCTACCTACATTTAAAGGTCCATATATAGTTTTCTAAAATAATCTTGGCGTGTGTTTTTTTTTCTAAGGATGAAATTTAAGGGTTGATTCTGCTGGTCGAATGGAGGTCAGACCACTTTCTCTATACCTCATTTGGTATTAGTCTTCTATCTAAAATATGAGCAGTCTGTTGACCTTGCTTATGTGTATCCTAACCATAGAAAGCAATATTTTAATTACCTACATGTTCATCCAAGAAATGAAATCATTATACAGGTATAACCAAAATACAACAATATTAGGCAGGAATCTTGTACTACTACTCTTTAAAGCATTGAATAACTCGAATAAAGTAAAATATTAAAACGAATAAATAAACTAGGTATTGCAAGACTCTTGCATGAGTTAAAAATGGTTGCTTTTCTTACATGAGACATGGACACAGAACCAATGGCACTCTTACTAATACGAAGGCATCTTTAGACACAACAATGCAATCACAGTCTCTTGTGCAACATAACTTTATATTGGCTCCGATTTGAGAATTTGACACGACTGCAGATACAAATAAAATAAGATATGGACATTGTAAGGAAAGCATAGTCGTTGGTTGTTAACTTGCTGATATAACAACAAACCAAATGATTAATTGCCAGTGCGTGGGGTTTGTTTCGTTGTATGATGATAAATGAATCTCTTCATTTATTTATGACTAGCCGAGTAACTTTAAACTAACCAGTAACATAAATACTCGCATTTTTTAATACAAAAATATTGTGACTGGTGAAAAATTATAAATGTATTTATCTGTCACACACACCGTTAAATCGTACAAATATTTGATGTTTCCGTCTTGTTGGTAATTATGTCAACAAAATTAATATTTGTATTACCAAAATAGAAATATGAATCAACTCTAGGTTGTTCACGTGTTCATGCTTCTATGTTTTTTGTTAGATATAATTTAAACTATTAGCACCTAGTAATATTAAAGTCTGACGTCTTCGTTTTACAGATTTTAACACTTGTAAACATTAATAATCTATGTGAATTAATACCTACCTATCATTCATATGATATTATGTTAAGATAATTTACCCATAAAAGTCACCAGAACGCGGGCACTCGTAGTTCACCAACTTAGTTATATAATTAAGCCCTGCCATGTACATATTCATAACAACGAAGTAGATAGGTATATCTTAATTTTGCAGGCGTGTGGAAATCTCTCTTTTTGTAACGGGTTAATTCGTGTCTAGGTTATAGGTGGCTAGGTGACTCGTACAATTAACATTTCACAATGCTGTTACGATGAACCACGTGTAACACATCATTGTATAGACTGATCAATGAATGACTCAGTCTTTTCTATCTTTATTTAGATTGCTTTATAGCTTGTATTGCAATACACACCATCATTAGGTACTTTTATTTTATAAACCTTACATGGAACATATCCTAGAAATCATATTTTTTAACTATTCATCATACGAAATTGTTAAGTAAAACCAATATTACACATATTTTAATAACTGATAGAATCATCCTCGTTTGGCTAATAACAACAACACACAATTTGGCCTTTAAAATTAAGTAACATGTTAAGTTAGATTTGTTTCGCAATGTTTTGTGACCCAAAGACAAAAACCCACAATATACCAATTACCTATTCTGCGATGTTCCAACACGATTTCGAACTATCAAGATCGCATTGCACGATTGTGAAAATCATTGGCCATCTTGGTTCAGTGGTGCTCTCCGAACTACAAAACCAGCGGTTTCAGGTTTGAAAGCAAATGTTTGACTGATGAACTGAGTATGAGTCATGACTCATTCTCATTGTTATGGAGTATTTGGGGATAGATTAAATGGTGTGATCTATGGTAGAATTCATTAATTTATCAAATCTAACGCGAGCAAAGCCGCGGGCAATAGCTTTATTATAAATACATTTTTCTCTGCTGAGACTTGCAGCTCAGTTTATGTACGAATGCAATTTTAAGGGCAATTTTTACATCTACAATCGTATGAGAAAATATCCAATTTTTTATTCAATTCGCAAGATCCGTTTATCCATTATATTTTGATACTCATAAAAGCGAAAATAATTAAAAGTTCTAACCTAAATAAACCTAACCGAGATAAGATGTATGACAGGCTTCGACATTTTTGGTTCCTACGTTGCATTTCATTTATCTTATTTAAAATATATTATTTATAAATAACTTACTACCTACTACTATTATACATTATTATGAGCTTTAGGTGTTTTAAAAATTAGGTCTTTCGTCCATTTGTATTATACCCATTCAACTTTAGGCCTTGTAATACATCGATTATGTTAAGTATTGTATCTGTAAATTCAACTTTCACATTCACCTTGGTATTAGTTTTTCTTAAAGGGGAAATTTGAAGGTCATATATTGCGAAAATCGTTGAATATTCAAGTGGCACCCTAGACTAGGGCTGCGTTGCGACAGGCAGTAGTAGGAAACGTATTCTGCGTACGCGCCGACGCGAACTTGACATGGTTGTCGTTCGGATATTTATTATGACTAATGCTGTGAATCAAGGACTAGAATAGTACGATACTCAAAGTATAAATAGACCATACACTGTTATGTAGGTGCCTGTATTGCATTATCCTGAGACATTTCAGCAACATTTCTTGTGAGGGTCATAAATATACTTTTTTTATAATTTTCTGATCAAGGCGAGTAATATTTATATTACATATTTATAATATTTTTGTCGAAAGAAATTTTACATAAGTCATACAAATAAATAAGTTAGGCACTTACACATATAAAAAAAAAAAGGTATCTTTTTTTTGCTATTAGTACTGTAGGCTCCTAATACTCACGCAAATAGTCGCGTCGGTCAATGGTGGTAAAATAATAAGATGGTTTTATTTTTCGGGACAAAATATCGTGTGTGTTACTAACTTACTTTGTGATTACTTTGTGATTGAGTTGATAAAAGTGATTTTAAAAGTCGTAAATTCTTTAGTTAGGTTATTTTACAAAGGTGAATCCCTTATTTGTAAGAAAAAACAAATACAAATATAGTCACAGCGGCTATTACTCTTTTTCATAATCAAGACGTAGACTTCCAAATTAATAGGGTGTAACATTCCTTCATAATATTATCTTGAGTTCCCCGAACAATATCTATCAATCCGAAGTATCTTACTAAGAGAACTCAAGATATATAAACTATTTCGCGAACAGACATAAGCTAGTCTGAGTGCTTGCTTCGCAGTAGAGAATATTTTATAATAGGCTTAAGAACACCCTGTGTAGATTCCACCCCCTTAACTTGTTAATATGATAAAAAAAGTTTAATAAAAAACTAAAAACCGACTTCAAAATGAAACTAAAAAGCGAAAAATAATATTGACTAAAACATACCTAATCAGTTCTTTTTGGAGTCAGTGAGAATGAACACATTTTAACTCTCGATGGCTGGCACCGACTCCAAAAAGAACTGATTAGGTATGTTTTAGTCAATATTATTTTTCGCTTTTTAGTTTAATTTTGAAGTCGGTTTTTAGTTTTTTTATTAAACTTTTTTATTTTACAATTTTAAATGTTAAGTCCTCTATTTTTTCCCTCCTAACTTCTCCAAAAATTACTTTACAGCAAAGTAACCTTAACTAATATTGGTCCTCTATGGACCCCCCATCCAATGGTATGATAAAAATAAGGTTTTTTTACGAAAATTTTTAAGTCTTAAGAAAAGGGTTTACCTACACTCCAACCAGAACGGCGGCTATTTTGGTGTCGTAACCTAGGATAAGGTCTCGCGTTAAATAACAGGTTAAATTAAGAAAGGAACTTTCAAATTTTTTTTCGTTACTGGGTGTGCGGGTACGCCCCCAGTAAATAAAAATTGGTGGTCTGGTACCTCATAAGCTCCACGTCTGCTCAACACACTGCGAAATACGTTCTGTCGACAAATTGCAGTATTATCTTCTAACTCCTATCCGTTAAGGAGTTCTGTGGTTTCCATCATCAGGTCAGCAACATGACATGATGATTACCAGACCCAAAAATCAGCATCGAGTCAGAAAATATATGCAAAACATTATGGGTGCCTATAAAAATTGAGGGTTGCCCTCGATTTCCCAGGGATCCCATCATCAGAATCTGACTTGGTGAAAATGGGACCACCTCGGAAGTATACCCTTTCAAACTAAAAAATAAATTTTGAAATCGGTCCATAATTGACGGCGTAATCGCGTAACATACATACAAAAAAAAAAACAACAACATTCAGACGAATTGAGAACCTCCTCCTTTTTTTTTGAAGTCGGTTAAAAATATAAACAAGTCAAAAGGGTGTTATTGTAAAACTAAAATATTTTATACGAAGAATAATAGTTAAATCCAAGTTTATAAAAGCCGGACATTCTAGCGTTATTCAAAGAACCTTTACTAGGTCTTAGGTCAACCTTTTGGCGCCAACATGGATTATGATGTGATAAAATAGAAATGTTACTTAATCTGAACAACTGAATACACATAGGTAATCCATGACTTTCTAATCATCTCGGTCGATTGCTAACTAGATAATTTGGCAGTGGTGATTCTGAGGAAAGAGAGTTTTCGATTTCTTTTCGATAATGAAGTTTCACTGGCTGATTCGCAGCCGTAATAAGATTAAAATAATTTCAATGAACTTTTATTAAATGTTGTAATACTCCGATTGCACCCTGGCTCGCTATGAACTTTTCTGTCCAACACTAATGTCCTTAATAAATAAACGTAAACTTTTTATTAAAAAGGGACTAGGAATTTTTTTTACTCGAATGTGCATTGAATGGCCGCCCGCAGCATCTAGAATCATAAATAAAAGGAAACATACATTTGAAGTATTTTTTTGGAATGAATGGTATCTAAAATGTTTATGTGCATAAATGCTCCGATTCGGATTCTAAACTAATATTTTCATGATATGTGAATATATTCGAAATATAACTACTTATATGTTAAAATAAATTTAGGCCAAATATATTTTATATTTATAGAAATGAGCATTATGACTAAATGACTTTCGGACAAATGAATATTAGACAGTGTGATTGATTCGGAGATTTGATTATTATGACAAGTTATGATTCTGAGAACTTTGTTAAAGTTTATGAAACACAATGGGATCTCGCCTGCATTATTATAATATTTATTTAATATTCAAAATATGACAAATTATAAATGGGCTCCCTTTGATCCCACCCCGATGATATCGGGTTAAGGAATCGGAGTACTTTATCATTCAATGTGACTCAGTTAACCGTTTTTAATTTTACCCGTAAGCCTCGTACTCCTTTTAAAGGTTAACAATATTGTTTTAATTCAATGGCAATTATATTGGTTATTCATCGTTATTGATAAATTAAAAGCACGGTCAATTTATATCGTTCCGGCGAAAGGGTCACCACGACGGCCGTCTGTACTTATAACTTCCAAAGACTTCCATAGATGAACTAAACATCCGTTCTGTCATAAAAAAAACCCTTTAGTCGCATTCTTAAACACTTGAGTGTTTTAGCGATGTTTCACGCATCTCCTGTGATTGTCTTCTAAGCCCGTTAACTCTTATCAAATCAATCTTATCAAAGAAGAGAACATTACAAGAAAGGTCTCGACTGTCTTGTAATGTTCTCTTCGTCCAATTTGTTAACATGCTCGTTGTTTTAGCTATATTAATTATCTAATCAAAAATAAAATTGACAAAAATGGCAATGATCTCAGATGTCGGTATATACTGTATAAAGTCTAGTAATCCCCATTTTTATTTTGGTGGTCTATTGCAACTTTTATTGTAAAGTTCCAAAAGGTTTCTATGTAAATGATGCATTTAGGTACTCTGAGGGTCACGTCTGCGTCAATGTTGGCTGATTTTAACACAATACTAGCCAAATCAGAGAAGAGGTGTTTGTTAGTTTAGACATGAACTTTGACATGTACGGCCATAAAAATAAAAATATTGACAAGATCGTGAGCAAAGAACGGTAAGCCAACTAATATAAATTGTACGTCTATTTTCTAGAAATCTCAAAGACTGCATTTCATATTGTAAAATTCATTTTATTAAACCGTGGTTTAAAATAAAATTTATTGGGATGATAAAACAAGTTTATTAATAAAACGCGAAATGCATTAACAAGTTTGTTCATTGTTTTTCCACCAAATGCCCAGGTATTTTACTATTTTAGAAAACGGCATCTAATCCAATTCAATCCAACTTCAAAGCAAAAAAAATATTTGATGTTTCTCAACTCGACGCGCAAATTATACTCGTAAACTTGATGTATTTGTGACTTCGTCCGTGAAAATGTCCACTAAAGCTAATAGACTTTCGGAAAAACTTTTCCTGGTGAAATTTCAAAAAACTTTGCTCGCCCGATAAAGGTAATTAGCATGCAATAGCAGATTCATTTAGGTATTTGATTAAGATCGCAAGCTGGAATATTGTCATCGTCACCAATTGTGAACGTTTCAAACAGGTGATCCAGATACAATAAAAAAACAATGCGCTTAATATATAAAATATCGGGTCAGCGGGGCCAGATTAGGCTGACAATCAGTCTAAATTCGGTCAAAAGTTTGACCCTCAAAAAAATTGTACGTCTTACACTACATATAACTAAAATAAGCGTGAATCAACATGATGGACAGGTAAACATGTCTAGAGAGGCACCGACCTTTCTTGTTATTTGAACTAGATCTGCTATTATAATGAGAGACATCGAGTTTAAAATTGTTAAAATAAGTAATAAGAAAAGCTTAAAATAAATACCTACAAGATTCCAACTGTCAAGGCGTGATAGTAAAGATAAGATCTAAAGAGGCACGGAAACAATTTTAATTTCATTATTGAGATTTATATGCCGTGACATTGGTCACCAGTTTCGTTATTTAAGGTTACATGTTTCATTTTCGACGATTTTTCTTTGCCAATCTGCGACCAAACTTAAAAAACAGGTGCCGGTGTAAGATTACAAACCTATTATTATCACATTTATGAGTACTTACCTATAGTTACATTGCTGTAAAAAAGTCTGCTCAAACTGATCTTACAACAGACAATTATTGATACAAGATGTATTGACGTCCCAATTATTGACGTAGTGACACAGTATATACATATATAATGATGAGTTTAGACTGTAACATATATATATATATACAGTCAAAACTCATTGCCGGTCAAAACCACTTTTGACTGCAAAAATCAGTCAAAACTCCTTTTGACTAAAGACATCAGTCAAAACCATTATTGACTGGTTTTTGCAACGTTTTTAGTCAAAAGCAGTTGTCACTAAAAGAAAATTGTAGTAGATAAATAAAATGTTATCTATTTTTTTAAATTTTCGTTTATAATCTTAAAAAAATATTGAAATGTTTTTTTTTTTTAACTATAAAAAAATAAAACAATATAAAAATTTTATTTGTTTTATAATTAAACGGTTTCCAAAACATTTTCTATGATTTTTTCAAATTAAATAACTCTCAGTAATAAATAATTTTGACGTATATTCTTGCTTAAAACCACTTTTGACCATTACAATTTAGTGAAAATAACTTTTGCCCATTATTTTTGAAGTCAAAAGTGGTTTTGACCAACGTCCTTAGTTAAAACTACTTTTGACGGAATCAGTTAAAAGTGGTTTTGACCAACGTCCTTAGTCAATACTACTATTGAGTGATTTTGGAAATCAAAAGTGGTTTTGACTGTAACATATACACTAAAGACACTACCTCATGAAAAGATTAGTTCAGAATCCGAATCGGAGCATTTATACACTCATACACATTTTAGATACCAATCATTCCAAAAAAATACTTCATATTGTGAAAGCCGCTACTCGGGGTTGTCTTGGTAGGGGACTTCGTCGGTGGCAAGGGTGGTACCGATGACGTCGTCCAGGTACACGACGCGTGGAAGGTGTGGCAATAAGACAGGAAGCTTCTTGTAGTAATTATGTGTGTATTCTCAAAAAAAACGTGGATACAGTGGTACAGTCACGTGGCTGCTTGTATACGCACGAGGGGGGGGTCGAATACGAAATACCGAGCGAGAGGCACGAATAGGGACACCACGAAGTCTCAAGACTTGGGAGCTAAGGGCGTACCACTACCTAGCGCAGACACTCAGTAAGATCGGAATCCGGAATCAATCCAGAATTAACTTACAAATGTATCGCGGGTGTCTTATACTATTGAAAGATCGTAGGTGTTTGCGCGGGTCAAACGACAGCCAGCGCCATCTAGTGTATAGTAGTGGTAGTAGTAACCTGGGGTCTTATTCTATTCGAAGACTGTAGGTTATTGCGCGAGTCAATCGGCAGTCAGCGCCATCTAGTGCGTAGTAGTAATAGAATGATTCGATACTTGACTATCAGACCAGAGTTATAAGTTAATGTTTGCTTTATGACATTATGAAGTGGTGTTACAGTCTCCCCCATCAGGTTCCGACGTCGCCCCGACGAGGAAGATGGTTTTCAATTTTTCTTTAGGTGGCTCAGGCCTCGACGTGCGGGGTTCCCATTGTCAGAGAAAACAGTTTCATACTTTTGGATTAGACTATCCTGTTGATCGACAGTGAGATCGCTGTGGTAAGGCTGCTTCAGGCGTTACACTTGTTTCTCTCCATCCTTTTGCAGATTATATTTTGGTTTTTCGGCCTGGTGTCCCTGCCCTGATCGTCGTCGTCCGCCCTGCCCTTGTCACGAAAAATTTGGGTTGTAGTTCTTTGCCCGAGCCGGAAGCCACAATGGGTGTTGCGGGTTGCTGGTGAGCAAAGAAGGCCACTAAGTTGGAGCGCCAGTTGTGAAAACGCTCGGGGAGGGGTTGAATGCGAAATACCGAGCGAGAGGCACGAGTAGGGACACCACGAAGTCTCAAGACTTGGGAGCTAAGGGCGTACCACTACCTAGCGCAGACACTCAGTAAGATCGGAATCCGGAATCAATCCAGAATTAACTTACAAATGTATCGCGGGTGTCTTATACTATTGAAAGATCGTAGGTGTTTGCGCGGGTCAAACGACAGCCAGCGCCATCTAGTGTATAGTAGTGGTAGTAGTAACCTGGGGTCTTATTCTATTCGAAGACTGTAGGTTATTGCGCGAGTCAATCGGCAGTCAGCGCCATCTAGTGCGTAGTAGTAATAGAATGATTCGATACTTGACTATCAGACCAGAGTTATAAGTTAATGTTTGCTTTATGACATTATGAAGTGGTGTTACAATATGTATTTTTCCTTTATTTATGATTCTAGATGCTGCGGGCGGCCATTCAATGCACCTTCGAGTAAAAAAAATTCCTAGTCCCTTTTTAATAAAAAGTTTACTTTTATTTATTTAGGACATTAGTGTTGGACAGAAAAGTTCATAGCGAGCCAGGGTGCAATCGGAGTATTACAACATTTAATGAAAGTTCATTGAAATTATTTTAATCTTATTACGGCTGCGAATCAGCCAGTGAAACTTCATTATCGAAAAGAAATCGAAAACTCTCTTTCCTCAGAATCACCACTGCCAAATTTTCAGGGAACACGCACAAGCCATGGTTCCTGAAAACAGAATTTACACAATATATTTGACACTTTCGATATTTCTTTAGACATTGATTAAAAAAAAACTCAATAGTTCATAGGAGTTTTAATTACTTTAACTAAAGGTTGTGAAAATCACTCAAATTTTACTACAAAAAGCTATTTAATTACGTTGCCTGCTTAGTTCCAGCTAGGTCAGCATATATACCTATAGGTACATTAATTATCTAACTCTGCAAAATGTTCTCTGCTAAGTGTTAGAAAGAAACCTCTTGAACACTTGTAATCCTTATTTTTATATTTTTATTCTTATTTATCTAGTTAGCAATCGACCGAGATGATTAGAAAGTCATGGATTACCTATGTGTATTCAGTTGTTCAGATTAAGTAACATTTCTATTTTATCACATCATAATCCATGTTGGCGCCAAAAGGTTGACCTACGACCTGGTAAAGGTTACAGGAAGCCGCAAACAGCCAATCTGGAAGTCATTGGGTGAAGCCTGTGTTTTATTTATCATATTATTTTATTATATCGTCGGCGTTTTGTATGATTCGTCATGACGACAATGATATTGTCTGTTTACAAACTACGATGGTTCGCGGAAATCGCGGATTTGCTAGTATTCCATGTGTGGTGACCCTAAGGCTAACCATGGCTTTATGCAAATGAAATAAATATATTTTAGGGTTCCTTACCATTGATATGAGGCATTATGAACGCTTGTAGGATTACTTCGTTGTCCGTCTGTTAGTATGCCAAGACTCTTTTTTGACGTTCAAGTTGGGATAAAAAACTAATCTATGTCATATAAGTTATAATGTAAAGTAATGAAAAGATTCAGTCGGTTATATTATACTTATCTTTACAATTTTTTCGTTCGACACACGCAAGTGTGATGACCTTAGGAAGATGGCTGGTAGTAGATGGATGAAAAAAGCGGGAGATATTGCTCTTTGGGGGAGGATTACGTCCAGCAGTGGACTACAATAGGCTGAGATGATGAAAGATATCAAAACTTATAGGGTACTTCCCGTTGACCTAAGTCATGATATTTGGCAAGAAGCAAATGTCGTTTAGCACACGTAAAGGGAAACATCTAAAAACCGTAAATTTGAAGATACTTACCAAAAAAAAAAGATTCCTGTGATTGATGACCTAATTACATACGTACAAGTTTGAACGGAATTCACGGATGCCTTAGTGCGCGGTAGTCCGGCTCGCATGACTCATGTTTTTTAAGCTGTAACTTTAGTTCTAATAAATGCATAAAATAGCACACACGTATAAGCATTCAGATGTGATTCCGTTGTGTTGTTATCAATACTTACCCCCACAACAGTGTACAAGTCTATCAATATATTTCGGGTTTGTTCCCTGTCATGCCAAGGTCAAGAGACACAATAAAAACATCTATTATTTGCGTCCACCGGTGCTTTGATAGGTTAAGGTTAAGTTAAGTAAGTTTAATAAAAAGGTTAATTGAAGCTTGATAGGTTAAGTGTTTGAATCTCGCAAAGGATCCCCAAATTTAATTAAATATAGATCTTACATAACAATACGAGATAATTTTTTATTCCGTTTTTGTGTCTGATGAAATAATTGAAGTAATTAAGGACATTTTCATGAAATTTTGTTCTGATATATTCAGTCATCTTGGCTTATTTTATTTATGAATGCAGATGAAGTTGAGAGCATAAAAATAGTTTTAATTAATTGACTTGATATTTGGCATTGCGGAAATGCGATGAACTTTATGGCATGTCATGTCACTGCACCACGCACGGCGTCACGAGCGACGGCACGTCACGAGCGGTGACGCGTGCGGGTCCTGCGCGTGAGAGAGGGGCCCATTAATAAAAGACAGCGCCGGCGCAACAACAGCAGTCGCGGCGGACACCTCCAATTCAAAATGAGGACGCTGACTTTAACGGTGGGTGTGCTGTGTTGTGATATTTTAGTGACCAAGGACGATCCAAAACCCCGTGTTAGAAATAGAAATTGTTAGCCAGTGTTCTAAATATAAATAAATAAAAAAGCGCAAAATCGAGAAATTTTAACAGTTTGCGATTTTAGATATTGAAAAATTACTTACAAAAAATTGATTTCGATTGTTATTAAATATTTTTTAAACATTACCTTTCTTTTAGGTCTTTACAAAGTCGGGTGAAAACAAAAACAATTATAGTGTTTTCAATTTTTTAAAACACGTTATAAGTTTATGTGCGCAAAATTTTTCTTAACTCCTATTCCGAATCAAATATTTTATGTTAAATTTAATATTAGTATAATAGGAAATATAAGTAGCGGCACACAAAAACCTAAATCGTTAGGAGATTTTATAAACCTATTAAACTTCAATTTTACAATGGCATCAAATTAAAATAATATCTAAACTTCTGATCCTGACATAATAAACTACATTGTATAAAGTATACAATGATAGATTAGGTTAAATTTAGGTTGTACTAATGAAATATTAAGTTTTGTTTTATTGTTATGGTTGCACGGAGGTCCAAAATTATCACCCCACAAGTCAGTAAAACTATGATAAATATTTATCGGACTTGTTCATTAACATTTTCCGCCAGGACACAACGCTAGATACAATAGAAGTTTTATTGTTATCACGTATAAAATAATTGTGTCTTGAAACTTGTTATCCAAGGTAGTATAAGGTCTACTTAGTAACTATGTAGAGAATGGGAAACTATAAGGAACATTGAACTTTCTGAAATCTAAAATTAACAAAAATGTAATAATATTTATAACCACAGGGTAAAAAAAAGCTATGCTTTAGGTTTTAGATGAAGTGAATAACAAAAATAAGGTTACATATTTTAATTAATGCAACTCCAATAAATTAAAAGTGCCAAGCTTTTCTTTTTATTAAATTTGTATAATTAAGTTATTTTGAGATCTATAGTAAAATTGTTTTCTTTTATTGCAGTTGTGGGTGGTGCTAGCATTTGCAGCATCACTAGCTGTGCCCATTAAAGATGTGGAAGAGGACACTCAACTCTCCAGAGAGAAACGGTCGCCAGGAGGTTGGCACTCACCACCGCCAGAAGGAGTATGGAAGAAAAAACTCGTCTGGAAAGAGGAATGGAAACAGATCTGGAAAACAGAAAAGAAACTAATTTGGAAAACTGAGTGGAAAAAAGAAAAGGTGCCCGCGTGGAAAACAGAACAAGTCCAACAATGGAAAGAAGAACAAGTGCCAGCGTGGAAAGTAGTACAGAAACCAATCTGGAAGGAAGTCCAAGTTCCAATCTGGAAAGAAGTTCAGGTACCAGACTGGAAAAAAGTTTGGAAGCCGGTATGGAAAGAAATACAAGTTCCCGTAACTAAAACCATACAAGTACCAGAATGGAAACAGTCTTACGTTCCTGCGTGGGTCAAGGAAGGAGTTCCTGGAGAAAAATATCTCGGTAAGGATGACCACGGTTGGGAATATACCAGTCACGATCTATGGAGGAAGAAAATGATTTGGAAGCCAGTATGGAAAAAAATCTGGAAAACTGAACACAAACAGGAATGGGTAACTGAAAAGAAGCTGGAATGGAAAGAGGAATGGAAACAGATCTGGAGAACCGAAAAGAAGCAAGCTTGGGTAACTGAGAAGAAACAAGAGTGGGTTGAGGAGAAAGTCCAAATCTGGAAGACCGTCAAAAAGGAAATTTGGGTGCCTGTCCAAAAGAAAATCTGGGTCGAGAAATGGAAACAAATCCAAGTACCTGTTTGGAAGAGCATAGAAGTACCAGCGTGGAAGAAGGTCTGGAAACCCGTATGGCAAAAAGTCTGGGTGCCGATACACCACGAACATCATGAACACCACGGCTGGGATTAAATAGGTTCTATCCATGACAAGATTTTGTATATATAGAAGTAATGATTTTGGTCATAGTCATTTGTTAAATAATTGTTACCAAACGATACCAAGAGTTGTAAATATGTACGTAATACTCACGATGCCAGTCTCATGTATTGGATTGGTAAGTACTTAACTAAATGTAATAGTATGAATTGGGCGTACGCGAAGGCGAATGCTTTTGGGCTTTTAGCGAATGTGTGCGAAATGCAAGTGCGAAATGTATTTGGCTTTGCGTGCGCCATAGGAAGTGAACTCATTTTACTAAGTCCAACTATTGTTTTAAAAACTGACTTTAAAAACGAAAGAGGTTTTTTAAAACTTTGTAATCTTTTTTAACATCAAAATATATTATGGGTACACTTCCTAACTCATATATGCCTCGTTTTGCAAGATCAAACAATAATGACACAATTTTCTGATGTCATTATTTGTATGTTCAATGGCAATCAATTGAAGTCAACATGCTTTGAAATAAGTAATAACAACCAAAGTGAAAGGGAAATGTGTTGAGCATATCTGGAACGATGTCCGAAGTAAAACTTTGTTTTATGACTTGCTTGACCCTTTACTTAATTCAAAGTCAAAAGAGGCTACAAAGATTTTAGTTAAGCTGTTAATGCTTAGTTTTGTTAAAATCCTTGTTTTGTTGTTTTTAAGAAAAAAAAAACAGTATTTGATAATGTAGATTTTTTGTTTTTTAAGTTGTCATATTTAAAAGGTGGTTTCCAGTGGACTAAAATAATAATTAAAATTTGTTTATTGAGTCGAACTAAAACAATATTATTAACATATTATTTTATTGTTGGTCCAGTGATAATGAGGCTCAAAGAAAGGGTATGAGTGTGTGGAGGTGCTCATACTCATGTTTTCGTTAAAAGTACAAGTTTTTTTTATGTTGTGTCAATTTATTTAGGACAATATACATATGAGTTAAGACATTAATCGTTTTTTATTTCTTTCTAGTAAGAATTTTTTACTTCTTGTTTCTATAGTAACTTAGTAGGAGTACCTAGTAGGTAACACTTGTGTACTTAGATACATTTTAATTTTGTGTGCGATACAATTTGCCTAATACACAACGCCTGGTCCTGGGTTTGATTCCCAGACTAATTCAAATCAGTTTTTTTTAATAAATTTCCTTTCCTTTCCATAAAAGGTTTTTAATAATAATTCTTTACGAACACGTATGCGCCAAACTACACATACTGTATTTATGTGTAGTTTGGCGCATATTGATTTACCTACTCGAACAGATTTACATTTGCTATAGTAAGATGGTGTAATGATGGCTTTATGACGTATACACAACAATTATGTCATAACTTATGTAGGTAACTATTTACAATGATACATCATAATTACGATGTCAATGACTTTGATTGCGGGTTAATTGCAGTATGACAACAATAAATTGTATGTGAGAATGTATCACACGCTTTAGACCAACAGACTTATTCTGGTAACTTGGTAAGAGTTTATAGCCTAGTGAAAGTTTTTTACAGTTAAATTGATCGAAAAGTAAGTAGCTAAAGCACTTGTGTTATAGAAATCAGAAACAACGACTGTACCGCAACACTAAGACCCGAGCCAATATAGAAAAGTCCGTTTTCTACATTGACCCGACCGGGGATCGAATCCGGAACCTCAGTCAATTTACAGTCCGGCGTTCTCGCCTCTCGGCTACGGAGGTCGTCAAATAGAAAAAATGGAGGGAATGTGCGTATATGGATTTAGGGATGGCGCCTTATAGACCCTATTTGTCTTTAAGAAACCTTTACGTTCGCATCATAAGTTATTACGATTTTACTTTACTTAATTGAGCTTTTGCTCGGACTAAGTCATCTGATAGTTTATTTTATTTATTAGGTCTACCAACGTTTATACACACCAATAGGTACTCTTAAGCTACTATGCAGTACGAATGAAATAAATGTCAGAATGAAAACAAGTTAAACTTAGTTAAGAAGCGTAAGTATCTAAAAGACGACTTGATTGGTGTAGTGGCGTATTGATTCACCGTAAGCGCAAAGGGTCCCTAGTTCGATTTCAACTGACCTGTGTGTAGTAAAATCAGAGATTGTAAGTATTTGAGTCACTATGGAAACCTGAATTTTTACGTGGAAATTAAATGAAGAACCACATCAAATTGTAAATCGGGATAATTTTGTTTCTGGAGTGGGTATCGTAATATTATCCCAATTAACCTGTCGCCAAGTAACGTATTCAAACGATTTTACTTGAAAATTTATGTAAAATCGTTGCGATGAGGATGCATTAACAATTTCACCATAACCATAAAATGTCGTCTTTTGGTAAGTATGGACAGATTTGTCGAATAAGTAAGTTTATTGTAAGGCACAGCAAAACAACCTTTAGTACATTTATATAGAGTTCAAAAAAATACTTAAATTTAATCACAAAAACCACAATAGGAATCCGTAGGCTGTTCCCAACCTACAGAACGGCCCTTTAACTAGTTGCAAAGGCGTATAATCTTAGTAGCTCTTCACAATTGTACCTTTATACCAAATACGGAAACCTCTGGCCCACATTACAATATTGACATGGTTATTCACCTTGACGCAACGGGTCGAATCCCGGTTCAGTTTAATTTAGAAAGGGTTTATAACGTGTTTCTATGTGTGTGTGAGTTACGCCTGGACAAGTGTACGATGCCCCCTCATAGACCGACGACCTTAGGAAGATTGCTGGCAGTGGCTGGATGAAAAAGCGGGAGATCTTGCTCTTTGGGATTCGGAAAGGCTTATGTCCAGCTGTGGACTGCAAATAGACTGAATAGATATATAGTGGCAGGCGGGCATAAGTTACTCACTTCAGTATTTTATTGATAAAAAAAAATCAGTGGTTTTCATCGATGACACATTTGTGAGTACCTATTACCTATCTCATTTTATTTACCAGGTAGGCACTGCCTAACTGCCTATATGCACCGCACGCCCCTGTTGCGCAGACAATTCGTCAAATACTTGTTTTAGGTATGTAGTTTCATGAAATCCCGTTAGAGTGTAATGATTAAATACTTGTTTGGTCAAATCTTAGACAAGTCATAAGCTTAATTCGTCAATTTTGCAATTCGTCAAATCCTTTAATGGCCATATCCTAGACGAGTCAAAGGCTTGATTTGTCATTTTCGCAATTCGTCAATTTATTGATTCGTCAAAATTTATATACGTGAAATACTTGATTTGTCTAGTCATTTTGAGATCGACTCCCAAAGTGTTTCTTTTATCTATATATGTCACAGTCGAATTGCATAATTCGCCGTTTTACAAACCAACTAGCTACTTTACAAAACGGAGGCGTTTTGCAATAGGGTAGATCGAGGATACGGCGGATTGCATAACGCCGTAATGAAAGTCCGCCGCATTGAAAACGAGCTTTCACGTTATTCAATGCCTCTAGGCATTTTGTAATTCGGCGCCGTCGCTTTGGCTGTTTATTGTACCAATTTTCAACACCCGCGGCGCTGTCGGTCGCTGTATTGAAATTTTTATACTTTCCTTCTTTCGGTCAGTCAGAAGGTTTCAAATTATCCGCGACATGGAATCCAGTGATTAAAAATAGACAATCTCGTTTTGTTTCGCGATCGAGTGCTCACCTGAATACGGACGCGGCGGTTAGGTGCAGAATTGGGACACAGTGAGTGTAGTGTGTGACGGTACTTGGCGTAAAAATAAAATTATGAGGGTAGATGAAGAATCTGCCTCTCATACGGAGTGAAGACATCGCTGTTTCAGTCAGCCTGTTACCACGGTCGGTGTAACCTGATCGAAACGTCAGGCAAAAGAGGTAACATTTTGTACCTAAATTATGATCGCGTTAATACCCGTTTTATTGAGTTTTCAATTATGCAATGCGAAAGTTTAAATTAATGTATTAGTTTTAGGTCAGACATTGTCTAATACAAAAGTTGAACGACTATTACTCTTAAACCGACTGATCTATCTTAACCGTTATGATTTTCCTTAAAATTTAATGTTTTTTTCCAGATTTTTCAAGCCATTAGTTTAGTTTTTTTGGAGGAAGAGGGGGAAGCCTTACTCGAACAAAAAAATAGCACTGTTTACAATTTGATATTTCGCGTACGGATCCCTAAATTGAAAAATAGTCTCAGCAACTCCTAAATCATTTCAAAGGTCCTATTCCACAAATCAAGATAGCTATCAAACGAACAATTTTTGATACATATATACTTTCTATACTTACTTATGGTTACCAAACTTGGGCTCACAAAAAAGTACTAAATGAAGCTCGAAACATGTCAGAACTCCGTGGAAAGAAGCATGATAGGGAAAAGACTGTCTGATAAAATTAAAACTGCAAAAATTAATAAACACACACGAACAAAAGATGTGATAAAATAATTAAAAGCTTAAATAGAAGTGGTCAGGCAACACAGTAAGAGAAAGTGAAAAATGGTCAAAACCTTGTCATGAATTGGTGAAAACACAAGAGACAAGAAAAGAAAACGAGGTAGACTACTTAGACGTTGGGTTGATAACATCAAAGCCATAGCAAGAAAACAATACATGGTGAAGAGTAGCGAATGATAGAGAGAAATGGCGATAGTTGGAGGAGGCCGTTGTCAACAATTGACAAACAGACCGACAGAGAGTCGAAGCAGAAGTGCGAATTATTATTAAAAATTTTCTTTCTGAATAATGGATCAACAATGTAAATTTTTCTGTCTGAATCTGAATTTATTATTTATTATTATTATTGAACAATACCCAACATGATGGGGTAGACAATGAAAAAAACGCCACGTTACATGTATGGGACCTACCCTAAAAATATTTTTTGGAAATATTTATTCCACCACTTCGTCGGCATAATTGATATACATATCTCTGCATAATTACAGCTCTCTAGGTGTCAACAGTCTCCAAGAAACACCTCGGATGGATAGACAGACAGACAGACATGACGAAACTATAAGGGTTTCCTTGTCAGGACTACGGAACCCTAAAAAACTGAAAACAAACACAACAAACAAAGAATTAGCGAAATTGGTTACTTGTTCATGCGTGATTCCGTGACCAAAGGAAAATAGGGATACTCTTTTTTGTTTATGTGTTTATAGATAGAAGAAACACTTTAGTCACAATAGACAAAACGAATAGGAATATGACGTATATAAATTTTGACGAATCAATGAATTGACGAATTGCGAAAATGACAAATCAAGCCTTGAACTTGTCTAGGAATGACCATAAAAGGATTTGACGAATTGCAAAATTGACAAATTTAGCTTATTCGACCTTATATGACCAAACAAGTATTTGACGAATGTCTGCCCAACATGGCCTGGCATGTAGCCCTTTCTTTATTTAACCCTCTGGTCTAATATTCATATGCCCTAAAGGATTACTTTAAACAAGGTTATTTTTAATTATTAACCTTTGAAATCATTTAACAATCGAATTAAGAAAATATTTACTATCCAATATAATTCCCTTAAGTACCATGCGTTTGAAAGTAAAATAAGTACCTAGAGCACAATATCATAAGAAAAGTTGCCTTTTCTAAACTAGCCTTTGCTTTAAGCAAAGGTTTTAAACGTTGTTGCGTTCAAAAAAACTCGACGTCACTTCAATATGATAAAGTAATTAAAACTTTCTCTAAGAAAACCTTTGGAAGAGAGTACTTAATTATACATCGCAAGATTGTTAAAAGCCAGACAATGGATGTCTAATAAATGGCGATAGAGCTACAGCTCTCTTTATGTAGTTAATTACGAGTGATAAAGTTGTTACGGAAATACGGGAAGGAGATTGTTTTTATCCAATATGTTATTACAATATGAAAATTATAAACAAATTTTTTTTGAGAAAAATTTTCTTGTATTTTTTCGTTAAAATAAATTTTCCCGATGACGAGAACATTGATAAAAAAAAACGAATTTTCACCAAAAAAGTGGTATAAATACCGAACTATTAGGCTAAGGATGCATTGGCAAAAAGCGGTATCGTGTAAGGCCAAAAGGTAGCGGGTTCGAATCCCACAAGGGGCATGTGTTTTTTCAATGAGCACGACTTTTACTACTCAAGTCATGGATATTTATAAACGTATATATGTGCATGTCTATCAGTTGTCTGTCACCGTAGTACAAGCATTACTTGGCTTGAGCTAGATAATCGGTATGATTGTTAAAAGAATTAATAAAAACAAAAACTGTACACTTTGTGTGAAATTCTAAAGGATACTCCACGCCTTACTAGCGCCGCGACGCCGTTGTGTAGGTATATCGCGCCTTAGACGCCAGAATCTACGAGAGGCATTCAGCCAGTGCGACCGCAGTAAGGTCGCATGACTTAAGTAGCGCAATAACCAATAAAAGTGTATTATGATTCTGAAATGACCTGAACTATCTTTTACCTTCAGGTTTAATGCTATAAAATAATAATTACATCTAACAATAGTTGGCCACAAAGATAACAGTCAAACTTCATTAATAAAATGATTAATGCCATTTTAATTTTCCTTCAAGGTGAAAACCATTTTACGAAGACGGGAAACGTTGTTATTCGTGGCTATTGTCTTGTTATCTAGATATAAAAGATAATAATATCATATTTGCATGCACACATTGTGTGATAATTTAGGTGGATGGCTCTGGGGTGGTTATTAAGATGGCGAGGATTATAGCTCAGTTATGTCTGCCGCGTTCTGACTCAGCCAATGCGGAACATAAACGAAAAAATAATTTAATAGTAGTCATATGCATGCATATTTCAATTTTATAGTTTCTACTAGTGACAATTAAATAAAACCTTGTACGTAACATTTAGGTAATGCATACTTTTTGTTACACCGATGCAAAAACCATGAAATTCGAAAAATAAATTAGTAAGTAAGCCGGTATGTATTTTTTTTATTTGTTTTGAACTGGTTTCGCTAACTACGCTCACAAGCTGGAATGTTTTAGAATCTAGTGATGATACAATTTACGGGACCGCAAAATGAGAGCGGCTGAGATGCATCAGGTAATACTTTCACCCGGTCATGACGGTTCATGCATTTAGAAAATACAACTTACGACAGAACCTACGGTCCGAAAGCGAGCGACAGCACAGCAGGAAGTTCTTAAGTAACTTTGAGTTTGGTACATCTATCCAATCACCGATGACGTACTAATATTCAAATAAAATATGTTAATAATGTGTGTTTATTTTGTATTAAAATTGAAAATTTGGTATATCTCTGTATCCGTCCTGTAGTAAATATCGACTATAACGGATTTAACATCCGCCGAGGATCGTATTTTATTAATAACACCGTAAATACTACCTTACTTGAGAATTACTTAGTCAGTTTACTTAAGTATATTTTTAAGGTTACAAAAAAAAAACTTTTTAGAAGACGCAAAAATTTTTTTTTTTAAAACGCCGAAAAATGAACCACCTTTTGGGGTTTTAATTGCATGTTATTCACAATAGTAAAAAAAACGATTAGGTAACGCTTTAAACGATAGGAGTTGGGACTAGCCAAAACCATTAAAATCAGACAAAATTTATGGAATTGTAATCATTTAGGAGTTTTAGCAAGCTAATGAAATCGTGTTATTCAAAAAAATAAAGTAACAAGAAAATTATCCCTACATTTCCTAACTGCTGTTACGTCACTATTCGTGGGCTGCTGAAATGCATAGTTAGGAGATCATCTTTTAAATAAATCTGTTATGTAGTCGTCAACTAATTAAAGGTTACTATCCTATCATTAGATGCGATAACACGGGTCACTTCCCATTGAGAGTGAGAGGTCAAATGACGTAACGTAGCGCCTTTTCTAGAGCTAAACAGTAAAAACAGTACTTTGGTGAACTGTCTAACTAACGGATTTTTTTTCTTTTTTTTACAATTATAAGTAAACTATAATTATTAAGTCTGGCGCTGCCAAGTACACACGTAGCAATAAAAAAAAAACTAACACACGACATGGTTTGTTATACTTGGCTCTAACTTCATATAATAGTTTATCGTTTTACATAGAAGTCAGTTTATTTATATTTTTAAAGTCATGGTAATAAATTTTATTATTTTGTTCTAACACATAACTCGAAAATATAATATTCGGCCATCATTAATAATTGTAAGATATACTCATAAAATAATAGGCAAATGTTAGTAGAGATATGTGTACTTAGAGGAGCATCATTAGGTGCGGAGAAATTGTGTGGTCACTGACGCCGTGAATAGAATCACCATTAGAATCACTAAGACGTGCGCTGTCTGGAGATGCCGCGAGTGATGAGAAGGTAGCGATTTATTAGTTATCGGCTATTGCCAGTCACACGTAGCAATCTACGTGTGACTGGAGATGTTGCGAGCGATGAATGGTAGGGATTAGTTATCAAATATTGCGACGTGTGTCTAGAGATGCTGATAGTGTTGAGAGTACTTGAGAGGTAGCGATTTATTAGTTATCGGCTATTCAAACGTGTGTGGCTGAAGATGTGGCGAGTGATGAAAGGTACCTATTTATTAGATATCGTCATTTCGACATATTGTCTGGATATGCTGCGAATAACGAGAGGTAGTGATTTATTAGTTATCGGCTATTTGGTACGTGTGTCTGTATATGTAGCGAGTGATGAGAGGTAGCGATTTATTAGTTATCGCCATTATGACGTCTCTCTGGATATGCTGCAAGTGTTGAAAGGTAGCAATTTATTAGTTATTGCCGTTACTTCGCCATGACAAGTGCCTGGAGTTGCTGCGAGTAGTGAAAGGTAGCGATTAAGTTATCGGATATTGCTGACGTGTGTCTGGAGATGTTGCGAGTGATGAGAGGCAGCAATTTATTAGTTACATAATTTCGCCTTGCTCTCGAGAAGCTGCGAGAACCCCGCAACTGTATCGTTGTTATCTAAAGTGCGAAACAGTAGAAAATACAAAATCTTACTTCTTACCTACTATTTTATAGACACAATTGTATGTCATTAGAATGCGGATATTTGGTATGTGTTTATTTGCTTTAGGGTAAAACCGCATCATATGAAATCTACTCACACTTTACGCACTTTGAGCACTTCAAAATATCCTAGGCCTATAGATTTTATTCATTTATTGTTCATGTCATAAAGGAGCTAAACTATTCACAACTAACACCAAAATTATAGAATCCTTGACACCGATTTTTTACCTATCCAACTAATACCTACATCTCGCCTCATGTTCATCATTGAGATGCGTTGGCAAAGATATGTCGAGTACTATCTACAAGCACGCTTACGCAATGCATCGGCGAATCTCGCGTTTAGCAATCCACACGCGACCGTTCAGGTTTTGATACGAGCTTAGTTAGCTTAGTGGGTGGTGCACTTTGCACTTTACTTGTAATATTGTGCAATATATACTTAAGTAGGTTATCGGGTTGGCAGATTTTTTGCAAATTAATAGTTATTGGAATCCCGCGTCCTAAATTGAAGAAAAATTAAACCAATAACGCGGTAGTGCATAAGTGTTACTAACGCTCATCACGAGCCCTCCTTAAACTAATGTCCTGTTTTTATTATTTTTCGTAAGACTGAAACCATTTACGGACGTAAGATATTTTTGAGTAGGGTGTTTACTTAAGCCGATTGTACAAAGCTTGTTAGCCCAGAAAACAAGTTAGTAGGTAATTAATGCATCTTGGAAAGTTTTCTTCTTTCTGTAGTTTTGCACCGAAATTATCCAGTTCACCTATGTAAAAAACTTTTATCAGCATCACTTGTATGTAACTACATACACAACTTACAGGAGCTAGAGTTGCTTATCTTGGAAATCTTTTTAATCATATAAATAATTTTAAAATAAGAACTGTTTACTAAAGTAATAACTTTACTAAGTTGTTACTAAGCAACAAGTAAAAGCTTCTTCATAAATACGGGTGTACAAGTTTGTGCTCGATGCTTACGTACAACTTAATGTGACGTGGAACATTATTGTCATTCACTGCGTGTGGAAGCCGTTTCTTCTGCTTCGAAACGTACAGTGCGGGTCAAATATGTTCAGTTCACCTGATATTATTCGTAATGGCCGGCTGGTACTGTGTACTGGAGCAATACGCATTATACTTTTTTACGTAAGACGCAGTTTATCTTCTTATGTATGTAGGTAGTACCTACGTTTCTTAATAAGAGTAAACGAGTATGCAACGCAATTCGTCTCAGTTACTGATAGTTTATGCCAGTTGATTTTTGAGTGACGTGTCACTTTTTTTAAAATAAAAAAATAAATATTGGACAACGTCAGTAACGTTGCTCTGATCCTTAGGTAAGTAGCTAATGTATTTGTGCTAAAGAAATCAGAACAACGACGGTCCCACAACACCCAGACCCACGACAATAAAGATAAGTTCGTTCTCTCTACATTGACTCGATCGGCGATCGAACCCGGAAACTCAGAGATGGTGACGCCATGACCGGCGTGCTCGCCACTCTGCTACGGAGGTCGTCAAATTTTGTTGTGTTTGAGAAGTAAAATTACCACTAAAAGGTAGTTAACTAAAATAAAACAGATTTTTAAAGGTAATGACAACACATATTATTGACACAATTGGATTATTGGTTACTCTAACGATAGGGTTAAATTTAAAAAAAATACTATGTAACTTTTACTTGTAAGATTTTTTTTACTCTTTTGCTTCTTTTTTAGCCTAGATTGTTATTTTTATATTGACTAGTAAACCAACTTCAATAAAATATAATGCTTTTCCGAATATTAATAAAATATTACTTGTTTTTTTAAGATGCGATAGTTGATCCGAACAAAATGTACGTACCTGTAACCTGTGACTTTCTTTTTGACTGTCAATGGCTATAAGGTATCATTTATAAGTGAACTTCCTTCTAGTGGGTGATGCTACTGCTGAAATACCTATAATACCGTTTCTACCAACATCAAAATATAATTAAAAAAACCTCGTCATACAGACTGTAATTAAAGAGTAGAATGAAGAAGACTCAGAAGAAGAAGAAGTATTTAATTAATAAAGTGACTTTTCTTCTCCAGGTCGTTTTAGCCATTTTTAATGGGAGACCTAAGCCAAAGGGCAAACTGATACTGACGTCAACAATGAGAATTAATAATAGAATAGAAAAATAAATTAAAGAAATAATAATTGGTAGCTAAATAAGTTAAAAGAATAATAAAGAAATGTATTGTTGTTATTGTGTAAAAAATGCTATGCTTGATAGGATTTAATTAAAAGGTAAATTAAGCGTATAGAATTAGTATAAAAGACAATAATAACTTTGTTGGACATGCAAAGGAGCTACTAGCAAAACTTACGAAAGAACAAAGGAAAATATAGCGGCGTTTACCCTTCCAGATGCAAATGATTACATTGTAACGTCGACTACACGTCGACAAAATGTGTATTTGCGTTATCAACGCGTAGTAAATAATAGAGTGAAACAAACTTTAGCTGAGAACCTGTGATAAATGAAATAATTAGCTAAGAACTTGGTTAACAGAATGAATACACTAATAGAATAAGGAACAAAATATATTATTGACATGAACACATTTTTCTAAATTTTTTCGGAATGAGTCATTTACGGTCCATAGCTTTGGTTAAGCAATCCAAATAAAAATAGTGAAAAAGTAAAAACAAGGAACAACAAAGTTCTCGATTCGCATTGAATTTATAATTTATTTTTAACTTAGCAGACTTTCCAGAAGTTCGTATAGTGGTTATTTTAAAACTCAGTCTGTGGCTTCGTAGCTCTTGCGATTTGGAATTACCTTTGCTATTTAAAAGGCTTCTTAATTTATTTACAAAACTCAATTCAGCCACTTAAAGATTATCAGGTCTTTAACAGGGGTCTACCTCGTATCGCAGAATTTTTAATGTCATAATTTTATTATGCATATTAGCGGATGGCATCAACTTCATTTCGCAGAAAATCATTTGGCATTAACTCATTTATCAGACATTCAAATCTCATAATCTCGTAAGCCGGAATCATCTTTAGGCATAAATTTACTATCCAGAATAATAAAAAAGCAGAATTATCATAAAGCAGAAAGTTCACAGCCAGAATCGTCTTCTGGCATACAATTTATATCTATAGTCATCAAAAGGCAGAACCATCATATCGTAGAAAGTTCATAGTTAGAATCATAGTTTGGCATACATTTCATATCTGTAGTACCTTTTTAAGAAACTCATTTAGGTTTTTATAAATATGGTTGTTATTCCATTCGGGATACACCCAAGCAATGCTATCTGAGCAACACTAGCATACATCATGCATTGCAAGGCAAACATGCAGCATGCAAGCAAGCATGCAGCATTTAAGCAAGCATGCAGCATGCAAGCAAGCATGCGAGCAGCATACAACAGCTTGAATGCAGCATGCATGCAAGCATAAAGCAGTTTGCATATGGCATGCAAGCATGCAACATGCAGCTTGCATATGGCATGCAAGCATGCAACATGCAGCATGCATGACTTCTGTCACGGCTCCGCCGCTGCGAGGCTCCAGCGGTCCCACGCAAGCTTATCCTCGCAGATGGTTCGCCTCGCCCCGCCGCGCCTACGCTGTTTCGAATTACACTCTAGGGGTCGGGAAAACAAAACTGCGTGGAGTCGGTTTTGCACCGATTCGTTTATGTCACTGACTTTTGTAATTATACATATAGACTTTTTAAACCAACATCTTAATTCAATTCAAATTCGTTAAAATACAATTTATTAAAATAGCAATATGGCTAATGAAATTATTCTAAACGAAATTCTGCTATCTTCATAGTATGCCTAGTAAAATTGTGCCAAATAATCGTCGCACTAAATAAACGGTATGCTTAGTGAAATTATGCAGAATAAAATTTTGCTTAAGGTTATTATGCCTAGTAAAATTCTGCCATCTTAAAAGTATGCCATTGTGAATTCGGACTTATAAACATTCGGCCAAACAATAATTAAACAAAAATTATGCCTTAATAATATTCGTTTAAAGAAGATTATGCCAAGTGTGTTATGCTAAATGAATTTCGGAGCAACAAAATTCTGCCAGATAGAGGAAGGCCCTTTTCCAGTGCTAAAAGAATGTGACTAACATTTGCAGGTCTGATTGATTAAAAATAGAGCATCTAGTTAGTAACTAGATGCTCTATTTTTTTTATATAACATCGCAAGCAATAATAAAATAGCATGAAAAATTATAAGTCGAACACTACACACAACAAAAGTTTTGTAAAATATTTGAAAAGTTAATCTTCAATAAACTCTTATCATACTTTAAAATAAACAAACTATTGCATAAGAATCAGTTTGGTTTCACAAAGGGGAGAAACACAACTGATGCGGGAGTTGCACTTATTAAGCATATCTTTGACGTTATTAATGAAATTACGGCATTATGGTGTCTCAAATGAGTCAGGAAAATTGTTAGAGTCATACCTCACAGATAGAAGGCAAACAGTTAATGTCAATGGAACTGACCCATCCAGGGCTCCATTACGCATGGGTGTGCCCCAGGGCTCTATATTGGGACCTTAATTATTCCTGATATATATAAATGACCTTCCTTATTTTACTAAAGATCTGTGTGAGATAGTATTGTTTGTAGATGATACGTCATTCATTTTTAAAACTGACAGAGGTAAAGCAACCTTTGGCGATGTAAATAATGCTCTATCTCAAGTACTACGATGGTTTACTGCTAACAATCTTTTACTTGCATTAAGTAAACCATCGCAAAAAACCAAACTCATCAAATTCACTATGCCAAATGTGAGGCAGGTCAGTACGCATATTAATATGTCAGACGATCACATAGATGCAGTCGATTTAACAACCTTTTTGGGAATAACTATAGACTCCCGACTGCAATGGGGTCCCCATATAATTGCCTTGTCAAGAAGGCTCAGTTCAGCGGCTTATGCTGTAAGGAAAATAAGGCTTTTAACTGATTTTGAAACGGCAAAACTAGTATATTTTAGTTATTTTCATAGTTTATTGTCTTATGATTTATTACTATGGGGCTCAGCTGCTGACATCGAATCAATCTTTGTGTTGCAGAAAAGAGCTGTAGGTGCAATATATTGTCTTGGGCCTCGCGACTCTCTGAGGGAGGTCTTTAAAGATATTAAAATATTAACAGTAGCGTCACAATACATTTTTGATAATATTATGTATGTAAGAAAAAACATTAGTTTGTTTAGCCTTAAATGTGATTCACATCATTATAATACTAGAAATAAAAATAAACTTGCCGTATCGAGCTTCAGATTAAAGAAAGTTGGTAATTCATTTTTGGGGAAATGTATAAAAATATTTAATAAAGTACACTACCTTGTAATTGTATTTCCTGTAATAAAACCAGGCTGACAAAGGTGATTGAGTTTCTTGCGCCGTTTCTTCGCATCACCAGCCGATATGTAGTCCCGAAGCGGTGGTAGGAAAAAAAAAATGGGACATGTAAAAGTGCCATTGATGGCCAATTTGCAAAAATAAATGACTTGGACTTTGACTTTAACACATGTACTTACTGAGTATCATATTTAAGTGAATGTCTATTTATTTTATTTCATATTATTTTTTATTTCAAAGTATTTATATTTTATAGTTATTATTATTATTATGTATGTTGTGTTTAGGCTTATGACTTATTTATACTGTAATTGTATGTACTATCACGGTCTCCGACGCCTGACCAGTCTTAAAGCTAAAATCGCTTGCAAGAACCTCATTGCCACACACTTCAAGCCACGCCCTACGTTCATTTATGTTTCGGGTTCAATCAAGACAATAGGCGTTTAGGCATAAGCAAGCAAGCTTCTATGTATCTAATTGGTTGTAGTAAAACGTAGCAAAATGCATAACAATCAGGGCGGGTTGGGGCGTGTCCGGCACGATGTGCTCACACAGGAATATTTCTAAAAAGCGGTAAGGTGACGGAGACCGCGATAGTATGAAATTTCCACAATAAGCACTCTGCACCATTTCCCGCTCTCTTAATAGTTGTCCTCTACCTGAAGGTTGTCTGGAAGAGATCGCTCATAGCAATAAGACCGCCTAAATTGTACATCTCTCTGTAAACATTAATAATTTTAACTTCTTTGTTTGGTGTGCAATAAAGAGTATCTTTCTGTCTATCGCTGAACATACGTAATACAAAGAGGTGATTCGCATAGGTCTCGAATTCGATACGAGGGACCTTAAATTAATTGGTGGTAACCAATTAATTATATTTTGAAAATGACGCCAGATTGCAATCCCTTAAACTAACGCGCTATGTCGCGTCGAAAACTTTTAGGTATACCTAACACTTTTTTAAGAGTTCCGATGTTCACTTAGCAAGAGTTTTTTTTTACAAATAACACTTTCTAAATGTTTTTCAACCAGATCTATGGATTACTAACCATCGATTATCAACTGTTGTCTATGCTAAAAAAATCAAATAAAATAGATAGAGTCAAATACAAAATGAATTTCATAAAAACCGGTCATGCTATAGTAGTTATGATTACGACTATTATAATTATGACCTCTTGGATTTTTCTGTGTAACGGGTGTTTGGGATACCGTGAGCGTGAGAGTCATGAAGTATTTAAGTGAAAGGATCTCTTGTTTCTCGGTTAAACGATTTAAGAACTAGAGATATGTGAGGAAACAATTAATTAATCGGTCATCCATCAAATATCAACACGGTTTAGCATAAGCAATTTTGATATCCTGTTTTCATATAAAATTATACAAAATTAGCTTTATTGAATCACGGGCTGTGTTACTGGGTCACATCAGGAAAGGTAAATACACTGTATATTTTTGTGGTAGCGCAGTGATTCGCCTTAATCCTTATATGTTCTGGGTTCGATTACCGTTTCGGGTTAACATAGTAAACGGCATGAGTGCAGCAATTTTAGAGGTACTCAAAAATCATTTCAATTCGCGATACAAGGATGTTAATTCCTTACTTCGAGCTGTAACATATATTTATCTATTTAAATAATCGCCAACGTTATTCAGGTTACACATAAAATGGTTTAAGTAGTACAGGTAGGTACATCTAGTTTATATCGTAACCGAGTTATCTGATGATTCGTGTAGTAGCGTTAGTACGCTACTACACTTAAAAATAAATGTACCATTACATCACACACTTCGCCGTTACTACGCTACGTGTGATGTAATGGTGCATTTATTTTTACGTTGCACGTAGGGCAAGAAATTTTCACAACATATACGACCTAAGAGCTGGCAGTTACTTCGCTCTCGGACTGAGCATCGCAGCAAGGTACTGTATTAACCTTGCTGGATTGCAATGGTCAGCATAGCCACGAGGACCGTTTGCATATTTATGATTTGTATCTCTCCTGTAGAAAATCACGGCACGAAGGCAGGTCCTTTTTAAAGGCGTTCGTGGGGATACAGATCCAACACGAAGGATATACCATATTGAGTTGGGAAGTTTACATCTAGCAAGGACTGTTGCAGATAAGAATTAAGATGGAAACTAAACCGGGGTTACGAAAAGGAACTTGATGGAATGGTTGCTGGGATATTGATGTCAGAACGAGTATCTATTATTATTTTTACATTTTACATTTTATCATGTCTGTTTGCTAGTACCATGTGACTACATCATGTATTTTATTTATTTTGTAAGAGAACAGACGAAATACCTATAATAATGATTAAACATACTTGATATCACGATTCTTGAAATGCATTTATTTAAATTGAACGACACATGTGTTTGCTATGGACACAGAACGACCTACTGTGAGATCGTTCAACCTTGATTAGAGTTGACAATTTAACGCTCGGCAGATTGTTTAATCTAACTGTTTGCTTCATTTGATAATAATCTGACGAAAAACAATACGTTAAATTGTAAGCAGTACGTTAAGGTTCATAATATTTCGATAGTTTACAATCTTGCTAGTTAGATTATTATCTAACGGTTTTTACAATTTTACGGTATCATATTATTTGGTGTATTTAATTGTTTAATTCAGTAAATGCCTGGACAAGAATGTTTAATGTGAACCAAATCACCGATATACATATTACAAGTAAATCTAAATATCGAACAAGTGCAATTGGCAAGTTCTAACGTACTTAAAATAGCAGGCCTCGTAACCAATGAAAGGTGAAGTTATTTGTTTTAGTGTGGAGACCACGGTCGACGAACGTTATGTAGGATACCTCCTAGCTCGAAGGATTGACGACCTTAGGAAGATGACTGGCAGTTGCTGAATGATAAAAACAGGAGATCGTGCTTTGGCGATCTTTTGGCTCACGTCTAACAGTGGACTAAAATAAAACTAGATGATGATGATGTTGGCCGCCGTACTCCAGTAATGTCTCGGTTTAATTATCCCGCGCGCACTGCGTTGAGTGATGCGGTCAGCCGGCGCGGCTAGCTAACCAAAGCGGTATGTATACCGCATTGGTTAAAATATATATATTTTTAATACTTCCCTTAAATTATATTTAATTTTTGCGGGAGGTCCAAAAGTAACCCAAGTCCAGTCCAAAGAATTAATAAAAACAAACAAAAAAATTATTTTATGAAACCGGATTTTACAGTCACTTTAAATTATTATCCTAGGTGCGTTTGATCACCCTAGCGCTTGACACGCCGCAGCGCCTACGCGCGAATCGTTGGTTGGTTGAATGCTCTAAGTTGGTTAGCAACAAGGCGGCTACGTCCTGTAGGCACATGAGTATTCTTTACTTATGTGCTGTAGGTAACTAGTAAACAAAACAAACGAGTGGCAACCATTTTGTTTTGTGTTTGGAAAAATAGGAAAAACAAGATAAACAAATAATCATTATTATTTCAAAAATTTAATGTGCTGCTTCTAACGGATTTATCTTTTTAAGAAAAATAAATAAATTATAAAACAAGTTTCTATTCACGGAGTAGTAAACAATCTTTCCATGTCTTGATGTCTTGTAAAGATGCCCAGGTTTATAATTTTATTTTATCAGCCAAAACGGCCAACAGTATGGCAGCAGCCTTTGTTGTTTTTTAATTGTTTATAAATCAATTTAGCCTCCTTGACTCGATGTTTCATGTTATTACCAACCTTTGGAAAGGCTTGAAGGAACAAATAATCCTGTCTAAGTACAATACCTACAAGTACCATTCTGAGCGAGCATAATAACTTCTAATAATTTATTTTAAATATAAAATCCGACGCTAGTAGAGTTTAATACTTGATAGAGAATCTCTTTTGCTCTGAAAGATACTTGTTCTTTTGCTTGTGTTATACAGTTACTTTGTTTTGTACTTTAAAAATATTTAATACTTACGAAAACAAGGAAATAAAAAATATTGGCGTACATCAATAATTTGGCGATCCTGGGAATTACCTACTTATTTCTAACTTCCACTTGACTATTATAAGGACTGTAATATATCCACACACTATGAGGTGCCTACTTGATAAAATGAAACGGCAGAAGATTCTGTAAGAAACTCGCAATTAACTCGCTCAAAAACTCACCTAAGTGGTACGAACAAACGAAGCCTCTAACACTTGATAAGAAGTATAAATTCACATTACTTAATCGTCGATGAGTGAGTTCAGTGTGGAAGTGACAGCGCGATTCCCGCCTTCCCAATAAAGTTAAATTTTAACCACTTTGACCAACTTACAGGAAATTTTATAATTACAAAGTGAATGTGGAATATAACATGTATGCTTAACTAAGTTATGCAATTGATATTTGACTTGTTTTTGGCCAACCAAATAAGCTATACAAACGTAAAAATAAAAATGGAACGTAAAAAGAAATTATTGGACATGTTTTTACATTTCACAGTGTAAATCTTAAGACAAGCAATATATTTCCGAGTGCCACGGTACTACATAAAAGCGCTTATCAGTAACATCGCCATTGTCTGAAACTGATTCGAACCCACGACCCTTGCGAAAGCGGACGGGAAATTACGTAATGTCATGCGGAGACTATTGAGATTGTTTATGTTAGTTGTGTTACTTTTGTATTTTGCTCTAAAAAGGGAAAAAGATAAATGTCCTAGCTAGCTATTCCAATGGTAAAAAATGACAACTCAAGTGTGATAATATTATGGATGTTTATTTAGGCGTATTTTTTTATCATTCTACTCAAATAGACTGGCTATTTTGCGAAAACTAAAATTAAACAAGCTTTTTCGAGGTGAATGTAAATTCGAAACAAGTGTTTAATAAGTAAGTATGACGCTTTTGGGTTTCATCATCATCATTTCAGCAACAGGACGTCCACTGCTGAACATGGCCTCCCCCAGTGACTTCCAGATTGGCCGGTTCGAAGTGGCCGGCATCCAGCGGCTCCCTGCTGCAACCTCTATCTTTTGAGTTTTATATGTTTAAAAAATATTTATTTTACCTGCAGCACAGCGTATACTGTGCCTGCAGGAACTTTGCGTAACTTTGCCACATACACTGCCACCTATCGTACAATCAAAGAATCTCAAACAATTATTTGAGGAAACCAAAGCAATGCAACAGAAAAGCATGCTTAATGATTTACAAAACAATAATAGATGGCGCTACGGACCCACAAGCAACAAGGTAAAGTCTAAAATAAGTACTTATTTTTTTAAATGCTCGATAATAGTTATTTTAGGCAAGTTTTGGTACCTATTCTTTCCAAGAGATTTTTAAATAAGTATATACTGGATGCTTTTTAAGCAGAGCGCGTATTTACAATAAAAACTCGGTCAAGTGTGAGTAAAACTGCATTGTATTGTAAGACTGAAGACTTATCTTGTTGTGTTTGTTATTATTAGTTAACATATATATCAAAGGTTTATTATAAGGAAAAGGTTCTTAGGGATGAAAAATTTAGGAAAAAAACTAAATGTTATGTGTTTTCATAATAAATAATATTTGGACCACCTCTGTCAGGTCAGCTAGTCTTACAAATAGATTCATTAATTTACTTCTGAAGAATCCTCGTTGTTTAATAAGAAGCCTTAGGAAAAATAATATGATAAGCCTTATTAATTGAAACCTGAGAGATACCTATAGATAAAAAAAAATTAAGACAATTTTAATGTTATGCATTAATACGCATGGATATAGCAAATGCTAAGTCTATGATTGTACGTACCATAGCGTTCTGAAAAAGAGTTGACATGAGATCTTAATGGCTTCTTCAAAGACAAAGGAACTTTTATCCTAAGACTTACTTACCAGTTAAAATACAAATATAAGTTCAAATTAATATACAAATATTGTACATTAACTTGAACAAATACCATTGAATAATATATCTGGTTATCGCGTCATTCATAAATTGTAAGGGTTCCTTATAGTCAAAAACCAATTATAGATTCGCCATATCCGTCTGTTTGTCGATCCGCGGCTTAGCCCAGAGACTGTACTTAAAAGCCATAATTTCGCAGTTGTATAAATATTAATCTCGCCAATAAAGTGGCAGAATAAAATCTGGAAAAAAATACACGTTCAGTGGGGATACATTTATTAAGTCACCAACTTAACTTGTAATTACATTGAGAAGGAAGTTACGTAGATGATGTTGTTATTTATGTAAAACAGGTAGCAAATACCGCATATCGTGACGCAAAACTACCGACACGAACTTAGCCAGTCTTTAATAAAATGATAAAGAAAACCGTTTAAACGGTATTGTAAACGTACAAAATTTTATTTTTTGTTGAGGTAGTAACGCACTTCATCTAAACTCTATAACTATCTAAAATCTTTTTAGCGAGTGCTCAAATAAAATACCAAAGTTTTTAGTTAACGTATGAAGAAGCAGTCTGAGAAGCTTTAAACATAAATTAAAAACGAACAAATGGTTAAAAACACAATAAATAAAACTAACGGGCTGCTACAATTATTGCTGTTTACATCAACCAATTTTTCGGAAATCAAAGTTGTGTAATCTTAACTATGTGGCCATTAGGTACGGGGCATGTTTTTTACATTCTAAATATGAGATTAAGTATAAAATAAACAAAAAGCTCTAATTTTACTACACGTTTTAGTATTGAGCCTGGTAGATTTTGGGTAGATTCTTGTACTCTGCACTTCAAGATATTACTGGGTTGCTAAATAAGTGTTTATATTTAATCATATCTGTATCAAACCGGTTTGAGATAGCAGCATTTAAAAAAAATGCAAATGTATGTATACATTTAATCCACTAATACAAAATTCTCAATTTGAAGATCACCATTATAATGATTAATTATCTAAAGTAAACGGAAAGCTCCAGTTTCATTGCCAAAATAATAAGGCACACTCAGTTTTCGTAAACTAATACGCGCAAGGAGCAATTTACGAGTATGTTTTACAATTAAAGGTGTTCCAGTCTTAAACTGCTATAGTTTTTATTGAGTGGTCAAAGTTTATCAAATTAATACAGTAACGGTCCGCTGTCCGTGCGTCCACCACATCGAGGTCGCTGTGGCAGTGCGTCTGTGGCTATCTCGCGTGCCGGAGCCCCTCTGACAAGTAACGTAACAGTATTGCCAGCTACAACCTAATCCTACACACTCTGTAGCTTTAATTCATTTTTTTTGGCAGCGTTTTCGTTTTAAGACCGTATAAAAGAGCTGATAAGTGATAGGGCTGGGACACGTTCAAAGTATATAAAATACCAAAACTATAAAATTAACAATGTGCAGACAAGCGAGTTGTATAAGTACTATAATATAACGAATTAAAAGAAATATCTCTTACAAACTGATGCCAGCTGGTCTGCGGTTTAGTATTGGAAAGTGTATTGATCTCATACAAAAAATTCTGTCTTCGAGCAGTACAATCAATCCTTTAACAAAATGAACTAAATAATTGACACCTTGAATATACATTTTTTTGAGAAACATTCATAATATACAGACTGTAGAAGAAAATAGGACACTCCTTAAAACCACGTGAGCAGCTGTTCATAATGATAAAACAACTTTTTCTATAGGAGCAACATCGAAATCAAGATTTTTTTTAGCTGCTCCATACAAACTTACTCGCTTGCCTCGATGATAATGTATGTACGAGCAACTGAAAATAAAATTACGAATTCGATGTTGCTCCCAAGGAAAAGTTGTTTTATATCACCAAATGATACCTGTATATTTAAAACACTATTATACTATTTTTCTATAATTATGTATGAACCTAATATGTTCAACGATTAACAATGCTATAGTAGAAAAATTACACTTAAAATTCCAATACCCTAGTAATGTAGAGCAAATAGCTAACGGTCTAAAATATTAGACCCTTAACAATAACCTCCCTAATGCAGTAGATTCATACTGTTAAATTAATCATTAATATAATAATTTATCTCAGTTTATTAAGCACATCGAAAAGTAACAAGCCATGTAGAGATAAACAGGCAAGACTCTTTCGTACACGGTCGGTAAAACAGTGTAAATTTAGACTGCAACGCCGACTTGCGCATCGTTGCTTGATCTTAACCATTGAACTGTCAAAATATACCTCTTGTTTATTAACGTTACATCGATGTTAGCCGCATTATGAGAACTGACTAAAATCGTGTGTGAAATAGACTAAATCCAGTGGTTGTGGCCACTTCCTTCCAGATATGTGATGTTATTGTTTATTTTCGGCAAAATCAGGTGAGCATCGATGTTCCGTATGTGCGAATCTTATTTTCGGCATTTCTTAATTATTATTACATCAAAACATGACCGGCGTTAACTTTGTGATTTTGTTTACATTGTTTGTTTGTCCATTTACAGTTTATATTTAATATTTAAAATAATGTAGGAACATAAATGTTATAGGGATTAATATCATACACATAATATTACGAAATTTTGCGGTGATGATTATTATTAAACACTTACATTTTCACTTTTTTAACATAATATAATACTAAGAAGACTAAATAGTCACCAATTTTAAATTAAACATTATTCGCTGACCATAACTAGGTAAAAACAAAAGGAAAAAAATCATTGCCATGAATCATATGCGAAAAAAGATTAAACGACTATTTCCCTATTATGATTGCGAGGAAAATGCGTTCTGCATAACCAAGCTACAGGGACTTAAATACTGATGACGCAATTGATTAGGTACCTATATCAGAAATTATACCAGGTTAGTAAATCGTCAAACAGGTATCACAATAAACGCAAAACTAAATCAGACAGCGCATATCTACATCCTTGAAACGTCCAAATATGTTTCTTGCTATACCCATCTCAATAAAGCGAAGCCATATTCTCCAGTAAATTCTATTCTGGCACACTAGAAGCCCTTTTATGCTGAGCTTTGATTCTACTAGACAAGATAATCACATACAGCCACAGAGTAACTCATCTAACAAGGCTTAAAGTTGGCATTAATAAATCAATCACCAACTCATTGCTCTACAGCCAAATACTTTAATGACCTTTAGCGGATATCATAAAATTACTTTTAAATGGATATTTCTTCTTTTTTATAAATTGGTAGGTAGTCTTAGTCTTCATCCATAAAACAAAGTCGTGTTTGTTACAACACTTATAACTCGAGAACGGCTGGACCGATTTTCATGGTTTATAATTTGTTGGATTTGTCTCCTCCCCGAATAGCAGAATAAATAATAAAAACATTGGAAAAGATGACTAAAGAACATTAACTATCAGGCGGTACGAAGTTCACCGGGTCACCTAGTAAATATAATAAAAGTCGAGTTTGTTACAACACTTATAACTCGACAACGGCTGGACTGATTTTCATGGTTGATAAATTGTTGAATTTGTCTCTGTCCCAAATAGAAGAATAAATAATCAAAGCTGACAGAAAAAGGTACTGTTAGTTGGTACGTAGTTCGCCAGGTTAGATAGTAGGTACATAAAATACATAATTAAGTCACACGTGGGTTAGAAATGCCACAATGAATAGCCAAATATAACTACATTCTAATATATAAAGTTTCACTGCTAAACATCTTAATATTCAAGTCACAATAATATTGTGACTTGAATATTAAGACGCTTAACAGTGAAATGGTCACAATTATTTTCGGCCACCCATTAACGATCTCGCTAGGTATTGCTATACCTTCTACCATACACATAGAATGACGTCACACTTAGATACATCACCTGAATGTAGAGCTGAATACTTAATATATTCTATTCTCGGAACATTCCATTGTTCATGCTATGATAACAACAACAATAACAAATCGTAACAAATGCAGCTGCATCGACATTACTTTTGTTGCTGTGAAATTGTAAGCAGTGATAAAGGCTTGGGAGAAACAGGGTTAGGTGGTAGCCCATAGATTTTAGGTAATAAGTAGTTATTCATTATAACAGTAGCTCTTAAGCAAGTTCACAATACTGAGGGGATAAAATAATAAATTCGTTCCACAATCACAACAATTATCTAGCCCCAAACTAAGCAAAGCTTGTATTATGGCGACTAGAATAATGAATAAACTAAATTTAATACGTTTATAAAAAATTTTGCTGTATGTTATGTAAAAATGCTGATCACACAAATATTTGTATCTTGCGAGATTCGAACCCACAACCACCAGGCATTGTAGTCGGAAAAACGAACCACTACACCAGACGGTCGTCAAACAAACAAAACTAAAGTAACAAACCACGTTGCTGCTAATTTACTAAAACTTTTATGGAAAAAAAATAGAAGTTTTATACATCATAATCGAGGTAGAGCATTCGTTTTACGGAGTTTTCAAAAATACAATTCTGGATTATCGTATTCTTTTGTACACCCTGTATCAGGCACACACTTTATGAACTCATAGAAATCTTACATAATATTATGATGCTAAACGTTCATATTTAACCTAACGTGTTTGTTTTGGCACTAAGTGAGGACGTTGGGATAGCGAATTCTATGATCTAAGGTTGGGATTCTGCCATTTGACAGACTTGACGGACTGGATACAAGCGAGTCCTGAGTTTTGAATTGGGTATATTATACAAAAATGTGTTATGATATTATATTTTAACAACCACTATAGCATACCGGACTTGGCTCGCCATCTCTTAGGTCCCGGGCTCGATTCCTGACCGAGTTAATGTAGAGAACGAAGTTTTCTATATTGTCTCGGGTCTGGTTGTTGTGGTACCGTCTTTGTTTCAGTTTTTACAGCCCGAGCGCAGTCGTTAGAAATGCAAGCTAATTCCGCAGTTGGTTTGCACTTTGCAGTTTCGATGTTATTTAACTCAAATTCCACACCCAAACTGCAATTTTCCAGCTGGCTGGCAGTCCGAATGGCAATTAAAAGTCCTAAGTAGGTATCGTACGATTTTATGTATAATTAGGTGGATCAGGACAATAAGGTCCGAAATCGAATAGTTACTGAAAATATATACATTACGGGCATGCATGAGCAATGCGGATGAGATGTAACCATGGTTACTCTTGGGTCAGGACAGGACAATGGGTTCGCCGTGATGATTTATACACAATTAAGGCTTTCCGTTTTTTGTTTTGTTTTGTAAAATTGTTTATAAGTACTTAGTTTTAGGTATATTGACGCAAATATTGTTGTTGTGTTATATTGAGCCCAAAATAATTCCCTGGAGTACGCCATAGTTGTAAACTTGACTTCTAGCCTAAATTGTTAAGCTGGCTGCTTAATTCTTCAATTTCTACAAATTTTTATCTTTCGCTGAAGTAGCTTTTTTATTTAATCAATGGGCAATTTTCAAACTCCATAAGTCTCAATTTCATGATTATTATTAATTTGGCCAAAAAGATTCTCGTATAACTTATCAACATTATCATCATTTTTGAACTTCTCCACAAATGTATCTATCCTACTTAAGTATACGATACATTTATTAACAAAGAAAAATAATACATTAACAGGAGGGTACATACAATTAGCAATAAAAATAAATTAAACTACACTAAAAATTATAAACTAGCTACTCAAAAATAAATTCGTGTCCAAGAGGCAAGGAGGCGAGAATACTAGCAGCGTTTCCTCGTTGAATGGCTAAACTAAGCCTTTGAGCGAGGAACGAGCCAGCATTTTTATTTTCCGAAATCCTGATTAATTTTGGCACAATTTTACCGAAAAATATCTTTGCCTCGGTCCCCAGGTTCAAAACGTCTCAACGCTAAATGGTGCAAACACGTAGTCACTTGCAAGTGACTCGTATTTGAGCCGCTTGGCATTTTCAGCGGACTCTGCTGCAGCTCTAGCTTTAACGGCTAATTCCCTAAGATGAGAAGGGGCTAAAGTATCGACACAAGTTGCGTCCCATACAAAAGCCCGTCCCGCTCCCAGGGAACAAGCGTGAAACTATTCGGCCTCTTGCCGTCATCACGTACCAACCCACGTGGTTCCAGTGTGGAAAGAACGGCGATGCTGGCAAGAGCTCTCTTTGATGGCGTCATTGAGTGCAGCGTGGCGGGTGACACGCCCAGCGCTTTGCTGACAACAGAGACCGTGTAGACCGAATCTGTCTATTGCCTTGCCACAGGGACACAGGTGTGGCTCACAAACTGTAGCCCCAAAGCGCAAGCCCACACACACCCGGAATGATTCGCTGTCGTGGAGAGTACTAAGTTTTTTAGATGGAAGAGCGTTAAGCCAGTGGCCGGATTCCTTACAAGAAACAGCTAAGAGCCTAGCACGAACCAGTCACTGACAGAATTTTGGACCTAAACATTAAATGTCTCTCTCGCCAGTGGGACATCCCAAAGTTTTTGGAGGTTACGTTCCTTTGGGAAATCCATATTTAAGTTACTGCCCTATACTATGTTTGAGACTTGATGGTGATCAAATGATGCCGCTTGCTCTCTTTAGTCTGAACATGGACAATTTATAATTATTATTTTTTTACAAAAAATTATCTAAGCAAGTTGCGTGGTAGTTACACTTGTAGTTTCAATAAAAAGATTTACTAATTTATATGACTTAAAGAAGTTTAGAAACAAGACTGAATTTTGTTTGTTTACTATTGACGTTAAAATCTCTACGTTAAACTATATTCTTGTTAGATTTACAGACCTTTTCTAGGGCCTCATTCATAATGTCATTATAATCATCATCATCATCATTTCAGCCACAGGACGTCCACTGCTGAACATAGGCCACCCCCAGTGACTTTTAGATCGGCCGGTTGGAAGCGGCCTGCATCCAGCGTCATCCTGCAACCTTTACCAGGTCGTCTGTCCACCTTGTGGGTGGACGTCCCACGCTGCGCTTGCCGATACGTGGCCTCCATTCCAGAACCTTCCTGCCCCATCGGCCGTCAGTTCTACGTGCTATGTGCCCCGCCCATTGCCACTTTAGCTGGCTAATTCGTCGGGCTAAGTCAGCGACTTTTGTTCGTTCACGGATCTCCTCATTTCTGATTTGATCTCGCAAAGAAACACCGACCATAGCCCTTTCCATAGCGCGCTGTGCAACTTTGGGCTTTCTTATAAGGCCCATAGTAAGAGGCCACATAACTGTTCCATATGTCATCACTGGTAACACACACGGGTTGTATAGACTTTCGTATTTAGGCATTGAGGTATTTTGGACGAGAAGATGTTGCGTAGTTTCTCGAAAGCTGCCCATCCGAGTTGGATTCGTCGATTGACCTCCTTTTCTAAGTTGGACCTACCCCATTGGATCATTTGTCCCAGGTAAACTTATTTGTCAACAATTTCGAGGATAGAGCTCATGGCATTCGACCTAATCTTTGTTTTGTCCATGTTCATCTGAAAATCTTACTGTTGGAAAACTCTATTAAGGCCATGGAGTATTGTACCAAGGTCTTCCAGGCCATTAATGTTAATGGTGAATCCTTTCCATTTCAGGAGTTTAAAAGATCTTCCAATGCAGCGGTAAACAGTTTCTTAGAAATAACGTCTACGTTCCTTACGCCTCGCCTCGTATTTAATCTATAATTTGTAAACCCGAAAACGCTATCCGCCATGATCGTGACGATAATGATGTCAGGAATCTCGGTAGCAAAATGATTTTCGCATAACTGACATGTTTTCTTCGTCTTTTTCTTTAAATTGTATTCCATATTCTACACAAAACTTTGCTTGTCACTTGTAACTATAAGGTAATTAAAACTTTTACAACGAATAATTTGACTTATTGGCACACATAACCTAAATACTAGTATTTTAATTACTGGCATTAAAATAGTTATACATATATACTAATTATAATAGACTGCTCTAGCTCAACACACGCTAGTTCAATATTTCGTTTAAATGAAAGTGTCACAATATCTTCGCGTACTTTACATTTAATTCATTGTTCAAAAATATAACTGATCATTCTCCAATAGTAAACGAACTACTAACTTTTTACCCGACTGCCAAACGATGGTTATGTTTTTCAAGCGTATGTATGTATGTCATATATGTAGTCAATCTTTGTGTTGCAGAAAAGAGCTGTACGTGCAATATACTGTGTAGGGCCTCGCGACTCTCTGAGGGAGGTCTTTAAAGATATTAAAATATTAACAGTAGCGTCACAATACATTTTTGACAATATTAATAATATTATGTATGTTAGAAAAAACCTAAGTTCGTTTAGCCTTAAATGTGATTCACATCATTATAATACTAGAAATAAAAATAAACTTGCCGTTCCGAGCTTCAGATTAAAGAAAGTGGGTAATTCATTTTTGGGGAAATGTATAAAAATCTTCAATAAAGTACCACAAACTCTTGTTGACTTACCTGTTTATGAGTACAAAAACCACATTAAAAAAATCCTTATGGAAAAAGGATACTACAAAGTTCAAGATTACTTGAACGACAAGAGTCAGTCATCTCAGCCACAGGACGTCCACTGCTGAACAATGGCCTCCCCCAGTGACCTCCAGATCGGCCGATTGGAAGCGGCCTGCATCCAGCGTCGTCCTGCAACCTTTACCAGGTCGTCTGCCCACCTTGTGGGTGGGCGTCCTACGCTGCGCTTGCCGATACGCGGCCTCCATTCCAGAACCTTTCTGCCCCATCGGCCGTCAGTTCTACGTGCTATGTGCCCCGCCCACTGCCACTTCAGCCGGCTAATCCGTCGGGCTATGTCAGCGACTTTGGTTCGTTCACGGATCTCCTCATTTCTGATTTGATCTCGCAAAGAAACACCGAGCATAGCCCTTTCCATAGCGCGCTGTGCAACTTTAAGCTTCTTAATAAGGCCCATAGTAAGAGGCCACGTTTCAGTTCCGTATGTCATCACTGGTAACACACACTGGTTGTATACTTTCGTCTTTAGGCACTGAGGTATTTTAGACGAGAAGATGTTGCGTAGTTTCCCGAACGCTGCCCATCCGAGTTGGATTCGTCGATTGACCTCTTTCTCAAAATTTGACCTACCCAACTGGATCACTTGTCCCAGGTAAACATATTTGTCAACAATTTCGAGAATAGAGCTCCCAACTGGCACTGGGTAGGGCGCAACATGGGCATTCGACATAATCTTTGTTTTGTCCATGTTCATCTGAAGACCTACCTGTTGGGAAACTCTATTAAGGCCATCGAGCATTGTACCGAGGTCTTCCAGCGACTCTGCCATGACCACAATATCGTCGGCAAACCGAAGGTGAGTAATGTATTCGCCATTAATGTTGATGCCGAATCCTTCCCATTCCAGGAGTTTAAAAGCATCTTCCAATGCGGCGGTAAACAGTTTCGGAGAAATAACGTCTCCCTGCCTTACGCCTCGCTGCAGAGGAATAGCTTTCGTGCTCTGCTCCTGTACTCGGACCGTCATGGTGGCGTTTTTATACAAACATTTCAGCACCTCGATGTACCGATAGTCAATATGGCACCGCTGGACAGACTGTAGCACTGCCCAAGTCTCGATTGAATCGAAGGCCTTCTCATAGTCCACAAACGCCAAGCATAGTGGTAAGTTATACTCTTCGGTCTTCTGTATAACTTGTCGCAGCGTATGGATGTGGTCTATGGTACTAAAGCCTTTTCGGAAACCTGCTTGTTCGGGAGGCTGGAAGTCATCGAACCTACGTGCGAGACGATTCGTGATGACCCTCGAAAACAACTTGTAGACATGGCTCAGAAGCGAGATGGGTCTGTAGTTCTTCAGCAAGGTGTTATCTCCTTTCTTGAAGAAGAGCACCACCACACCTCTGTTCCATGCCTCCGGCGTTATTCCCTCGAGCAAGACGGAGTTAAAGAGTTTCTGAAGGACCTTCAGTACCGGTGTTCCACCCGCTTTCAGAATCTCTGAGGTGAACCCGTCATCACCCGGCGCCTTGTTGTTCCTGAGCTGTTTGAGAGCCATCCTAATCTCATATAGGCTGATGTCCGGGATATCTTCGGTATAGTGTCGGGTCAGCTTAGCTCTTGGATCTGCGGCTGAACTACTAATAGGTTTAGTGACCGAGGTGTATAACTGCCCATAGAACTTTTCGATCTCCCCCAAAACTTCGGCTTTTGTCGACATTATACTACCATCCTCCGTCTTCAGCTTCGTCAGCTGGCTTTGCCCAATAGACATGTCTCTTGCAAACACTTTGGAGCCTTGGTTCCGCTCTATCGCCTCTTTAATACTATTCGTATTAAAGTTGCGGATATCATGTCGCAAGGACTTCCATATCCGTCTATTGTGCTGCCGATACAACTTAGCGTCAACGGAGGACTGCAGCGCCAGTAAACGTCGTTCTGCCATGAGTTTGAGGGTGTGGTCGGTAAGTTTTTGCGGTCTGTCTCTTCGACGGGGCTTAAAAAATTTCGCCTCGACTGCCTGGACAGTTTCTACAAACCTGTTGTTAATCTCGTCCACTGACTCGCAGTTTTCTAGGCATTCAAAGCGATTTGACAGCTCAAGCTGAAAGCTTTCGGGGCAGTAAATATGGGCATTAGAAGGTCATCAAACGGGACCTTTCTAGCTTGACGTTGATGTTCAATGTGCCTCTAACCATTCGGTGATCGCTACCGGTTTTCACCCCGTTGTTCACGGAGACATCATTGAACACTCGTCGCTCTGTGGTCATGATGAAGTCAATCTCATTTTTCGTGGACCCATCGGGGCTCATCCAGGTCCACTTCCTCTGAGGCGGCTTCTGGAAAAAGAACGACAAGAGTGCATGGACTTAATAGCCTGCCTAGCTCGCACTTACACTATCTTGTAATTGTATTTCCTGTAATAAAATCAGGCTGACAAAGGTGACTGAGTTTCTGGCGCCGTTTCTTCTCATCACCAGCCGATATATTGTCCCGAAGCGGTGGTAGGGCTAAGTTAAATGTTGGGACGTGTATAAGTGCCCGGAAGAGGGCCTATATACAGAATAAAGAATTTCATTTCATTTCATTTATGTATGTAAGTATGTCTATTTCTTTGGCACGCCCTGCAGCCTAAACCGTTTCACGGATTTAAAAGTATAATATATCAATAGATTCGTCTCAATTGTGGATGTGACAAGGGGTATGTTATTTCCCAAAATTCCCGCGGGAACAGAACTTACGCGGGAAAAATGGATCTGCCATACTGATAAACCGATTTTGAAACTGTTTTTTATTAACTATGGGTCACATATTTTTAGTGCTAATAGTATTCAATACTTTATTTTCCAAAATTCCTACAGGAACAGGCAAAAAAATACACTGACAAAATAGGAAGGAAAAACTGTTCAATGGATTTCAACATATGATATGGTTAAATTCGTCTCAGTTGTGGGAGTGGCATAGGCTATGTTATTACCCGGAATTCCTATTGCTACATGAACTAAAAGGGAAAAACCGATTCCAGATACTACTTCTCTAGTTAAAACCTTTTTTTTCTCAATGAAGAGTTACAAATAAGGCTTTATAGTTAATTGAAAAGTAGTAGTAGATCACTACAAACTAAACAGTCAAAAATAAAATAGATTATTTTAAAAAAATCAAAAAAACCCGACTGCGTAAAAAGAGAACTTAAAAGATGAAAACAAGATTTAAAGAATCAATTTGCAGTCGGAGACATCAAATCCATTAACAGCATAATGATGATTGACTTCGTATGCACTGCGTTAGTACCTAATTAAGTAATTTAAATCCGTGTAGAGAAAGTCGAATCAAGTAACATAGATTTGATGCCTCAGACTGCAAATTGATTCTTTAAATCTTGTTTTCACCTTTTAGTTCACTTTTTACGCAGTCGGGTTTTTTAAATTAATTTATTTTATTTAACTAGCCGTTTGATTTGATCCAATAATTATCGTTCATTTGTGTTACTTGTGATCATTATTCGTACGGGACTTCTAAAGGAATGCACTATACTAAACGAAGAAGAACCACATTTATGTTGGCAGAGCTGTTATGTTGGCTTATTAACGCTAGTGTGCGTCATCGCAGGAATTAAAATATGACATGACAGTGACCTTTTAAACATTCAGTGTGCTCATTATTCGCGTGCATTCAACACAGTCGTAGCCTTAGTAGTTATCAAGCAAATGGTATACCTATAATCACTTCACTTAAAATGTTGACATTAATACCAGCGAGGTGTCTTAATTAAAGTTTAAAACGGATGTTCAAGTTTTAGAGATTAGATAATCTCCTGCTGCAACTTTTATTATACCTAAGGCAAGCGATTATACTCTTACTTTCGAAAATTCTGTGCTAGACTTATTCAGCTACTGTCTAGAGTTTAGTTTAAACTCTCTTTTTCTTAAAAATTCAGTGAAAGCGAATATAAAACAGTTGTCAAACTACTTATGCCTTCATTAGGAAATTGTTGAGGTCGATAAAAATTGACAACCACGATCTATGTACCTATCGTCAATCTTTTCGATTATCATCATTTTAGACTCAACGTGACAACGTGTCGTAACAAAATGTGACTTCGTCGAGTGTGTGATGTTTACAAAGGTGCAATAGGAGTAAGTTAATAAAGTACCTTATACTCGTATGTATCTGCCACAACAATAGGCATTTTGACACCTTTTTTAAATAGGTCTTAAATTGTTAGTTACAGTTCCATTAGAGCGTAAAAAATATTTAAAAAAATTTATGAGACTTAGAAAACTACGAACCTTTGATATTAAACTTATGTTTTTAAAAACGCTGCCAGCCATTTTCTTTTATAGATTATCTGTGCTTTGACATCAGTTCAATTGTAAACAAACGTGTATTACCTACAAACTAATTTTTCAGAATTAATTATAAAATGATTCCTTTAAGTTAACATAATACATATAAGTTGATTTTTGCGAAGATTACTTCAATGGAAGTAGATACTCATTTGATAACTATTCTAATACCAGTAATTAAAATACTTGTATTTAGGTTGTGTGCCAATAAGTCTACTTATTCGTTAGAAATGTTTGATTAATTTATTAGTTACAAGTGACAAGCAAAGTTTTGTGTAGAATATGGGATACAATTTAAAGAAAAGGATGAAGAAAACATGAAAATAATGCGAAAGTCATTTTGCTTCCGAGATTCCTGCGGGGTAGCCATGAACTCTTACAACAATCTCAAAGCTGTCAAATCTGTCAGTTTTGGTACGTCATTACATACAAAATTTGTCAGATATGATAATGTTTGACAGATTTGAGATTATTTTAAGAGTTCGTGGTTACTGCCCTGACATCACTATCGTCAAGATCATGGTGGATGGCATTTTCGGGTTTACAAATTAAAGATTAAATATATTATTTTTAAAATTGAATTTATCCAGTCATTCTTTAATTTTGTGTATTAAAATCGATGTATTAAGGTTCCTTAAGAACACTTATTGAAATAATAAGTTGTTTAAAAAATTCTCATATGAGTCAAGTAGCCTTTGTATAATGGTAACATTTATCATCATATCAGCCTGTTGCAGTCCACTGCTGGACATAGGCCTCCCAAGGAGCGCCACAGCGCACGATCTCCCGCCCTTTGCATCCAGTCGCTGCCGGCTGCCTTCTGCAGGTCATCGGTCCATCTAGCCGGGGGGCGTCCTACACTACGTTGGCCTAAGCGTGGTCTCCATTCGAGAACCTTCCTGCTCCACCTCTCGTCGGTTCTGCGACAGACATGGCCAGCCCACTGCCACTTCAGCTTGCTACATTTTTGGACAATATCAGTCACCTTAGTCTTATGTCGTATGACCTCGTTCCGGATCTTATCCCTTAATGAGATCCCCAACATAGACCTTTCCATAGCACGCTGAGTGACGTGTAGTAGGTGGGCCAACATGACTGTCATGTTCCACGTTTCGGCTCCGTAGGTTAAAACTGGTAGGACGCATTGGTTAAACACCCGGCTTTTCAGGCACTGCGGCGGTGTCGACGTGAAGATATGACGCAATTTCCCAAATGCTGCCCAGCCAAGCTGCACTCTTCTGGCGATTTCCCGCTCGAAGTTGTCTCTACCGAGCTGTAGTACTTGTCTCAGGTAGACGTACTCTTGGACAACCTCGAGCGTAGTGCCCTCGACGGAAATTGATTCCGGGATGACATGTTCGTTGAACATTACCTTAGTCTTGTCCAAATTCATCCCAAGCCCCACACGTCTCGAGGCAGCATTAAGACTGTGCAGCATTTTTTGCAAATCTTGCAGCGATTCTGCCGTAATAACTATGTCATCGGCAAAGCGAACATTTATCAACATATTATTTATTAGGTAAGTAAAGAACATGTCAAACTGATATTTGATAAGTGTGTTATATAATTCATTTGGGCTATAAAGGTCTTGCGTTCAGCAGTAATCGTACCACGACAACAATATTCCTAAATTATTAGATTTTTCGTTAGTAGATAATAATAAAGATAAAAACCAATTACATCAGTTATTATTATTAGTAGATATAGGTACATTTATAATTGTAAACTCTTCTGAATGTTTTTTTACGATCCTGTTGAATGTTTGATACTTATAAGGCTTGGACAACGCATTCTTTCTTTAAACCTATATATGTATTAATTAGACTACAATGAGACCCCTATCATTAGTAGAAACCCAAACTCATTGCATTTGAGAGATACGACTCGCGTGACTCCGTCTAAACCTGGGTGCTTTATAATAACCTTGCCAATGAGCCAACACGCGGGGGAAGGTGGTCTTCCTTAACCAAAATAATATCTCTTATTACTGGTTCTGGCGTACGCTTTGTCCACTTATACCGTTGCAACATACCTATACACTAGGTACTCATCCGACCATCGCCGCCAAATTCTTGCATCATACCCTGAGTAACTGCCACCGTCTCAAACTTCCTACATACGCTTCAAGGTATTCTCGGTTCGGCAAGGTGGCAAAAGACTCACCAATCGGAAAATGACCTGGCGTCAGAGGCAAAGGATCTTCAAAGTTACTTGGTATTAAGTAGGCGATCGGACGTGAATTGAGACATGCTTCGATTTGGCTAAGAAGTGCAGTTATCTCCTCAAAAGTTAGTATCGAGTTATCGATCACACGTTGCAAATGGAATTTGGTGGGCTTAATTCCACCCCTTTCACAGTCCTCCAAATTTGGTGCCTGGGGCGGAATAAAATTTTCAGGTAAGACTGTTGTCTTTCAACCAACTCTTTATTTCATGTGCAACCGAGGATATTTCAAGGGCAACTAAAGTATGTAGCTCTTTAGCTGCCGCCAATAAAATTTGTCCCATTGTCGCTCCATATTTCGCTACAATGTCCTCTCCTTGCCACAAATCTTTTTAACCCTGCAATAAAACCCTCAGAAGTTAAATCACTTATAACTTCCTAGTGAATGGCCCATGTAACCATACAAATAAAGAGACACACGGACCCTTTTTATGACTGGTTGCCTTGACCCATGAGTAGTTATTTGTTATTGCAGTATATGTCGCACACAAGGGACGCATTTACACATATGAGCTTTCAGTGTTTTTTATTTATATTTATTATTTACTACAAATGGAATGAAAGGTTTTTTACCTTTTACAAAGTAAAAAGCCCCTTTCTTAATAAAAGTGATTTACTACAGTCAACAGCGTTACAATGAGACAAACCAAAAATACTGTATTTCACGCATATAACGCATAATAATAATATAAATCATATTTTATAGTTTTCCTCAAACTTGCAGGTAGGTAGGTATTGCCTACGATAACTCTTTTTATGGACGTTCAATTAACTTAAGTTTATATTATTTTCAGATATTATACGCCTTGATAATTCTGTAAAATTTTAGCCCTCTAAAACTAAGACGCACAGGCCACAGGCACACAGAGTTACACTAAGTGATATGATTCCTTTTGGCATCATTTTTGAACAGGACCCTATTAAAATTTTATTAAAAATTTTATGTTAGGTTTACTTAAGTGTGGTTTGTGTTACTGTTTTGTTATTAGATAAATTAGGTAACTAATGAGGTATCTTTATTTAAAAAAAAAAACAAGATTTTAATTGGTCCATGAACATTGTTTCCAAGCGCGTTTCTTCAGATTGCCGCTCGTGATGAAACTAATTGACCTTTTAAATCGGTATTTATTTACTGATCGTCACAGGGACAAGTGAGACACAATTTTATGAACTTAGAATGGTATATCGAAATACTCTTCGTCGTTAGATAATTTCACCAAAATCACCCTTAGTCGACCATTGGTTTTACGAACAAAGCCTTAATCGATAGATAATTTCACCGAAATCACTCTTAGCCGATCGTTGGTTTTACGAAAAACTCCGGCGCCGATAGAATGTTCGCCGATAGAACATCTCGCCGATATCAACCTTCAACGATAGTTGGTTTTCCGAAATAACTGTTTTGCCGATGGGCACTGCACCATAAAGGGACTTCGTCCGCTATCGGGATGGCACGTCAAGGGATTTTTATAAAATAACACCACGGTTTTAATGATTTAAATTTTAATTATTAAGGCAATTTAAGAAGCAATAGAGAAAAATAACACGAAAAACAATTAATGAATTACCAGATCAAAAATACTTGGTAAACAGAAAAAATTGAGCTTTTTATTTTTGACGTAAAAAATAATAAATAAAATAAAATATGTTTATTTCGGACCAAAATTGAATCCATAGTAGTGTTAGTAAAACAAATAAAAAAGACTTATAAAACTAGTGTCAGTAAACATACATTAGAGTTCGTACCATTTTTCTAATGATTGGAGATTGGTAGTTCTCCACTGTTTGAAGGGCGCTGTTTTGACTGTCTCTAACTCTTCTTAGCAGTGAAGCTGTTTTTTAACTGACTTCAAAAAAAGGAGGAGGTTCTCAATTCGTCTGAATGTTGTTTTTTTTTTGTATGTTTGTTACGCGATAACGCCGTCAATTATGGACCGATTTCAAAATTTATTTTTTAGTTTGAAAGGGTATACTCCCGAGGAGGTCCCATTTACACCAAGTCAGGTTCTGATGATGGGATCCTTGGGAAATCGAGGACAACCCTCAATTTTTACAGGCACCCATAATGTTTTGCATATATTTTATGACACAATGCTCATGTTGCTGACCTGATGATGGAAGCCACAGAACTCCTTAACTGATAGGAGTTAGAAGATAATACTGCTTTTTGTCGACAGAACGTATTTCGCAGTGTGTTGAGCAGACGTAGAGCTTATGAGGTATCAGACCGCCAATTTTTATTTACTGGGGGCGTACCCGCACATCCAGTAACGAAAAAAAAATAAGTTCCTTTCTTAAATTGACTTGGTAATTGGTATTTAATGCAAGACCTTATCCTATGGTTACTTACGACACCAAAATAGCCGCCGTTCTGGTTGGTGTGTAGGAAAACACTTTCCATAAGACTTACAAATTTTCGTCGAAATATTGACCCAATATAACACCTTATTTTATCATACCATTCGATGGGGGGTCCATTGAGGACCAACATTAGTCATTTTTGGTGGAGTTGGAAGGTGAAAACTGAAGCTTATTTTAAAGGCGTCTGGGACTTGTAATAAATTTCGTCGAAAAATTGATATAGCACCATATTTTTATTATACCATTGGGTGGGTAGTCCACAGAAGAATAACATTTGTCTAGGTCACTTTGCTGTAAAATCTTTTTTGGCTGAGTTAGGAGGGGAAAAATAGAAGACTTACCACTTAAAATTGTGAAATAAAATAAGTTTAATAAAAAACTAAAGACCAACTTCAAAATGAAACTATAAAGCGAAAAATAATATTGACTAAAACATACGTAATCAGTTCTTTTTGGAGTCGGTGCGAATGAACACATTTTAACTCTCGATGGCTGGCACTGACTCCAAATAGAACTGATTACGTATGAAGATAAATAACACTTGAAAAAAATCATCGACCTCAGGTGGGACTCGAACCCACGTCCCATCGCATACCGGGCGAGTGCTTTGACCACTAAGCTACCGAGCACGTCACGTGACAAGATGAAATTCCTCAAGTGTTTTTTCTCGCTGTCAAAGCCATGAGGTCGATGATTCTTTTCAAGTGTTATTTATCTTCAATTAAACCTTGCATGGAATTGCTAAAATAAAATTTACAATGTTTAAGCATTTCTGATCTTAACCAATAGTCAAATATTTGTAAAAATATTTCTATAGGGTGTTGACGGTAGTATACTACTCAGCTATACATATAGCTACAACATTGATCAGAATACGCTGGCTTTGACAGCGAGAAAAAAAAAACACTTGAGGAATTTCATCTTGTCACGTGACGTCCTCGGTAGCTTAGTGGTCAAAGCACTTGCCCGGTATGCGATGGGACGTGGGTTCGAGTCCCACCTGAGGTCGATGATTTTTTTCAAGTGTTATTTATCTTCAATCAAACCGTGCATGGAATTGCTAAAATAAAATTTACAATGATTACGTATGTTTTAGTCAATATTATTTTTCGCTTTTTAGTTCATTTTGAAGTCGGTTTTTAGTGTTTTATTAAACTTGTTTTATTTACGTAGAATTGCGTAATAGCCGTTCGTGTGTGCTTGCGTAAACATTTCTGACGCACTGCAGTAACGAGGCAGTCTCAACAGCATCCTAAAAGCATTATTGTATTGGACGCGCAGGACATCCAGCGATTTTTTGGTATAGCTAACCCAGAGATTGCCCGTGTACAGACTCTGGCAGTATGCTTTGAATAGGGCAATTTTGACTTGGTCCGTACACCGAGCAAATCTGCGGGCCAGCATATTACTCCTAACCGCCAGAGCCCTACGTTCCCTTTCAATATTGTCTTTGAGGTCATCGGCAAGATAATGACCTAGGTATTTAAACGAGGACACTTGTTTTATCTTCGTCCCATTTAAAAATAAATCAGGTCCATCTTCCCGATTCTGGCCGCTGACCCCAAAGACCATGCATTCACATTTTTTTGACATTATATGTCAAACCATGCGAGGCAGCATAGGCTTCACACACCTTTAATAGCTCTCTGACTGCCCCCACCGACGGACCCAGCAGCACCATGTCATCTGCATAGCTGATGTTGTTAACACTAACCCCACCAACACTTCAACCGACACGCCTGCAGCTGAGCTTACGTATAAGGGGGTCTACGTATAGGTTGAAGAGCCTGGGAGACGTTAGACCCCCCTGTCTCACCCCGCACTCTAGCCCATATGGTTCACTTAGTGTACCGTCCCACTTCACGTGGTTTGTTTGATTGGCGTACCAGTATTCTAACAGACCACATATCTCCGAAGGTACACCCCTGTCTTCCACCTTCTTCCAGAGCACTTTGTACGATACAAGATCAAAAGCCCTGGGCCCTAACCATGAACTGTTAAAACAATCACAAATCTGTCAAACATTATCATTTCTGTCAAATTTTGTATGAAATGACGTACCAAAATTGACAGATTTGACAACTTTGAGATTGTTTTAAGAGTTCATGGTTATGGCCCTGGATAGATCGAGAAAACAGGCGAATACCGGCGTTCTGCGATCTATGTAGTATTGAACAGTGTGCTTCAAACTTAAAATGGCACTTTCAGTAGATAGTCCGGGTCGAAACCCGAACTGTGCATCATGTAGTTGTATGTAGTCATTCAAAATTGTATCAAGCACAATGTCCAACACCTTAGCCATGATAGTCGCCAGGGAAATGGGGCGGTAGTTACCTTTGTAAGAGATGTCTCCTGTCCTGTTTTTCACAATGGGAACTACGGTATGGTCTTTATTAGGTTTGAAGGTAAGTACGCGTGACTAATACACATTGAGTAGAACATGGACAGGACACGTAGCAGGTGGACGCCAGCTTGCTTCAGGTGTTCAATGCTGAGCCCATCGTGTCCTGGAGACTTACCTCGGCTCATACCTTTTATGATGCTGCGTATTTGTTTCGCTGAGACATGCACAAGAGGTTTAGCTCCCTGACACGCGGGATCAGCATCACGCATCTGTGTGGAGGGCCTAAGTGGGGATTTAACCTAAAAATGATCCCTGAACATATTTGCGATGCCACTGTGCTCACTAATCCCTCCCACACTCGCAGCAAGACTAGGCTTAGTGTCCAACGTACTGGTAGACTTCCAAAATTTTTAAATTCTTTATCAGCTTGTTGATCAGCTAACCTATCCATTTTTATTTGTTCAGCGTTATTTTGACAAAAGTTGAGCCTTTTTTTAAAAGCTTTTCGCTTGTCTCGCCTTTCTTCATAAATAGGACCGGAAGACGGACGATTGTTGCGTACCCAAGCCTTAAAACTAGCTCTAGCCTCACGGTGCGCGTTTTCAACATATTCGTTCCACCCACATACGCCCCTGCCCCGCCTTGGTCCCCCTCTATTAGCCACTTTAGATAGCCTAGCTGCCTCACACAAAATATTTACAATCTGCTCATACAGACTATCCAGCACAAATCTATGGCCGGCTAAGCCACAGAAACGGCTAAGCACAGTTCGTAAACTCATGGGGAAGTCAACATCCCGCAATTTTTTACGAAGATTGTGGTAATATTGTGTTTGGGACTTTGTTCTTTCACCCCATAAAACTGTATTTCTGTCTGTACCACTTACAATCCGCTTAGGCCTCACCATCTCAAAGTCACATTCGAAGTATATCGGTAAGTGATCAGATATATAAACCTCTTCAGAGACACCCACACGCTTAATTGTATTCCAGGCTGATTTGGATACTACACAGTGATCTCACCACCTCCTACTTCCGTGAGCGTCACTAATAAACGTGTAGGTACCACTATCTATCCCTAAAGCTTCCACATCTGCACACACCCATGACTGATCAGTACAGAAGTCGTTCAGTTCTTTAAAAATGGTTGATGAGGGTGCGCATTAAAGTCGCCTAATATAAATACATTTTCTATATCCTTACTTTTTGTAGCACTAATCTCACTCAATACATCCGTAAAGGCCGGTAGATTGTCTGGACAGTCCGTAGGCATATATACAGAAAAGATAATAGCAGTACGACCCTTGCTGTGATGGCCGCTAAACGAGGACTGCTACAGTCTACAATAGACACTGAGTCAAAAATACCTCTTTTCCAGAGAATGGCTACACCCCCATGAGGCCTACCTCTCAATAAACCCGCAGATGTGTCTACAGCAGACTTACCCGTGCACTCAAAATTAGGACTAATCGAATTTAAAATAGGAATATCATGCGGGAGCAGCCATGTCTCCTGAAGCGCCACCACATCGGACCACATACATATTTCCTTAATATTATCTTTAGATCGTTTGACCGACTTACAATTACAACTTGTAAATTTTAAAAACTTATTTGTGTATTTCATATTTTATATAAAAGTATGAGTGACTTTAACTAACACGATCAGATTGCCTATCTTTTGTTCTGTACATAAAATGCACAAAACGCCTAAAAACAATCCCGTCTGGCCATAACTCATCATTTAAAAACACGTCCACCTTATAATGTTTTGAAACATACAGTTTAAACGCATTGTATTTTCTAAACGGCGTAGTGTTTATCTTTTTTAAAGTCACAATTTCACTTGTTTTGTCACTTATGTAATTAATAATGTCATCTTCATTTGCATCCGTACTCACATTAAAAATCAACAAAGGTACTTTAATGTCTGCGACCCTAAATTTTCCCTCCGGATCAGTCATAGCCCTACCTTATCGACAGGTGAGTCTATTTTGTTTGAACCGCTTGTTCTGCACTAACTTCCATTCTGAGTTGGCGTTATTCATAGCCCCTACTTCTTGATCACTATTCACTTTCACTTCTCACGAACTCGCACACCGTACCTCCACTCTAGACGCCCAAGACTCACTCGAACTCGATCCTATCGTGACTTCACACCGGTTCGTTCTGCGATTCCGACTGGTTAAATAACGGGCTAAATAAGGATATTAACTAAAATACAATTTAAATAACTTAAAAGTAAATACTAGTCCATTGTATGTACTTATACAAATACCAACAAAAAATACATGAAAAACATACTTAGAGCACAAAAAAATTTACTTCTAATTTTTAATATAAAGAATATGGGCTAATCCACCTAAGAAAGATTTCATATCCATTTCATTTTTTTGTGACAAATGTGTCTGTAGTCTAGTATCATATTTAATCTGTGCATTACGCAGGCGTTTTGGCATAGGTTCCGAGGAATTTATTCTTTGAATAAGACATTCTGTGTGTTTTTGCTCCTTAGCAAATATGTAAGTATGTTTTTCATGTGTTTTTTGTTGATATTTACAATGTAGTAGTATTTACTTTTAAGTTATTTAAATTTTATTTTGGTTAATATCCTTATTAAGCCCATTATTTTTTACGTCAAAAATAAAAAGCTCAATTTTTTTGCTGTTTACCAAGTATTTTGGATCTGGTAATTCATTAATTGTTTTTCGTGTTATTTTTCTCTATTGCTTCTTAAATAGCCTTAGTAATTAAAATTTAAATCATTAAAACCTAGGTGTTATTTTATAAAAATCCCTTGACACATCCCGATAGCGGACGCAGTCCCTTTATGGTGCAGTGCCCATCGGCAAAACAGTTATTTCGGAAAACCAACTATCGTTGAAGGTTGATATCGGCGAGATGTTCTATCGGCGAAACGTTCTATCGGCGCAGGAGTTTTTCGTAAAACCAACGATCGGCTAAGAGTGATTTCAGTGAAATTATCTATCGATTAAGGATTTGTTCGTAAAACCAACGGTCGACTATTATACAAATACTATACTATTTCGATATACCATTCTAAGTTCCAATTTTAGAGCTTACTTTCAAATGAAGTATACCTTTACACCTGTAACCTGTCTTGCATTAGTTTTTATAAAATCTCTGTACCACAAAATAATATGTAGTTTTGTTTGTGTGCAAAGAATACTAATAAGCTAGGTATTACTGTTTATGAATGACGGTATAATTAAGATTTACCATCAGGCAATTAGTTACCTATTGTCTATTTGAAGGTTGCTACCTACACAGTCTCACATAAATAAAGGATAATGGGCTTACTACAAAAAAATAGACTAGCGTTGAACACTTGTCTAAAGATAAGTCAACCAATTTAAAATGTGAAAATCAACATTTCAAATTGGTTGACTATTCTTTAGACAGGTGTTCAACGCTAGTCTATCTTTTTGTAGTAAGGCCATTAGTGTTTAAATAGAAACTTTCAAGACGTTATAAAGAGGTTTTCATAAGATCATAATTTTGTTTCGTTTTAAATATCCGATTAGGACCTTATACTGGCGTTATCAAATAACGAATTTAGCTGCTATTTATGGATTCTATCATATATACCTCAAAACTGACTGTTTTTTGGGGATAAAAGTAGCCTGAGACATATTTTACTCTAATGTGAAACTTGTGTTAACCTTTTTGATGATGTATTCTTAAATTAAAATTGTCAGTTGTTCAACTACGAAACATACTAATAGGAGAGGTCCTCCCAATTTTCTTTCTTTGTATAAAATAATTTACGAAGTTACGGCTGAAATAAATGATATAAATAGAATACGTAGATGTATCTTCCAAATACGTATTCTAACACTTTATTATACGTTTCCAAAATTTTTTTAAACCGGCCAAGTGCGAGTCAGACTCGCGCACGAAGGGTTCGTACCATTTTCTAAAAAAACAGCAAAAGTCACGTTTGCAGTATGGGAGCCCCCTTAAACATTTATTTTATTCTATTTTTAGTATTTGTTGTTATAGAGGCAACAGAAATATATTATTTGTGAAAATTTCAACTCTCTAGCTATCACGGTTCATGAGATACAGCCTGGTGACAGACGGACGGACAGATAGACGGACAGCGGAGCCTTAGAAATAGGGTCCCGTTTGACCCTCTGGGTACGAAGCCCTATAAAAAACCATTTATAATAGTTTACAAGCAGATGGGGTTTCTTCCTTACTTTAAGGGTTAAAGGAGACTCACAAATAAATTATCGTACGATTAGCGCTAAATCAAATTGCAGGTGTGCATCGTTTATGAAATGGCGACGTAGCTATCATGAAATGCTCACGCAGTTCACATTATGCCCGATTACACGACCTCAATAGATATCTAAAATATCGCAGTAGATAAATGAAGAATGATTAGATAGTATACCCTGAGTAAATTGAGGCACTTTATGTACATAGGTACTATCCAAGCTGACTATCAGAGATACCTTTGATGGATTACAACTTTACTAATTTAGATTATTTGTTTTGCAGAAAACCAGACTACTGTAATATTAATGGTATTATTTCCTCTAAGTAGATTATCAAATAGACAATAAAATATGTAATCCCATTGATATATTATGTTAACACTAGATAAGCAGTTACCGCGCTAACGCGCGCAACTGCCCTGATGGCCACAGGCATCAGCACGGTCAATGTACAACTAGTGCCTAAAGAGACGTTGACTGAGTAAGGCGTCCGACTAAAAAAGTCAAACTGGTTAATTGCGTGGTAAAAGATAACAATTCGAGGGTTCAAAACAATCATAGAGTAAGCGGGATAACCTTTTATAAGTTAATATCTAGCTTTTGATGCAAAATTAATGTTAAAACCACAAATTACTAAATAAAATATCGCATGGCATATTTGAGATTCAGAGTTGCCAGTAAAATCATCATTTGGTTTTTCCATAATTTAGGGAGAATTGCTAAGTTGATAAGAGGTATAAATAAATATATCCCTTTTTGCTCGGCTGGGTGGGTTTTCGTAACATGTTTTAAATATAGGTGTTAAAATTGTTTTACTGTATTCTTCGTATGATGTATGCACGGTGTATATATGTATGTATGTATCCACACCGCAGTTACTTTATGTTGAAAACGTTTCCAAGTGTGTATTGGCAACATCCATAACAAAGAAAGTCTACAGAAAGTTGCTCAATGTTATCTAATGATTACATGTTGCCAAATGCTGCACCACAAAAAGAAACTGCAGTGTGGATGCAAAAAAAAAATCTCGACCATATGACAAAAACACAAAAGTACCCATTCGAACCGATAAAATTAAAAATTATACCAAATACTGCAAGCTGTGATAAAATAAAATTTAAGGTCAGAGTCATCAAAATATACGGTTAAATACCACTTTTTAGGGTTGCCTAGTCCTGACAAGGAACGCCTTTGTCATGTCAGTTTGTCTGTCTGTCTGTTCGTCTGAGATTTTGCTTGGAGACTGTTGGCACTAGATAGCTGTAATTTTCTCATCAATCAAACAAAGTGAAATCAAATTTTTTTGTTCATCTATCCCAGTACATATTGCCATTATGCCGGTTTTTTTCTACTCGCAAGGAAATCAATACCTTTAGGATCCCGTTCCACCCGTACCGTTAGCCAAGAATCATGCGACTGGGCAAATATTAAATTGTTTCATAATTCATGTTAAGTTGGTTAAGTCATTCATTCAGGCCTTCTTCCGAGTACTATACCCGTCCCAAAGTAAAAGTAAGTTTCAAGTAAAGTATAACCTTCAAGTAAAGGAACAAGGCAGTATAACCTTCATTTGTAGGTACATGGAAAAAAATCACAACATCAATTACAAATCTATAAATTAATAAATATTGCACAACATCACGTTAACACAACAACAAAACAAACGTAAACAAACATAAAAAAACAGACGAATTGTGAACCTCCTCCTTTTTTTGAAATCGGTTAAAAATATCTTCGATGTACAGAATTTGACCCGTTACGGTTTATTATAGTAATAGATTTTCGATTCCTTATTATTCTATATTGGAATCAATCTCTCTAGTGTCATTTTGCCATGAGTTTTTTAAAAGGCGCGGTGAATTGAAAATGGTTTTTTTTTTCACATTATTTGCATTAGAATTGAATGAAACAAAGCCTAACTATTGCGCATGGCTGAGCTTAATCTATTTGTAAATACCGCAAACCAATCCATGCAGTATCTTCGGAGATAAGCGAATACATAGCGACAGACAGACAAGAATTAAAATAATTGCATTTTTGGCTTCAGTATCGATTATAGAGTGCCCCCCAAAAACAATTTTCAAAATATTTTCAATGAACAGAATTCGACCCGTTACAGATTTATTATAGTATAGATAGATTATATTTTTTAAATTAAATTACTTTTTTATGGAAATATTTATTTGAGTATGAGAATATAATATAATATAAAACGTTTATTTGACACATAGGCATAGTTACAAACAGAATTACATTGAACATACAAAAAGAGTGTCATAAAGGTCCCCGCTCAGCATTTGTCGTTACAGCCGAAGCCGTAACGACGATGGTTTTCAGCGGCATAATATATTACGGGATAACGGGAGGTCACTTTTCGTAATTTAATATTGTGAAACTATTAGACATATTTATTGGAATATTCATCTCCTTTTTGCATGGCAGCTGTACCCAATTAGGTAGGAATATTTTATTGATTGCACTTCAAACGAGACGTTGAAGATTGGTGCAAGAAGTGGCATTTATATGGCTTGAATCCCTTACAAACCAGACTTGATTTTGAAATAAAAAGGTATTTAAAGGTATGATATTTCCTCATCGACTAACGAACGACTAAGCAAGTCAGGAAACTTTACTTTTGTAAGGCTAACTGTATTTTTGTAAGGCTTTTTTATTGTAGCTAGACGAATGGACGTAACCGTTTTACAACGTGCTTGGTTTCGTAATAGGGTGGTTTTAATTTTTATTTTTTAATTGATTATGTATAATTTTTATACCCGAACATTGCAAAGAACTTAAAGAAAAGGACATAGCAGTAATATGGAGCATGTTTTAAAAAAAAATGCGTTTCCGTTCCGTTTTACGAAGCGGCAGATGGAATGACAACTTGTCAGCACATTATGAGTTTTTGTGCGTTACAGGGCGTATTTACAGTGGTAGATCATAATTAAAGACACTCAGAGGTTTTTTTTTCCAAAGTTACCTACTCTATATATTTTAGATTTAAAAGCCATAGAAGCTTGCAATATTATTTACTTTATTCTAACGGTTATCGTAAAATGTTTGAATTTAAATAAAGAGAACAAAGATGTCGTATTTTATTTTTTTATTAAGTTTGACTTTATTGTAAGCAGTATGAACTAATACAAAGACTTGGCCAACTAATTAAAGACACACAAATGAAGTAACTGTAAAAATATTAATATTGTAAATTATTGAAACTAACTTCACTATAAATAGTTTAAGATGTATATAGAAACATAAAACCGCGTTATTAATATTTTGTCCTTTAGCAATGACAGCTTGACACCTAGGCATTAAAGCGATCAAATTATTGCAGGTTTTAATCAAAATCTGCTCCCATGCCTCTTTAAATGCCGTGTAAAGTTGATGCACGTTACTTGTACGTTTAGTTGCTACTATTTTCTTCACACGGGACCACAAGTTTTCGATCGGGTTAATGTCGGGACTGTACGGTGGCCAATCTAAAACTGTTACTGATTGGGTCCTAAGAAATTATTTCACCACTGCTGAAGTGTGCTTAGGATCATTATTATGTTGAAATGTCCATATCACCGGCAAATGACCCTCGGCGTAGGGTAACATGGTTTTTTCAAAAATTTTCTTATATTGAAATCTATCCATGTTATTTTCTATTTTTTAATAGGTCCCACACCGTGACCAGAAAAACATCCCCAAACTTTAATTTTACCCCCTCCATCCGAAGACTGTTTTGAGGCAAAATCGGTAGTTTCTACCACTAAATCCGTCGCTTCTTCAACGTCGATTCCCGAGTCCGATCTGGAGTGTTCGCCTAGCTCGAAATCGTCGCCAATATTTACATTCACATCACTGCATTCTGCATTGTGTAAGTCGTCTTCAATAGCAAGATCTTGCTCCAACCAGCGCTCAATAATTCTATCATTAGATTTCATTTTTCATTAAAACAATAATAATGACACGATTAGACAAAAATCACGTAAGTATTGGTACTTACGTGAGTTTCTCTCTCTCTCTGTGAGTCTCTAAGAGGCCAAAAAACTTTATGTACTCACTAGAAAGCAAAGGCTTGCACGTGTAACGTCGACGAGCTCAGATGTGATACTGCGGGTAGAGGGCAGAAGGTACATGAACGCTTGAAGACCACAAACGCGTATGTGACTAGTTACGACAAGAAATAAATTCGCCGGAGTCTGAGTGACTCCCCGTAGGTTGGTGAGGGTTAATTATAAAAATAAGAAAAGATTATGTATTTTTTTTATTAGTTTTATAATCAAACGTATTCCAAAACATTTTCTATGATTTTTTTTAAAATTTATTATTCTCAGTCACAAATAGTTTGGCTTACATTCTTGCTTAAAACCACTTTTGACCGTTACAATGTAGTGAAAATAACTTTTGCCTATTATTTTTAACCAACTTCAAAAAAAAGGGGAGGTTCTCAATTCGTCATGATGGGATCCCTGGGAAATTGAGGGCAACCCTCAATTTTAATAGGCACCCATAATGTTTTGCATATATTTTCTGACTCAATGCTGATTTTTGGGTCTGGTAATCATCATGTCATGTTGCTGACCTGGTGATGGAAGCCACAGAACTACTTAACGGATAGGAGTTAGAAGATAATACTGCAATTTGTCGATAGAACGTATTTCGCAGTGTGTTAAGCAGACGTGGAGCTTATGAGGTACCAGACCACCAATTTTTATTTACTGGGGGCGTACCCGCACTACCAGTAACGAAAAAAAAATTTTTTTTTTCTTGGGTATTTATATAAGTATTTAACGCAAGACCTTATCCTATGATAACGACACCAAAATAGCCGCCGTTCTGGTTGGAGTGTTGGAAAACCCTTTCCTTAAGACTTAAAAATTTTCGTCGAAAAATTGACCTTATATAACACCTTATTTTTATCATACCATTGGAAAGAGGGTCCATAGAGGACCAATATTAGTTAAGGTTACTTTGCTGTAAAGTCATTTTTGGCGAAGAAAGGAGAGGAAAAATAGAGGACTTTAATCTTAAAATTGTGAAATAAAATAAGTTTAATAAAAAACTAAAAACCGACTTCAAAATGAAACTTAAAAGCGAAAAATAATATTGACTAAAACATACCTAATCATTTCTTTTTGGAGTCTGTGCGAATGAACAAATTTTAACTCTTGATGGCTGGCACCGACTCCAAAAAGAACTGATTAGGTATGTTTTAGTCAATATTATTTTTCGCTTTTTAGTTTCATTTTGAAGTCGGTTTTTAGTTTTTTATTAAACTTAATTTTGAAGTCAAAAGTGGTTTTGACCAACGTCCTTAGTTAAAACTACTTCTGACGGAAAGAATCAGTTAAAAGTGGTTTTGACCAACGTCCTTAGTTAATACTACTTTTGACTGATTTTTGCAGTCATAAGTGGTGTTGACCAGTTATGAGTTTTGACTGTAACATTGATATCAACTTCAAAGCAAATCACCCCTGAAATAACTTTCTACCCCTATTTAACCCCGTTAGGGGATGTATTTCAATAAAATACGAAACACGTCTTTCATTAATTCTTTTTAAGAATGTTTATGCAAAATTTAAAGTAGATTGGACCAAGAAATCACGTTGTCCTATACAAAGATTGCCCCCCCCCCTTTTCACCCCTTTAGAGGTAGAATATCGAAAAATCCATTCTTATGGGACGCCTACGTCATACAAAGAACACACTCTCCAAGTTTCAGGTTTCTCCGATCAGCGGCTTAGGCTGTGCGTTGATCCATAAGTCAGTCAGTCAGTCAGTCGTTCAGGACAAAGCATTTTAACGGTCTTACTTATAAACGTTTAACTTTAAGACACTGTTGAACAGTTTATTAAAATATATCTTTATTACCTTATCTTAATTTTACGTACTTAAATAAAACGTACCTATCTCTCTTTTACTTTATTGGAAGTATGAGTTAATTTGACTGGCTATTTACTCGAAACCTATTTCGCCTTTGACGTCGTAGTCATAATATAACTGGAAAACTGGTGCAGGCGTAACACGTTGGCATCGATACACATTTACGTCGATTATTCGTTTAATTATTGAGCATGTTGTGGGCTGCACTGCTGGATGATGCATGACGCAGGCCACCATGCACGCTTAACGATTTGTGATATGTTTCCCCTGACAGTTACAACTGGGCCGTTGGAACAGAAATAGAAGCACACTTTCAATTTGATGTTTGGTTCGGTATAAACCGAATATATATACTAAAGTACTGTTTTGGTATTGGGCATTGTATAGAAGGTTAAAGTTAATTTAAAAAAAAAAATACCTACCTACTAACATTAAAATCCTACATTATTGTACGTAACCGGAAAGTTCTTATCATCTAAATTAATGACCGGTCGGTGGATCACAAACCCCCATTTGTTTGGCTGAGGTCCACATATCATGAATTATTTATAATAATCATAAATTGGGTTGTAAAAACCATTAAGAAATAACTCCAGACACAATTTATTTACAAAAACACCTTATTTAAGACATTTTTAGTATAATTTTTAGGTATTCACTTTCAAATCAATAAATATATTAGTCACACTCTGTGAGGTGGACTGTCCACTGCCTACCGTCCTAACGTTGCTCCCCTGGGCGACCTCGGAGCAGCTCTCATCTCCTCTTGTCATCTTTATTATATTAACGTATTAATGGCTAGGTGGGCCTAGTGCTCTAGGGACTAATGTCTTTGGGTAAAGGGACTCTACGCTCACTAGGAAGTTAGGTCCCCGTCTGAAGTTTTATTCTTCGAAATTGAGAAGTCTCATACTCCTATTATGTACATTTTAATGACACAATTAGTATAGTGGCTTGGTGATACGCCTTGAACGCGAACAAAAAACGAACTTAGTCTATATTGACTCGGTTCTGGGTCGCCGCTAACAAACTAAACTTTATTGGTAACATAAGGTTAATTTTTTTTGTTTTTAGCAATTCCATGCAATGCCGGGCGAGTACATGCGATGGGACGTGGGTTCGAGTCCCACCTGAGGTCGATGATTTTTTTCAAGTGTTATTTATCTTCAATTAAACATAAGGTTGTTATTATGTCTGGCTTATATACATGCTGTACAAAAGAATAGGACACTCCTTAAAACTACGTAGTTAGTTACTAATAAACAACAACTTTTCTTATGGGAGCAACATCAATACAGTACTTTTAGGGTCCCTATTACAAAGACTCCGGCTATCCGTATGTCACCAGCCTCTCTAGCATTAGCAACAAAACACGATACGATATGATTATGATATAGCGATTTATCGCATATTTTTTGTCAAAATATGAACTTTTAATGAAAATCGAGCATGACCGTGATGCCGCCGGCACGGACATGCTCACTGTTTCAATAAAAGTTCGAGATGGCGGCTATGTTACCATATTTTGAAAGTTGGGTGTCGATAAATCGTTATATCGTATCATATCATATCGTGTTTTGTTGCTTATGCTAGAGGAGCTGGCTGTATATTGTATCTCATGAACCGTGATAGTTAAAAGTTTAAATTTTCACAGATGATATATTTCTGTTGCCGCTATAGCAACAAATATTAAAAAAGATTTAAGGGGGCTCCCATACAACAAACACGATTTTTTTCCGGTTATATAGAAAATAGTACAGAACCATTAGTGTGCGAGCCCGACTTGCACTTGAAAGGTTTTAATCTTGTATGGAAAGTCAAATCAATTTTGTAAAAAAAGTCATATTCTACATACATGTAGTAGTGAGAAGTTGACCCGTTACTTACATTTTGCACCTTGTGTATTAACCTAATTGCTTGCCAAAGCTACAGTCTGCCTCGTTCGTTCCTACGAGGAAATATAGAAAAAAAACATAACCAGGAGCATATTTTTCATAGCGCGCCGTTGGTTTGCTATTTCTGAGATAAGCTTTATCTGCTGGAAGAAAATTCTTAAGATGTAACTCCACTGAAAACCTTTATAATAAATCCACTTCCATTTCCAATTGCGACAAATCGTAGGTAATTTGATTAACTTAATTAGTTAGATATTGATACATTTATGGACATCCATGTTTCAGATACAAAATGATCGTGTTTATCAGACAAACATTTTCTACTCGCAGGATTCGAACCCGCAAAGTCTTGGTTTCGTAGTCCGAAGCGCGACCCACTACACCAGATATTCAAAAATAGATAGAAAAAAATGCAAAATGTGTTTTATTGTAAACCTTTAAAAACAATATGGTTTGAAGCATCTAAACAATGTTGACTGTACTATGTGATATTATAGTGCTATCATAATGTTTTTTGTTAATATCTATGTCAGGCGAGTCTCAAAGGAATACACCAAACTAAACACAACGGCTATTATGAAAAGCCGTGGATACGACACTTGCGTTATTACCCTTTGTTTTCTATCTCAGTATGCTTTATTTATTCTATTTAGTCCATGACGTCTTTTAACCTTAATAAAATGTCTGTTGCAATACACGAGCGATGGACACACAAGGTTAATAACATGTGAAAATTTAAGTTTACGACGCATACAAATTAGGACGTCCGTTTTTATATTTTTAGATTTTTCTTCTGTGGAGCTTCTAACTTAATAAATAACAGTCTAAAGGCAATACGGATGTGTAAACAATCAATTATCCCCTGTTTTCCTACTATTAGGGTTGTTTTTTTTCCTAATTTATATGGGACCATTTCGGACTATACTCTTTCTAATAAAAAAAGAATTATCAAAATCGGACTACTTTTTAAAAAGATATGCGTGATCATACATTAAAAAAAAACAATACGGGCATGCAGCCAAATCATGTAAAGCTGCTTCCCCTACGTGCGGTCACTGCGGCGAAGATGGTCACTCGGCTCGAGAATGCCAAAAAAAGACCCCAAAATGTGCATCGTGCCTACGCTTTAAGAAGCCAAAGCTGAAAATATAGGTATATTAATTAACATAATATAAAGGCGCCTAAGAGCGCCACCTATTTTATTGTTAATAAGAACTTTAAATACACTAACCCTTATTATATACCATGAATGTTAATATAATTACTGAAATAGATGTTTTATATAAATGTGACGCAAAGTCATGTGAGGTTGAAAACTGCAAGCAATATCTTTCTGTTTATCAAAAATCATTAACAATATTAGCCCAAAACATCCGTAGTATATACAAAAATATTGATAGTTTACCATTTTTCTGCACAGGATTAACTTTGCCTGTGACGTCATTGTGCTAACCGATTGTTGGATACTCAATAGACAAGACAATCTCCCAGAATTTCCGGGATATCAAATTTTCTATAGCACAATATATCACTTACAAGAAGCTAAAGAGTCATTAAACGTCACTGTTGAAGAACCAAATTTACGAGACTGTAACTGTCTAATAGTCAAAATTGGAACAGACACAGTTATTATAAGATTGTTTAGATCGGCGCCGTCTACTACAAACCTGGATTCTTTCCTTAGTTCCTTTATCAGACTTTCAAAGCATTAGCGTCCTTTAAGAACATCATATATTATTAACAGGCTATATAAATATAAATATTAGACCCGAACAAAACGACGCGGGTAAACAGGATTATCTAGATCTATGCACGTACCATAGGCTTCTCGCAGCACATACACTGCCTACTTATAAAAAAGTGGGTCGTGTGATCGTGTCTCGATCATATTATGATAATAAAATCTAGACTACCGTGTATTGCACTTGGTACTAATACATCGATTAGTGACCATGACACAGTCCTACTAACCCTTAACTTATCACTGCCTAGACAAAAACATAGTCACACAAAGTCCAAATTAAATTTAAGCAAACTCGAACATGATTTGTGCAAAATTTAATTCAGTCAAGAAATGACTCAAAAGAGACTATATAGTGCGTCAGCGAGAACGCCGGGAACCTAAGCGATTTCTTCAGAAACTTTTTCCTGGTGCTTAGGGAGAAAACATACTCAAAGTCCTGACGACTAGGAGGTGCGCCGGAGGGAGGGGGGGTTTGACAATGGTCCCAATTTTAGTTTTTTCACCAACATCTCAAAGATGGTGCATTGTAGCGATTAATGATCCCCCCTTGCTTGCGGCGCACATCCTATACGTCAGGACTTTTAGTTCTCCCTAAGCACCCTGAACCAATTTCTAAAGAAATTGCTAAGTTTTCCGCTGACGCACTCTACGGCTACTTAATTGATTAGACTAATTGACTATAACCCAGTTTACAGAACTGCTGACGCTAACAAGGCCTTATCGTATTTAATAAACAATGTTTAACATGCTATTTTATGTAACACAATCGAAACGACTGTATCTAAGAAATATAATAACATAAAACCTTGGATCACTCCAGGCCGAATTAGAACATAAGGCACAGAGATAAAGTTCATTAGGAAGCCAGGAGATGTCCCGATAATTCCATACTCCAGATTTCTTATAAGCGATACAGAAATTTTTGTTACAATCTTTTGAAAAAAAAAATCGATTAAGATAAAGCTGAGTTGCATAAAGCAGACAAAAATTTGGAAACACATAAAGAACGTCACTTTAATGTCAAAACAGCGCCAATCAAATTAAAGTTTGTAGCTTACAAGCTCCTCACCGCTTTTGTCTGCTAGCAAGGTAAATAGGTATTTCGCTAACGTGGGAAAATCTCTTGTTGAACGTATCCCGAAACAAAAATAGTGAACGCGAAAAAATAGAAAAGTTTTTTTACCGTCACAGCGGGAGGCCTATGTTCAGCCAGCATTGAACGTCCTGTGGCTGACATGATGGCAATGATTATGAAACCCTTATTATTTTAAAGTATGTATCAACCATCTCATCAAAGTCAGTCAGAATCCACATTCATAACAAATGAACGGCAGGAACGAACTTATTTTTCCAAAGATGGGGACGCATATTCACGTCCACCAAACCACCACCACAACATCACCAAAAACCGTCCTGCCATCAAGACGAATCAAATCTACGTGGTTGCGTTGCTCAATTACTGAGTTACTATATCCATCTTCCAGCTCCATCATCAGACCCTGGTTACCATCTAGCATCAATGTACTCGTCAAGATGAATCACACGAGCTGTGAATCAATGAGGTCGCGTCGTTTCTTTACTGAATTCCTATGAGCACCTTCCAGCTTCATCATCAGATCAGACCCTTACCATATCGATACCAGAAGTATGAATTAATGTAAGGGACAAACTACGGTTTTTCAGGAGAGCCAAAAAACTATTATTTCTTTCGAAAATTGAGAGTAACTTTTTTGTTTTCAAGCTGATTTAAATGCTGTTTAGGGCAAGGTATCTTAGAATTTGGAGTTATTTTATTATGGAAAAGCAAAAAACGAGAAAACCTTGTAATTTCCAAAATAGCCTGTCCCTTACTTTAAAAAAAATGGTTTACTTGTGGCTTACGTTTCTCGAATTCCAGTTCAAAGCGGATGCAAAATAATGTAAGTACCAAGAAGTTAGGGAAAATGAAAAAAATAATGTAATGTAAGGTACTTTTGCTAAATGTAAAACAATGTAAGTATACCTGTCTATTATTATAAATTGTAATAAAGAGTCTTAACCTTCCGCATACTAGGTAACTAAAACTCGCATGCCATACTAGGTGGGGTTTCTCATACCCCAAAAATCAAATGTAATAAATTCCTTAAAATTAATGATTTTGCGAGTTAAATAATAGTAAGTCTATTTTAATAATTCATAAAGATTGGGTTTTAGTAAAATGCATTTAATTTACTTATTATAAAATATCTTTATTAACAAAAATATAAAAATCTAACTTTTCTTCAAACTAAAAACTGATCAAGCCTTTTCTCAATGCCTAAATTCAAATAGCACGTATAACAATCACAGTTTTTCAATTAAATATAATACATTTTAAGTACTTCTGACCTGATAACAATTAATTATAATTAAAGCAACATTAATTCAGATCTCCCTCATTAAAGTTACCACAGTCTTGACAATAAAAATCTGCATGTTCCATAAATTAAATTGTAGCTCTGAGAGAGGTATATCATCACTATCTGAATCAGATGAAGATGGTATGTCAGCATCCACTTCGCTATCTGTATTGCTATGATTACTGATATGATCTGCCTCATCATCCGAACCTTGTTCTTCATTCATATTATACTCCAAGTTAATATCATCGTTTTCTTCCATCAATGCTCGTAATATTTCGTCTTCCGGTATGCGAGACATTTATTATTAATATTGTTATCTGCTAACAATATTTTTCCACGTTAAAATCATAAAATAGGGTGACGGAACCAATAGAGGACCACTTAAGCGGATTTTTACTTTAGTGCGGTCACTATGTACACAGTTTTAATTTGAGCGATGCTGCCTTTAGCACAATTATTCTAAGATACATACTCATACAAATAAGGTAAACATTTATTCAGATATAACAATAGATTTTTTGTGCGGCCTCTTCAAAGCAAAAAATTCAAAAGTCACCATTGACTGACCACCAGTCACCAACGGATGACCACTACTTTACCTAATACCTGACCGCCTCAAATAGTCAATTAATTTGCAAAAAAAACAACATTCAGTCGAATTGAGAACCTCCTATTTTGAAAACGGTTAATTACCCTACATAGTTCAAGATAGTTACATATCAGAGGCTTTAAATGAAACAGTTTGTTATTATTAATATGAAATTATATTAAACTACGATAATTTAAATAAAAATAAAAAACAACTGGATATTAAGCATAAAGTAGTACATATATATCTACTTGAGATCTTATTCATTGAACACTATGAAACTTTAAACTATTCTTAGAATTTGTCTTTAGGTAAGGTTTACATTAAATAAAGTCTCTGTACTTTTCAAATTCTGGAACGCTGTAAATACCTCGTTTCTGGTTTATTTTTCGAGGCTCCTGAATCTTTTCTTTTATATCTTCGATTCGATACAAATTGAGATCTTCTTTGTCCAGCCATCTCCAATTATTCAGTGACTTATACATTGACTTGATCAGTAAGCCTTCTTCACATGTCGATACAATTTGGCCAACAAAGTATGTACCTTCGTAAATAAATATAACGAAATCCCCCTTCTTGAATCCTGCCAAAACCATACTTGAACGACAGTTATTGCCCTGAGCTTCATGAAATGTTTCTTCATCAGATTCTTCCTCGGCTTGGTTTTCTATATCTGTTTCACCATCACTAACCGTAATTTCTTGGTCTATCATTTCTTCGTCTGATTCACTGCTGTCGCTTCTTTCTACTCTTTTCATTTTGTTTTTCTTTGCTTTTGCAGTTTTCTGGGCTTTCTTTTCTTCACGAATGCGTTTCCTGGTTTCAGCTTGTATATTTTTCTGTTTTTTTTCATCATCCTTCATAATCCAGTAGTCTTGCCATTTCTTGGATGAAGTAGCAAATGGTAAACGTTCTTTTCTTGTTTTCTTCACTGGAGAATCTGATGGCCATATTAAATGGTTTCCAAAAGCAGGACTTACTTGTTTTTGTTTCTGAATAATTAAAGTAACATTCTTCGGTGAACTGGAGAATCCTTGAAAGTCACATGACGGGCCAGGTAACGTAGTTCTAGGTGACGTAGGGCCAGGCGGCTTTCCTGTTTGGATATTTGTGGTACGAGCCTTCAAGCTTTTTTCTGGAGTTTTAGTTTCAGTTCCCTTCGGCAAATCTGGCGTCTTCGAGACCGGAGACGTACTTGCGGTTGGAGTTTCAGATCCTTTTGGAAGATCAGGTATCTGGACCATGATCTGCGAGACGGGGGTATCAGTGGGAGTTTTTAATTTCTCAAGAAGATCTGGTCCCTTCACGATCGAAGTTGTTATTCCCTTAAGTGATTTTGATACCTCTAGAAGATTTGGTGCATTAGAAACTGGGGTACTACAAACTGGCACTTCTTGAACTGGAGTGTTACATCTGGTAAGAATGTCTTGAGCCTTATTTACAAGATTCGGCGTCTCTGAAGATAGAAGTCTAGTGGTCACAGGTTTATCCGGCGTATCTCCAGTGTGCTGCTTTTGCGATGGTATTTTGGATGGTGTTGAGGACTGCATGTCACAAGTTGAATGTTCTCGTAGCAACAAAGGAGACTGTGTCATTGCACGCTGAGATTTGAAGGTATCTGTGAAATCGTTACCATTTCCTGCACTAGAAGCGGGAGAATCAAACAGGCAGCACTGACGAAACTTTTTCCAGGTATAAAATAATTCCCTTGCACTCTCCTCTCCTTCCCACTGTTCATTGCTACGTCTAAATTCTAGTACGCGGCCTCGTCTCATAAATGATTCAAAAAGCAGAAGTGTTTCTACTCCCACTATGGGAGTGGGGGCCACGCAGTTTGTGGATAAAGGAGCTGAAACAGGCGCCGTTTTACGAGAGTCATGGTCCATACACCTTGCAAAATCCATTCCGTTAACGTCGAATGGATACAGTCCACATCTTTTGAATCCATTGGCGACAATCTCTGAAGTCACCTTTTCTTGAAAGACTTTAGCGAGCAATGGTGCGAAACCAGCACGGGTAATCTGCCTGTTCCCGCTATTTTGTTTTTACTCGCTTACTGTGGTTTTCCAGCCACTTTTCAAGCATTTGAAGACAGATACATCAGCTGGCTGGGAAATATGCGTCGAGTTCGGGAAAAGAGCGAAAGCAATTATTTGATTTTCCGCGCAATACTGAGACACTTGTAACGTCAGGTGGGAGCGATGGCCATCTACTAAAAGCAGAACAGGCTTTTGTATATCGTTTGCCCTTAGCCACGGGTCAAAGACATTTACGATGTACTCGTAATACAATGGTCCGTTCATCCAACCTGACGGAGACTTGCCTATGCTCCAACTTTCCGGAACATTTACTGCAATTTCTCTCGAAATTCGAACCAGTGGGTATACAATCATCGGGGAGACTATTTGACCAGCAGCATTTATAGTCAGCATGACTGTCAGTTGTTCTTTTTCTTTCCCAGACTTAATTTCATAGAAATTTTTCATATTGGCTGGCCCTATTACCTTGCCTGACTCTGGGCAAGTCTGGAATCCTGATTCGTCAGCATTAAAAATGCGTTTCGGGTCTTCAATGATGTCCAGAGCATTTTCCTCGATCAAATGCTCTCTGAGTGACTGATGCCACTGTTTTAAGTCCTCGGTAGAGACTAGTGCACGTGATGTAGATATCCCTTCTGCTTTCTTTTCACTGATTTCCGGATGGCGATCATAGAATAAGGCAACCCACTTCTTGCCGGGCGTATTGTTTTTGAATGGCGTTAGTCTCTTATCATCATTTAAAATTTTTTTGACGGTTTCCAGTAATGTTCGTCTGTTTATGGGTATACCTTTTTTTGCATTAGAAATTATATATCTTACTAGTAGATTTTCTTCGTTTGTAGTGAAATATGTGGAGCGTCCCATTTTTCTTTGTAGTGGAACCCTTCCTTTAAGTTTGCTTATTAAAGTGCTATGTGGCACGCCAAAATGTCGAGCAGCTTCTCTGATTTTGAATCGATTTTCATTTACTGCCACTATTGCAGCTTGCATATGTGAATCGGGTACTTCAAAATTTTCGCATTTTCAGTTTTTTTCTTACCTTTAATAAAAGTAAAAAAGCCATCATAGCAGTGCCAAACGATAAAAAATCGCAAATGAAAGAGCTTCGAATTACTGCTTAAAGTTTAAAGGAATCGCTAAAGCTTGACGACTTAAGTTAATCAAAACCTTTACTGTGGTCATCTTTTGGAAACAACTAACACCTACACCAATATTTTACACCAAAGCCTGTCCACTCAAGATAATTTCAAAATATGACCCTGGTCATCCTTTGGATACGCATCACTTATAATGAAAATTACAATATACGTAGCCTAGGTAGGTAGGTATCTATTCAAAACCAATGAGAAAGTTGAACTTTATACAAAACAATCTTTTCCCTTAACTTGACCAGTCTGGTCAGCTTAAGAAAAATTGGAATTTTGGTGCTCCAAAACATGACCAGAGCTATAAAAACCACATTAAATCGTTAATGGCACAAATATTGTTAAAAATGTCTAAAAACAAAGCTCCTTATTAACTTTGATGGGTAGTGAATTCATAAACTTTAATGTAATCGAAGATGGATTACGATTTTCAAAGTAATACGAAATTGTAAGTCTTAGTAAAATTTTTGACTACTCACGCGGTGCCATTGTTGCAGCAAGAGGAAGTGACATTTTTCCACCAATAGGAAGCAAATTTATATGAGGCTTGACAGATATAGTGTTGCCATTATTGAAAAACCAAAAACTATCAATTTTGCCTGCTTTGATTTTTTAATACTGCAATGAAACCCCGTTTTGGGCAGCTTTGGGTGACTGGTCAGCTAGTGGTTCCGTCACCCTAAACACATAAACCAATAAAAAACAAAAGTAGTTACACGTACCTTTTTTAGCCTCGCGCCATACAAGGTGGGGTGTACGATACCCAACCACATTTTACGCACGTATTACGCGCGCGGATGATGATGCCGGACTAAATGCTTCGCACTAGTCGGACCGGCAACGTTGCATTTGCAGCTATTGAGAAAACGAACTTGATAGTTTTTATCGTAAAATAAATATTCAAAATTTTCAGCCGCTGGGGTATGTCACACCCCACCTCGTACACGGAGGGTTAAACGTATTGAAATAAAGCTTATTTTATGTCTTATCTATAAATTTAACTATTTAGTCGCCTTACCAAATAAGCATAAGTGCTAATTTTAAGGGTTTCGTAGTCCTGTCAAGGAAACCTTCTACTTTCGTCATGTCCGTCCGTTTGTCTGTCTGTCCGTCCGAGGGTTTGCTTAGAGACTGATGACACTAGAAAGCTGTAATTTTGTGGATCTTATCAATTACGCAGACAAAGTGGTAAAATAAAATGTTGAAAAAAAAATTTTAGGATAGCTCTCATACATGTTACGAGGGGATGTTTTTCCATTCATCGTCTCCTATCGTGAGGGATATCTTTGAATAGGTTGAAGTTATTTTAAATAATATTATATATACTATTATATATATTATATAACGATATATATATATATCGTTCTTTAAACTTACATTTTAGATAGTAAGAGTGCCGAATACCGGGCTCAATGGAATGGAGCTAATGAATTCGGAATCTCCCGTTTTATTTTATTTTAACTTCATCAGATGTTTGCTCTCAACTTTAATATCACTATCTCTATGTGGACAATGTTGTTGGTCCTACAATTAGTTATATGTATAGTAATGTTGTATTTTAAATTAAGAATCATTGTAGGACTGTTTGTTGTCCTGAATAATAAGAAAAAAATATGCCTAAAACGTACTTAATCGGTTTTTTTTTGGAGTCGGTGCGAATGAACACATTTTAACTCTTTATGGCTGGCACCGACTCCAAAAAGAACTGATTAGGTATGTTTTAGGCAATATTATTTTTCACTTTTTAGTTTCATTTTGAAGTCGGTTTTTAGTTTTTTATAAAACCTTTTTCTATTTTATTTTTATTTTAAGTCACAATAATTAATAGAGTCCACTGTCAAACCATCAAGCGCTTATTTATTTTATAATGATGTATTTATATATATTTGGATATTTGATCAAAACATTTAAAACCATAGATAGTATATATTTTGTGATGAACATGGAAAATTACTTCTTTGGACCAATGCTATTTCTAAAACCGAATAATTTAGGTACATGCAAACATGTTACTGTTGTTGAAGTGGTATTTACCCTTTAATTGCGTAAAATAAAGATAAATAAAATAAGGAGTTATCAGTACCTATACCAGGTACTTAGTTTTACACTATCTCTATACTATCAGTCTTGAAGTGGGCATTAATATTTTCTAACAGCGTAATTTGAATTTTGACTTGTAAAACCCACACTCTTAATTTAAGAAATACGAAATCTTTAATTAAAAACGAATATTACTCATAAAAAAATTATTAATTAAAAAAATCAAAAAACCAGACTGCTTAAAAATGGAACTTAAAAGATGAAAACAAGATTTAAAGAATCAATTTGCAGTCTGAGGCATCAAATCTATGTTACTTGATTCGACTTTTTCTACACGGATTTAAATTACTTAATTAGGTACTAACGCAGTGCATACGAAGTCAATCATCATTATGCTGTTAATGGATTTAATGCCTCCGACTGCAAATTGATTCTTATAATCTTGTTTTCACCATTTAAGTTCACTTTTTACGCAGTCGGGTTTTTTGAGTTTTATTAATTAATACATTTTATTTTTGACTTTTTAGTTTGTAGTGTTCTTCTACTACTTTTCAATGAACTATAAAGCCTTATTTGTTACTCTTTATTGAGAAAAAAAAAGGTTTTAACTCGAGTAAGTAGTATCTGAAATCGGTTTTTCCCGTTTAATTCATGTAACAATAGAAATTCCGGGTAATAATATAGCCTATGTCACTACCACAACTGAGATGAATCTAATGACATATAATATGTTGAAATCCATTAAACGGTTTTTCCTTTCTATTTTTTCAGTGTATATTTTAGCCTGTTCCTATATGAATTTCGGAAAATAAAGTATTAAATACTATTACCACTGAAAATATGTGACCCATAGTTATTAAAGGAAAGTTTCAAAATCGGTTTATCAGTATGGCAGATCCGGTTTTACCGCGTAAATTCTGTCCCCGCGGGAATTTCAGGAAATAACATACGCCTTGTCACTTCCACAACTAAGACGAATTTATTGATATATTATAATGAAAAAAAAAGACTGCCAAACGAGGGTTATGTTTTTCAAGCCTATGTATGTATGTATGTATGTAAGTATGTCCATTTCTTTGGCACGCCCTACAGCCTAAACTGTTAAATGGATATTCAAGTATAATATATCAATAGATTTGTCTCAATTGTGGGAGTGACAAGGGGTATATTATTTCCCAAAATCCCGCGGGAACAGAATTTGTGCGGGAAAAACGAATCTGCAATACTGATAAACCGATTTTGAAACATTTTTTTATTAACTAAGGGTCACATATTTTCAGTGTTAATAGTATTCAATGCTTTATTTTCCAAAATTCCTACGGGAACAGGCAAAAAATACACTGAAAAAATAGAAAGGAAAAACTGTTTAATGGATTTCAACATATGATATGTCATTATAATAAAACTCAATGAAACGGGAATTAACGTTAATTCCCGTTTCATTGAGTTTTAAATTATGCAACGCGAAAGTTTAAAAGTAGTTATTAGATTCGTCTCAGTTGTGGGAGTGACATAGGCTATGTTATTACTCGGAATTCCTATTGGTACATGAATTAAACGGGAAAAACCGATTTCAGATACTACTTTCTCGAGTTCAAATCTTTTTTTTTTCAATGATGAGTTACAAATAAGGTTTTATAGTTTATTGAAAAGTAGTAGTAGAACACTACAAACTAAAAAGTCAAAAATAAAATTAATTAATTAAAAAAATCAAAAAACCTGACTGCATTAAAAGTGAACTTAAAAGATGAAAACAAGATTATAAGAATCAATTTGCAGTCGGAGGCATCAAATCCATTAACAGCATAATGATGATTAACTTGGAATGCACTGTGTTAGTACCTGATTAAGTAATTTAAATCCGTGTAGAAAAGTCGAATCAAGTAACATACCTAGATTTGATGCCTCAGAGTGCAAAATGATTCTTTAAATCTTGTTTCCATCTTTAAAGTTCACTTTTTATGCAGTCGGGTTTTTTGATTTTTTAAATTAATTAATTTTATTTAGTACTAGTAGCAGCCCGTCCTTCCCGTCCGGGTGGACATTTGTGTGAGAAACTTTGTACAATTAACGTAGTGTATTTTAATGTGTCTATAAGCAGGTCATAAGTAGAAATTTTTAATTATTATTTATGTAGGTAATAAATGGTTTATTTTTTGTAATCTATATTACATATTAAAAGTATTGTTGTTCATTTAATTAGTCTCGCTAAAACTTGCGAGCGACTGGACTGATTTTGCTACTTTGATCTTTGAATTCGTAAAAGTCCAGGAAACGTTTAAACGATGAGAAATATTGGAAAAATGTCAAGGAAAATACTAAGAACGCCAAATTTATTTTATCATACACACTATTCGTACAGGATACTTAGGCGGTACGAAGTTCGCCGGGTCAGCTAGATAAGTTAGATTCTTTTTTGCCATTCTTTTTTAATTTCAAAACATATTAATTTACAAGAGATCTTACTTGAGAAAGGGCAACAGTATCATTGCCCATGAGCAAAGCACTATTTTCTTAAGTCGATGCCAAACATCGAGAAAGTTTGTTTATTTATTGTCATTATATCGTATGGCGTTTAGGTGCTAGAATCCTTACAAATTAAATGTCGATTCAATCGTTGGCAATGTGAGCTAAGGTTTGATCCGTGGTACCACAGTTTCAGTTGACTGCTTCAGCCCCCACTTATTAAGGTGGTAATTGGAACGCCCATATCATTTCCTGAACCTGATTTGCCTTACCCATAGCACTTGTGTTATAGAAATCAGAAACAACGACGGTACCACAACACCTAGACCCGAGACAATATAGAAAAGTTCGTTTTCTAGATTGACCCGACCGGGGATCGAACCCGGAACCTCAGAGATGGCGGCGTCATTAAAGTCCAGCGTGCTCGCCTCTTGGCTACGGAGGTCGTCAATGTTAATTTATATTACTTATCCATCGATTTAAGTGACTTGGTTGTTTAGTGCGACTGATACTTCGGACCTAGAATAAATAAAGTCGTATTATTGATTAATAATGAACATAGACAGGGTCTAAAATGACGTATTTTTCTCAAATTGAAATTATGATTTTTTGCCTTTTCCGAATGACTAACAAAAAAAAGTAGGCCTTGCATATTATTCAGCGTTTTATAGAGTATTTTTTACCATAAAGTTTACCTCGGTACATTAAATAGCCCAATTTTGGTGACCACCACTAACAATAAATTTGTATTAACGGGCGGCTCTACACCTTAATAATATTCTTTACGCCATATAACTTAAAAAAACAAATTGCTAACTTGTTAGCTTATAATACACACACCGGCATATTTAGCGGAACATAAAAAAAGGTTTGATATCAGTATCATATAAGGTTGCTGGCTGGTTTATACGTCATTTAATTTAAAAAGCAATAATTTCAAATTAAGAAAACAACTTAACATCACATTTTATGCAATTGTTTTAATTTTATTCAAATACACCTTATCTGGAGCGAACTTCGAGTATTTCTTCCTTCTGAGTTTGATTTAAAATTTCATTGAAATACTGTTTTTTGTTAGTTTTTTTTTTAATAACGCATCTTTTTGGAGTTGAGGACTGAATTATGCCTGACTTAGCCCCAACGGAGATTGCCAGGGCACTCGAAATGCGAAGAAATGGTCAAACCTACAGAGTGATATCCAGAGATCTTCGTCGACCAGTTTCAACGATCCATCGCAGTATCCAACGGTTCAGGGAGACCGGTACTTATGTGAGAAGAGCAGGACAAGGCAGATTACGTATAGCGGCGGTCTATTTTGTGATTATACCTCAATGGCGTCTACTATCCTTTAGGTCCCATGGGGCGGTAATGCGGTATAGATGTAGAAATAATTTTATATTTTTTAGTGCCTTGGTTATGGGTGTTCTAATACTTTCGTTGTTTCTGTTCTCTACACGTTGCTTTTGCTACTAGGAATGTTGTGATGTTGTCTAATAAAATAAACTTATTCAACATTTAAAAAAGGTACTTTAATAAGCGATGACTACCAGTGGTTCTGGTAACTCGATTAAACCCAATGACGAAGTATTTACGCTCCTGGTGTAAAAAAAAGGGTAAGTAAGTAAGTTATATTTGTAAAGGCGGTGGGAATTGAATGAGTAACTAAACGGTACGCGGGTGTTTCACCGGTTTCTTACAGTACTCTTTATAGGGTTTCACTTTGGTTCTCATTTTTAACAAGTTTTTATTGCTTCACCCGCAATGTAATTTACTTTCCAATCAATCCTTGGAAGTTAATTACCTACTCTACCTTTCATTATATTAATAAATTTTATAAATAAGTATAATGCCAGTCGACAATTGTTGGTTCGATTCGAATTAACGTTCATAGGTATCGCAGATTCGACAATATTTGTCATCTTTTCCATAATCACTTTCCCACTAAGGTCACAGTTGACGTCAACGGTAGATAACTACGCTATGATTTTGGACATTCCATGGTAAAAATATATTGTGCTAAGCTTAGAGCTAGAAAATACTTGTCCGTCGCGATATATAATCGGGCCATCAGCGGTTAAGGATCTTGACCACAGGGGTCTCGATTATGAGCCGCCTTGGGATCCTGCGCCCATCTGAAACGTCTAGGTTAATTACCAGTTGACTAAGTCCGACAACCTCCTTACCAGTTGAGTAGGTCTGACGACTTCCGTAGCCGAGGGGAGAGCATCTGGACTATAAATGGCGTCGCCATCTCTAAGGTTCCGGGTTCGATGCTTAGTCGGTTCAATGTAGAACACGAACTTTTCTATATTGTCTCGGGTCTGGTTATTGTGGCAATGTCGTTGTTTCTGATTTCTATAACAAAAGTGCTTTAGCTATTTATATTGGGATCAGAGCAATGGTCATGTTGTCCAAAAAGAACATGTTGTCTTCTTCCACGTGGTCTTTTGTCTTGTCTTTTTTTGATGAGCATAGCTTCCTTGGTATCGAAGTTATAGACCAGTTGCCAAGAGGTGTTGCTTGAGAACGAAAGTTACAAAACTATAGTCTGTATGGCGCAGACGAAAAATGCAGTCCGAGTTCTTATTCATACTGGAACTGATAGTGAGCGTAAACATTACCTTAAAGATAGGTAAGCAAACTTTATTTAACGGCTCGTATGTTATCTTTTATTAGTTCTGCCCTGAGTCACAGATACCACTGGTAATAATTTTATGGGCAGATATCGTATGTTATCTTTATTCAAGGTTTCCGTACTGTGTGCATTACAGCCAATGTTAAACTGAACAGCTCTGGTTTAGTTTGGGGCATGAGCTAAATTTATTTGATTAATTTGTTGGCGGTTAAATGAATGTTTATGCATTAAATATAAACGTCAGTTCTTTACTGTTGTTTTTGATTAAAACAAAAAATTAAATGAAATGAATAAACTTTTAGGCATTAAACATTTTTAAGATAAAGTAGCTGGTAAACATATCGAAAAAACGATCTATTAATAATGCCTTACGACTTATTTAACAATTTTATCTAGAAGATTAGCGTACGTAAGTACTTTATTTGTCCAATGACTTTGATGCTTTATAATATAGCCTATATATAATGAATATAATAAGAGACGTGGATCTTGGCTAGTGTTTTTTAATGTGATATTATATCAGTTAGCTTGTAACGTCGTACTACATTTTAAATTAATTATTAATAATTTATGAAATGTAAATATTCTCCCAACAATACATCTTTCAATAAACCAGCAACATGATGCATTTTTTGATTCGGGTTTGATTTTCAAATCAATTTTAAATTCGCTACGAGAATGCTTTAGCCAATGATCTAATTAAGTTTGGCGTAACTCAGCCTGGCTTTTTGTTTAAAGTTGCATTCATGCTCTGCTTTGTTTAATAATCATAAAAACTGAAAAAGCGATATGAAATGAAAACACGTCGTTTTATTATGAATTCTGCTGTAATTCATCGTTCGTCCCAGATTCAATAACAATGAAAGGTATTTAATAACGTACTTATTGAGTTTTGCAATCATGATTACTGACATGACCATAAACCTACACTCCTTTATCTTAAACTTAGAAATAATATCTGTAATGACGACACTCGACGTAAAACTATTATCGATATGGAGAGCATAAATAGGGACATATCGGATACTGATTTCTCTCATATTCTACTGATTGAAGATGAAAATCTTGCAGCTGACTCTCTCGTGACAATTTTATCGAGTATCATCTCCAAACATACTAAACTAGTTCAGGTCTCCAACAAAAACACAATTCTTAAACCCTGGATCACCCCAGGACTGCTACGGTGCATCAGGACTAGAGATCGTCTCTACATAAAATCTAAGAAATCTCCGAACAATCAAATCATTAAAACTACATACATTAGATATCGAAATTTTTGTAATTGTCTTCTACGTAAACTTAAAATACTATATGACAAAAAACGAGTTACAAAAAAATAAGAATAACCTTAAAGCTACCTGGAGCACTATGAAGAAAATCACTAATACTGAAAAACCACGTTTACCACTCCATTGGAACTCCTAAAACAATCTGGCGATCCTCAGTCCTCTCTTGACTCAGTCAATAAATACTTTGTCAATGCTGGCAAAACCCTAGCCATGAAGATTCTTCCGTCAAATTATTCTGTCACCCCATTCCTTAAAGAACAATCTATCTTAAACTCTACGGTCCTGTTTGACACTGATCATGCAGAAATCGACAACATTATCATGAACCTGCGTTCTGCTTGTGCGGTTGGGTGTGACGGGATCTCTTCCACTGTTTTGAAATCCAATCGACAGTTTCTTGTACAAGTGATCACACATATTTGTAATATCGCTTTTCACTCCGGCGTCTTCCCTAACGCGTAAAAACAGGCCCCACTTCATCCGGTTTACAAAAGTGGCGCCAAAAGCATTCTTGCGAACTATAGGCCCATCTTTGTCTTATCCACCATGTCTAAAATACTGGAAAAACTTCTTAACAAGCGTCTTATTCAGTTCTTAGTAAATAACGATATTTTATCAGACCAACAATACGTCTTTCGCGCCAGTATATCGACGGAGGATGCTGTAGTGGACTTCACTACGCATATAAGCAACAAATTGGACCAGGGTCAGAAATGCATGGGTGTTTTTCTTGACTTGCAGAAAGCTTTCGACTCCGTGGATATACCCATTTTTTTGTCCAAACTTCACAGTCTAGGGTTCAGAGGTATAACGCATGATATATTTCGCGACTACCTCTCAAACCGCCGTCACAGCGTCATAATAGATGGAAGAATTAGTGACGAGGAACCCATCGAATATGGAGTACCTCAAGGATCAATTCTTGGAACCACACTATTTTTGACTTACATAAATCAATTATGCAATATTAACCTGCCAAACTGTAAAATTTTTACATACGCGGATGACGCTGCACTGGTGGTCCACGGCTCTGACTGGTCAGAATTCAAATCTACAGTGGAGCACAATTTGATGATAGTCAATAGCTGGCTGTCACAGAATATTTTGTCCCTTAATCTCACTAAAACATGCCTCATTCCTTTCTCTATACGAAACAACACTCAACCTCCCTCAAACTTTGAGGTACGTATCCACCACTATAATTGTACTCAAAACATTAACTGCACCTATCATCCTATTACACAAGTTCCTTCAATTAAATATGATGGCGTTTATATTGACTGTAACCTAAATTGGCACCACCATATCGATACACTCACAACTAGAGTAAGGCGCCTAATCCACGTATTTAGATCTTTCAGGCAGTCAGCCGACCTAGAAACCCTAAACATAGTCTACTCTGCGCTCTGTCTCTCAGTTTTAGCCTATTTCATACCAGCATGGGGATGTGCTACTAAAACTTATTTTATTAAGGTTGAAAGGGCACAGAGAGCAGTGCTGAAAGTTATGTACACAAAGCCCATCCGATTTCCTACCATCTAACTCTACACTCTTGCCTCTGTTTTGACTGTAAGACAACTGTTTGCCCTCAGAGCCATCCTTCGCATCCACACTAAGGTACCACTGCCAGAGCCCATGAGACGTAAAACTTTTAGAAATTGCCTGATTCCCCGTTACAGAACTGTTTTTGCCTCTCGCCAGTTTCATATCTCCAGTTTGATCATATACAATAAAGTTAACAAATCCCTTGACATTCTTAAAGTAAATAAATATGAAGTAAAAAGAAAACTTACCGACTGGTTGCTTCAACTAAAATATGATGACACCGAAAATCTGTTACCTTGCAGCTTCTAACTAAACCCACCTTTCATAGAAAATAAAACGCATTCACATACTTTCCTTTAACACACTTATTCACGCGCCCTTTCTCTCACACACTTTTTCACTTTCTCACTCTCTCTCACACACACACACACACACATACACACTCTTTCACTCATAACACATGTTTGTAATTGTTTTAATTGTTTTTTTCTTTGTTTTTTTTTCTGGCTTGGCTTTTGTCTAACTAGCCACAAACGCGGCTCATTGACTGACTTTCAAAACACAGGCTCTGTCTAGTTTGGAAATCAGCGTCTTTTATTGATAAGTGCTATCTATGTATTTAACATCTTGATTCACTTGTCTTGACTGTAATTTAGTGCTTATGCTATGTAACAACTGAAAGTGCATATTTTTTATTATTTATTATTTTATAATTCGAATATGAAGATATTACCTATTTTTAGGACATAATCATGTTTGACTTATAAGTATTAAATTAGTTATCTCACTGATATATTATCAGTTTGAGAACGGGCAGTGCGATAATCTGTGCAATTAACGAATTATTTGTGGTTGAGTCAGTTCACGCCCAGTACCGGTACGAAATCATGTCTGTAAGTGTAAAGTAGTGTCACCTGTGTTCAGCGTGGTGATCTACGTAGTATTATTTGATCAGTGGTGGTGATGCAGTCTGCTATACCGTAATTGGCTACGACGTCTGACAAGGTACGCAGCAGACATACTTTACTTTCGGCGAAAAAAACAATAATCTAATTAGGCAGTGAATTTTTTAACCTAAATTTACTGAAAATATTCATATTCATTTAATCACTTCATAATGTAACAGCGGTATTAATAATATACATATGCATTAGGTATAGAATAGATGGTCAATAACTAGTTATATTACAACCTCCAAAAGGCATGCATGAACTTAAATCATTTAACCAAATTAAAGTTATAATAAATGTCATCATTTTAATACATTCTACATTTAAACAATATTATATTCTAATTAAAATGGTATTTAAATTTAACAAATATATTTTAAATATAACAAATATAATAATACGTTTGAAGATTTCCGTAGCCGAGAGGCGAGCACGCATTAGGTGTTGTGGCAACGTCGTTGTTTCTGATTTTTATAACATAAGTGCTTTAGCTACTTACCTTAGGATCAGAAAAATGTATTTGATGTTGTCCAATAATAATGTAATTATTTATTTATTTTTTATATTCACATTAAAATATTAAATAATATCGTACAGTTTGATTTTGAACAGTTTTCAAATCTATCAAAGTAAATGTGATACGGTTTTAAAATCACATGGTGCACTGTTAGTTATTTTCAAATAGCACTTCTAGTTAAGTTAATAAGGGATCACGCAAATGCGCAAGGTCCGTAAATAGAGAGGTGCTATTAAATTTGGATTGATGGTAAGACTGGTGGATACGGTACCGTTACTAGTGGAAATATATTACGCATGGTGTAGGCATTAAGGTTGACCAAGATCGTCCGTAAGTTATACAAAAATGCACCACGAACAAGTAATTTTGCGAAATTATGCAAAAAAGGTTCATTTTCTATCAGAAGAACTGTAATTACTTACTAGTTAGAATATGATACTACTCTGGCAAGAAAGTACCGGGAAAAGATTAATAATACACAAAATGTTTGTTATTCATCCAAATTTATTTTATCACCTTCAAAGTATGCTCCTTCAGAAGCGATACACCAACGAATAATCCAGTTATCAAAACACTTTTTAAACGCTTTTTCCGGAATCGAGTTTAGTTCTCGCCGTGAATTCTCCTTTATATCTTCTACCGAATCAAACCGGGTGCCACGAAGTGGTAATTTGAGTTGAGGAAAAATAATGAAGTCGGCTGGAGCCATATCTGGTAAATAAGGTGGCTGCTCGATGGTATTTGTTGAGTTTTTGGTCAAAAATTCGTTCACAATGATGGCCTTGTGGGAAGGCGCATTATCGTGGTGCAAAATCCAATAATTTTCATTCCACAAATCTGGCATTTTTCGTCTAATTTGCTCTCTTAAACGCCGCATAACGCTTAAATAAAACTCTTTTTTACAAGCTTTTACTTAGTTTCACGACCGTGATATTTTTACATATATCTGTCTGTACGGTTATAATCTTCTAATGCTAATTGACACCCTTTCCCGGTATCCGATTGAGCTGAAATTTTGCATACTTATGTAAGTCGGATGACAATGCAATAATATGATGACATGGGGCTGATCTGATGATGGAGACGGATCCTGACCATAGGATGCGAGGTTCCAGTTGCCGTAAGCCTATTGTGTCTGGGCTAATTAAAATGGTCCTGGTAAATTATTTGTGATGAGAAAATAATGATCCGGGTATGATGATGGATACTAAACCTGGCCATAGGATCTGAGGTTACAGTAACCGAAAACCGATCGTGTTAGGGCTAATTTTAATAGTTTTGGCAAATAGTTTGTGACGGGATGATAATAATAAGGATCTGATGATGGAGTCCTTTTTTTTTACTTGAGATGGGCTTACTCTTGACCCCAATCTTGCTCTAGAGCATAGATGGGATCTACGATGGAGCGAGCTTGCCCAGAAGATGCCTATTCACTCTGGACTTAAAGAGAGTCAGGTTATATGCACTCGGAAATACAGACGCAGGCAGGGAATTCCAATCTTTAGCTGTGCGCATTATAAAAGATGATGAGAAGCGCTTAGTGCGGATTATGGGTATATCAACTAAGAACGGATGGTAGCCGGCCGTGCGTCTGGATGTCCGATGGAAGAAAGGTGACGGTGGTATGAGCTCATGCAGCTCATGAGCACACTCTCCGAAGTACAATCTGTAGAAGACCGATAGGCAAGCAACTTTGCGGCGGTGAACCAGGCTGTGCAGCTTGGACGCCACCAGTTTTTTATCGCCTATTATTCTCTTGGCTCTGCGTTCCACCGAGTCTAGTGCAGCAAGTTGGTATTTCGCCGAGCCGTCCCAAAGGTGGCTGCAGTACTCCATGCAAGATCGGACTTGGGCTTTGTAAAGAGTTAAAAGCTAAGCTAAGTTAAGTCTAATCCTGACTATAGGATCTGAGCTTCCAGTTACCGTAAACCGATCGTGTTTGGGCTCATTAAAATGGCCCTGGTAAATATTTATGAGGATAAGGGTATGATGATGGAGACTGACCCTAGCCATAGGATCTAAAGTTCCAGTTCCCGTAAACCTATTGTGTTTGGGTTCATTAGAACGGTCTTGGCGTGCAGTTTGTAATGGGATGATGTTGATTAGAATATGATTATGGAGACGGATCTTGACCAAAGGATCGGAGGTTTTGGTTACCGTAAAGCTATCGCGTTTAGGCTCATTTAAATAGTCCTGATGAATAATTTGTAATAAGATGATGATTATCATGTTATGATGATGGAGACTGAATCATGTCATAGGATCTATAGTTCTAGTTGCCGTAAACCTATCGTGTTTGGGCTTATTAAAATGGTGTTGGCAAACAGTTTGTGACGGAATGATGATGATCAGGGTATGATGATGGAGATTGAATCTGGCCATATAATCTTAAGTTCTAGTTGCCGTAAATCTATTGCGCTTGGGTTCAAAAAAATGGTATTAGCGAATAGTTTGATGGGATGATAATAACCGGGGTATGAATATAGAGATTGAATCTGGCCATAGGATCTATAGTTCCAGTTGCCATAAACTTATTATATTTGGGCTCATTAATATAGTCTTGGTGTATAGTTGGTGATGAGATCATGATTATTAGGGTTTGATGATGGAGACTGAACCTGGCTATAGGATCTGAGGTTCCAGTCACCGTGAACCTATTGTGTTTAGGATTATTATAATAGTACTGGTAAATAGTTAGTGAAGGGATGTGGTGATGATGATCAGAGTGATGCAGACTGAACTTGGCCATCGGATCTGAAATTCCAGTTGTGGTAAAACCATCGTATTTAGGCTCAATAAATTGGTCCTGGTAAATAATTTGTAATGAAATGATGATAATCACGGTATGATAATGTAGGTTAAACTTGGCCTTAGGATCTAAGATTTCAGTTGCCTTATAACTATCGTATTTGTACTCATTAAAATGTTCCTGGTAAATAATTTGTAATTGAATTATGATGATCAGGGTATGATGATGAACCTAGCCTTGGGATCCAAGATACCAGTTGCGGACGTTGCCATAAGCCTCTAGTATTTGGGCCTATTTAAATGATCATGGCGAATAATTTGTGATAGGATGATGATGGAGGCTGAATCTGACCTTAGAATCTGACATTCCATTTGACGTAAAAATATCGTGCACTGATCAAATAAAATAAACTACGTAGAAGATTGCGGAGTAGGAATATCATAGATAGCGAATGCTAAGTCTATGAGGAATATCGAAGAAAGTAAACGTCACTTACTTCGATTGGAAACTTTTCGTCGAGTGACAAAAAAAAAGAAAAAACTCAAGAGTGAGATACTTAATAGTGATGTGATGTCTGATGACCGTAAATGTCCACAGGCTATATAATGTCGCATAGATCTAGACATAATCGAGATATCGATGCACTTTAATCGATAATCGATACTTTAAAATCGGTCGGTAGGTAGTACGCACTGTATAGTTGCTATCAGAACCTGCAATAATAATAATAATGGGTACTTTACAATAAAACTATAGTTAAACGAAAATTTTATATTTAAGAACTTTAAAATAAGAAATACACTTAGTTCAGTCCCAGAAATACAGATTCCTAGTCTCAGATTATCTTCTCTTTCTCTTGTAGCTGTAGCCAAAAAGGAACTTGCATTAACAAACAGATCCAGAAGGCAAAGATGGTTCCAATCAATTTTATTGACTCACATAAGTACATCACAGAATGTCATAGAACCTCAGAATAATAAATACACGATTGGTCCAAATATCTGCATGAACGAGAGTTAAAACTCTTTCTGCTGTTTTAATTTTTTACAGCTTTATACAACTTGTATGAGCATGCACTTTAGGAGCACTTAATGTAATTTAAAATATATTTCGTGGAAATTCAATTCAGAATTTATTTTAATGACTTGACACTTGGCAGACATTGGCGTCTGATCAAATAATCAATGACACGCCGAATATCTTTTGACAAAAAATAAATACAAAGGAGTATAAAATATTATAAAAGAGTATGTACCTACTGTTCTTTAAAAACATTTTGTAAAATCAACCATGATTCGATGATATAAGGCACTGCACTCACTGCACAGACGAAGGCACAGGGCGGAGCAGAAATGTTTTTACTAGTAATTACCACAAATGAATATAACACATCTAAAACATAAACCATTAAACTAAAAATAATAAATTAAAATCACTAACTTTTTAAGCGCGGCTTATTCTGCTGTTGTAACGTTTACAACTAACACGAGTTGGATTGTGATGTCAATAACGCTTAGTTTGGTTCGGAAAAGTAAAAAGTGAGTGACAAAATCTACTTACTAGTTACTACCATTAAAAAGCACAAAACAAAGTTTATTATAAATATATAAGGTATTTCTACATACATATATACATAAACGTACCTACCTTCAAAATCCAAACGAGCGCTGATTATTCAGTGATTATTGTTTTTAACAATAAATATTGATTATTTTGACTTTAATTGTTTTATTTACATTTCTGCTAGAAATTTTCTTTAAAATATTTATACTACCTGTGGATTGGAGAGGCATATTATGTCCAGTTAAGTAGTAGACTATTTTGGTTGAAACGATGATGACGACAACCCAACATTTTTTTGGAACTTTATAAAATTTTCTAGTGACATAATTATTAGTGATCTCTTTAAATTTGTTTGATTTAATACCTATTAGGACAAACCTATTATCGCCAAATCGAGGGTAGTGAAATATTGACAACGACCTAATTTATCTAATACATCGGAAATATTCGGGATTAATTATCTGTCACAAATAGTTTTTACGTTTAGCTTCCGAAAATCGACCATTTTTGTATTCCGGATGCGTCGAGTTTTTTTAGGAACTATCCAAATTGGAGAAGACCATGGGGATTCAGATGGTTGAATATTTTTTTGTTAAAGCATTTTATCTATTGGAGCCTAAACTTCTGCTTTGTGTACAAATGGATATCTGTATGAATTTGTGTACACAGGAATTTGTCTGTGGTCCTGACCCTATGTTTAACTGTGTTCGTACAGGTAAGAGGGATTGCCCTCTTACCTTTACGAACAAAGGTAAGATGGCAATCTTCATAGTAAAAAATGACACTATATTCTTTGCATAATTTAATTCTTTTCTGCTTCTCTTCATCGTTCATGTTATCTGTTCTAAGAAGAGATTCTATGTCTGCGGATTTTAAAAGAGAAACTTTAAATTAAACCAATCAACAATTTTATCTAAGAGAATCGCATTTATAGGAGCTGGTAAACTAAAGATGATGTCGTTACAGGTAATAATAAATAAATCATTTATTCCACTTAAAACAGTCACAGTTACAAATTGACCAAAACTTCCTTTTAGGAAAGAAATTTTCCTGTGCCAGGAAGTATGGCTCTTCTTTTACGTAATAAAAATAAACATTTAGTTACATAAAAGAAAAAACAAAAACAATTGAGAAAATACATTTTAGAAAATACGACGATTTACAAAACAAACAATATAATTATCCATAATCTGGGGGTACACAAATAACTATTTGCATTGCTAGGCGCTTGTACCACGGTAACGCATCAAGTTTTGCTGTTAGTGTTTGGGGTGTGGTACAAGTGAGTAGCGGTTCCCTTAATAAAATAACAAACAATAAAATGGTTTCTAATTTCGTGTATGTATCGTGTGTGTGTGTGTTTGTATATCTGTTTGTATGGGTGTTTTTGTGTAAATATTAAAATGTATATAATGATAATTTTATCTCTACTTAGTATATTTTAAAATCTGTCCCGTTTCATTGTAGCTGATTGCATTAAGCCACTCGGTCACTATCTTTTTACAGTCATAATAATTTAAAGTATCGGTGTAATAAGGCACACTTATTTATTTCAAAAATCAGAATAGCAACCCTAGGCAGTCAGCCCAATTTGGGCAGTTGTTTTCGAGAACGGCGGGAGTGGACCTCCTGTATATCTTCTGTTTTGTGTTACTGTTGTGAAATGAAATAAAAATTTTCCTTTTCGAATATAAAACAAAAAAAAATTTTCTTCTTCTCTTAATCACCAAACGAAATGTTACATAAAACGAAGCCATCTGGTGGCGAAACGGAGTTCGCCGGGTTTGCTAGTATGTTTATAATTTCTTATTCAACGCTTACCTAAAACACTGGTGTTAAACCAATGACGATTTAAGTAAAATTTAAAAGCTCATTCCTGCTGAATGTGTAGTGTTTTGAAATGATTGATCGCTATAAAAACTTATCTTTACCTTTACTACTTACTTTACTTTACTTACAAGAGAAAACCTAGACCCAGTTTTATATACCTTTTAATATTATTTTGGAAATTTAAAGAACGTGTAATCATAATTTTGTGTTGTATTCAAACATCCAAACACACTGCAGCAGTACCTAATAAAAACGCTTATATCCATTTTTCGCATAACAATGATCAATGCGTAGTAAACTGTCGTGAGTGACAGTCTGCTGTAGTACTGCCCCGAATCGTCCGAGATTGCATATAAACGCAATTGTCAATTTGTGCGTAACGATTTTGACGCTTAGTTCCGAGTGGCCTATCTGTCTAGCGCGCCGCCGCTGTACGTAATTTGTGACAGTAATGAATTCATTTCGATTACAAAAATGAAGTGTTATTTAGTTGAACTTCTCTAAGTAAATGAAAGTGAATCCAAAGTAAATACTGAATCGAAGCGTTATACGTGTCCGCAAATTATCCGTTTCATTGAAGTGCTCTTTGGTAAACCACATTTTTTGTTTTTTCGAATTCGAATCAGAGACTGATTTGTTCATATTGTTGGCCATTATAAAATGGATGGATTTTCTATAGCCGCGAACGCTGCCGCTTGTGAGTTATGGCAAGCAGCGTGCCGCATGTCACTGTGACGTAGTATGTGCAGTACGTAGCTAACTTCGCGCGCGTTTAAAACAAGTTACGTACGAGTGGGCATGTCTGAGCGCTTACGCAGTCCGAGGCGAAGAGGGTAGAGTTACTAATTTCAACGTAATCGTACCCTTTATTTGATCGTTTAATCAGTGCTGGCATAAGGCACTGATTTATTATCATTTCCGGTATAAAAATTTCACCACTTTCTGTTTTTACAGGAACCTTGAGAGTGGAGTTGCTCTTGGCTTTGACTAACGGTTCAAAAAGGTTATGAACTACGGTTTCCATCATGTGAATAGGATATTTAGCAAATTCTTTTACAAGAGTTTTGTCTGATAAATTGACCAATGCTTTAAGTTTCTCTAACAAATCTAGTCCAATAAGGCCATCAAAGACGTTATGAAATTTGTAGACGTAAAATTTGCATACTTGTCTTGAATTAAATTCAGAAAATAGGGGTTAATCAATCGTATATTTATGGTGTGTTGTGCAATGCACATTTGTGACTGAAAAAGGTTCGTTATTTAATTTTAAACCCATATAATATTTTCTGATTGCTTCCGGAGATAAAAAGGACTGATTTGAACCAGTATCAAACAACAATTTCAGAGGAAGACTATCTATTTGTATACATGGAAGCTGTCTTTTAGAATAAACATGGACTTTTATCACGTTTCCTTGTTTTGGTCTAGGGTATCCTGAAAATTTCGAATCTCATGAGCTTTAGAGGCGGTTTCACGTTCCGGGGCGGCCTCGTATTTGGTTGTGTCATCGTATGAAACTGGGATGAATTCTAGTTCAAGGTCATCATTATAGTCTCAACTGTAACCGTAAGAAGGATAATTTTGATCCGGAAAATCGGCATTGTAAACATTATGATTTAATTCTTCGAAAACAAAATCGCGATAGTGACCTACGTTTTGGAAATAATTTGGATTTTGTGGATTAAGTTGCTGCGGTCTGTAATTCGGATTTGGAATAAACCTCGGTGAGTTAGTATTGTTACCTCGTGCATTTGGGTAAGAAATTCCACTCATGGGGGTTGGTTTTGGCGTAGGGTTTCGTTTTGAATCTTGATTAAAATAATTGGGCTTAATTTGTTGATTTTGATTTTTCCGAAATTGATTAAAATTTGGCTGTCTAAAGCTTTGTTGGTTATTATTATTATTCCAGTTTGAACGGTTCTGGTTATAATTTAAATTATTCGGTCTCGGCTGATACCAGTTTGGCCCCCAAAACTGGTATCAGCCGAGACCCGAGACTACTCCCCAGTCTCGGTGAGTTGTTAATTCTGATATTCTGGTTTTGATTAATTGGTTTATTATTATTGTTATTAATTTGGGGTTGGTTACGTTTTTGCAAGTGCATACTATTACTTTCGTCTTTTATATATTGCAAGGCTTTAGGTAGAGATTCGGGGCGCATAGCCCGAATCGTGGAGCCTAAGGGCTCTCGTAATCCAGCTAAAAAGGTTTTTAATGCTTGGGCCGTGAAAAAATCTCGTAATAATCTCGTGTACAGTTAATAACGTTTTGATCAACATTATGAATATTGATGTAGTTTATCATTGTAGTCAACACATTCATGCATTTATCGTAAAATTGTTGGGGGCTCTCGTTGTCCTGATGTAAATTTACAAGGTAACGGTTTAAAGAATTTTCATCTCTTTCGTCCGAAAAATTATGAATCAAAACATCTTTAATTATTTGCCATGAATTTGCGGCGTTAACGTCAATTATATCGAGAGCTTTTCCCCTCAATTTCCCGATAAGTCCATTAACAACAATAGTATTTAAAAAATTGTTTACATTTCCAGGATCGAAATATTGTGCAAAACCACGATCAGCTGCACTCAAAAATCTGTATAAAGAGTTGACATCTCCATTATACTCGGACACTATTTTTAATGCTAAATCAAAAAGTTGTAGTTGTGCCATTATAAAAAATAAAAATCTTGACAAAAATTTAATTAAAATATTAACTGTAGATTGTGCAATACAACCTTATTTATTTATAATTTTAATTTATTTATTTACGAGTTTACACATAAATCATGGATTGAGGGAATGGAAAAGTTATGAACTCATAAAATCCAAGCGTACTCATATCACCAGCAAAATATTTACAATCATCGTAATTAGTCCTTACGAAGGTAAAGTAAACCCTCAAGGCGTCGCAGCTTCCACTAAACGTAAAATCACTTTTTGGGAAAGTAGTTGTACTGTAAACCGTTGAAACGGACACTGGACATGATTTTTGGTTGTCCAGTTCAGCACTATCCACTAGACGCGCCATTTATGCTCTTTCGGAGAGCTTTTTATAAAAAAAATATTTTTATTTTATTTTAATTACAAAATATTAACATAATGTTACCTTAATGAATCTGAATAATTAGACTGTCGTCCGAAGATGCATCGACGCTCCGGCGCAGGGTTGCTATGTGCAGGAAATGCAAACTCAGCGGCTAGACTCTCCGTCGCCATAGCGTCAATGTACATAGAGTTCACATAACAGAGCGCATCGCACACATAGAGATCGCTCATGGACACAGAACAGAACTTTGTAACGCTGACAGGTTCAAGCCCAGCGATACGAGATTTCGTGTCCGTGAGTGATGTCTTTGTGTGCGTTGTTGCCCTAGTGCGTATTGTATGAACTTGCTTAACTCCTGATAGCCATTATCATAATTTTTATTCGGTATAATAGTAGTAAAGTCGATGAAGCGCCAAAAATGTTTAAAACACTTTCAATATAGATTAATAATAATTTCAGTTAAAAGATGTCCTTAGCTGAGTAGGTAAACGATAACAAAATGCCTCCATCTTTTATCTCCGTGGGTAGTTGTTTTGATCCTTTTGTTTCTAGATGTAATTAATTAATTAACGGATTTACCTTTTTCTGTATTTTAAAATAAGGTATCATAAATAACAACGAGTATAAAAAAAATATCACTGAGAAAATACAGTTTCTTTTGCAAAGCTTGAACTTAAAAGCCATTATTGGTCCTTTGAATTTACCTTCTATTTAATAAAATAAGGTTGCAAACTAAAAGCTTCTTCTGAGAATGGCTTTTTCTATAGAATTCACGAACGAGTGGGTATAATGTGGTTGAACTTATATTTTTAATAAGTTTTAGAGTCAGGTCAGTGTCTCTTGCTTTACTGGCAATCAAGACTTGTCGGTCGACGTTGAGTACTTTTAGGAATGGCTAAGGCTACGTTTACATAAACTTACGTGCGCCGCCGACTGCGGCCAGGAGACGATTTTTTAACCCCCGACGCAAAAGGGGTGTTATAAGTTTAACGTGTCTGTCTGTGTATCTGTCTGTGGAATCGTAGCTCCCTAACGGATGAACCGATTATCGTTTAGTTTTTTTGTGTCTTAAATAATTTTATCACGAGTGTTCTCAGCCATGTTCCATAAAAATCTATTCAGCGGATTAAAGATCATCAGCTCTTTTCTAGTTGATCTGATTAAATTCCTTATGTCCGATCGATTCGAAATTTGGTACCGTGTTACTTCAATGTTATTGAAAGTATATGGTATGGTAAACTTGACCTGATCAGCCGTTTAAAGATCATCGGTGTTTATTTTTAATTTTAATTTTGAAGCATAAGAATTGGAATTCGAATACCAAAACCCCTTGGGCACTGACATAATAACTTTATATTTACGTTCCGTTTTAAGCGATTTACTACCGGTTTTTAAAATCAATATATTTTTGCATTCCGGTTTTTAATATTATAGTGCTGAATAGGTAGGTACTATGATAATGTAGTTTAATTCATGCAAATAAATAGTTGATTGATTAAACCTAATTAGGTCTCAATAAGTCTGAGTTTAATTTCATAACCTCGAGGCTATTATAAACCAGAGATATACACGGTGTTACTTTGCATCCTTGCCATATTTACAGAGGTAACTATATCACTGACAATGATAACAAATCAGTATAAAAAGAAAGACCTTTTTTTTTTTAATCTTGAGTATTTTATTTTATCGACAATCTATTAAACACAACACTAATTATCGAAACGCATGCACATCACTGTTCTTATTCATCGCCACAAAATACTTTGTAGTATTACTTGATTAGTGATCGCGTACCGTTCGAGACAAAATCGGTTTATTCCTACGTGTACTGCAAAACCAAATTTACTAAAAACTTAGTGTGCTTTATTTTGGGAGTCTCTAGTTTATCTTAACAATAGGTATTGTTCCCTACTTTTATCTCTGTAAATATGGCAAGGATGCAAAGTAGCACCGTGTATAGTTGTTTATAGTAGAACTTTCAACGAAATTATTATGCAATACAATAATTATTACAGTACAGAAGCGGGTAAGTTTTTGCTCGCTAAGATGATGATTAAATTGTTCGTAGGTATCTCTCAAATTTAAAAAATAATTTATTTGCGCAATTATTGCAATCATTTGTATTTTTTGGTGTACTTATTAGTTGTATACTCGCAGATTAGGTTGCGGGTTGGGTGGGCTAAATATGTAGGAAGTTTTTTTTTATTATTTTCGAAAACGTTAGAAATTCAAACTAGCTAATGGCAAAGACATTTCGTAAATACTTTTTCTTTTAGTCTACCTTTTTACCTTCCGAATAAATTTTAACCAAGATAAAATTATACATATGTGCTACAAAAATATGAATCCTGTTATTAGAGAAATAATTATTTTAAACACCTCCAGTTGAGAGACTTTTTTTTAATTTTATTTATTTGGTTTATTAATTGATACAGTAAAAATTTCATAACACATTATCACTGCTCCGAGTGTCGCATTAAAACTCATTAATTACTTAACTCGAAATTCTCTCGAGCTCGAATGCTGTCTTCCTACCTACCACACACTTATATCAATGCCATGTTTGTACGAGATTTTAAGCTCCTTTAGTATAAACAACATTTCAACGACGTACGGTCTCTGGCTAAAATTTCTGTCGCAAATGCTTTCGTGGAATTTCTTTTCCATTTTAACTATCAAATAACTTCAAATACTTTTGATCACTAACACTTTAAGTAGGTATACATGTGTCTAGTCAACGGCAGTGGCAGAAATTTGATATTTACAACACTAGCGCAATCCAATTTAAGGATTAATAGGATTCTGTTTCATTGCAGAATACAATATATTAAAATATCAAAAAGCTTTTTCCTGACACTTTAAAGTTTCTTGTTGCATATTTTTAAACTATCACTATACACAGCAATATAACAATATCTTGACCATCATAATTCTGTTCCTCCAAAGGTAAAATGAAAATTATAGATCCATGGCTTTCCTTGGCGTACAGGTGTCAGTAAAACAGGACGGGACTTTGGCTTACTCTGTATATAAAAAACCGACTCACACAGACAGATATCTGCACGCCTCTTCGCATCACCATCCTTGCCATCTTCAATCTGTTGTTTCATCTTTGGTTAATAGAGCTTATGACCCTGGAACATGTGAAAATTGAACTTGATCATGTTCAGGAGGTACTTAAAAGAAACGGCTATAATATGAAGAGGAGACAAATGCAGAAGAGGAATAAGAGGGAATAACAACCAATGGGAGACCGGAAACCTGGTTTTCTATCGTATGTAAAAGGGATAACGGACAAAGTTGGATCAGTACTTAAGAAATACTCCATTAGAACTGTATACACTCCGTTATCAAAAGTAAAAAAATAAGTCGTTTACTAAAGGATGTCCCCGGGTGTCTATAAGATTGATTGCAGCTGTGGTAGTTCTTATATCGGACAAACAAAGTGTTCAATCGGAACACATAGCAGCTGTAAAGAATCGACAGACGTGTGAATCTGCGATAGCTGAGCACCTGTTAAATTCGGGTGTTAATCACTGGATGGAACTACATGCCCCAAAAATCCTCCCAACTGACCGTCATTACCATTCAAGGTTAGTAAGAGAAGCCATTGAAATTCACAAATTTCAATCGGGAAGACGGATTTAAGTTATCATCAGCATAGAACACGGTGATTCCTAAGTGCAAATCGCGTTTTACGCGGTCCCAAACAAACCCGAATACTGCGAGCATAGTAGTTGTCGGACTGACTGTTATGTACCGCCGCCACAAATAATCAGGAATAGTGGGTGGGTGAATATTCGCGTCGCGTTTGAGCAGACGCGCCGTCTTTACGCGACCACGGCCCGAAACGTCGGGAACATAATAAAAGGGGGTATGTGTTGCATAAATGCCCGTGTGTATAGTGTAAGTTTTTTCCTATTGTTAAGAATAAGAATAAGAATAAAGAATTTTTATTTCAGTTCAAAAACTTATTAAATATACAGATACACTGTTATAAAATTATACTAACTTAAACTAAGCACGTAAACTAAACAGTGTCGCTGGTCTCCACACTAGGATACCCTGTGTCGTGAAGACCAGACTTCCCTTTCAATAAAAAAGTATAAATGTGCTTGCAATATGAGTAGGTAATACTAATAATATAATGATGTTGATGCCTGTGTGTGTGTGTGTGTGTGTGTGTGTGTGTGTGTGTGTGTGTGTGTGTGTGTTTGTGAGTGGATGTGTGAATGTATGTTCGAATGTAGTATACGAGCGTGTGTATGTATGCCTTGATCAACAACTTCATTACTATTACCATTACAGTATTTGGTCTTAATGACTATTTTACATACTTTTTGCAAACAGATTCACAAAAGAATAAAATCTAATTTTGGTCAGATAAGAATATGTAGTATTGCCTCAGTGTCCTCATAGTTTTTATTTTGTAACCACTTATGTACCAGTAGTTTGCAACCCGATCTGGTCATATTCAAAGCGTTCGTATCAAATTTGTACAATTTTGAGTAAAGGTAAGGGCCCATGTAGTCAACAGATCTGCGAGCAAAGGTCGTTTTAGTCTCGGGCCTATCCCATTTCAATGTTCTGTAGGAGGCACGCGCTAGCTGCATAGCTTTGCGGTGGAATACTAGTACAGTTGAGGCTATGTAAAGCTGACGAACACTGAGAACCTGGCAATCAGAATAGAGTTTGGCCGTTGGGTATCTCCTAGGTAAACGGTAAGCTATTTTCAAGATGGCTCTTTGGATTCGCTCTAGTTTGAGTAAGTGAGACTTGCATGTAGCTCCCCACACTGATATACAATAGTTCAGAACCGATTGACATAAACTAAGGTAAATCATTTTTATTAAGGCCAGATCAGCGACATCACTAAGCTTCTTAAAGATATGCATCAGTTTTTTTAGACGCTTAGAGACGGCCTCCACCTGAGGTAGCCAAGTTAAGTGATGATCTATAATAACGCCCAGATATTTAATATTCTCAACTTGTTCAAGCAAATCACATTGGCATTGAAGGGAACTCTTGTTTTGACAACAGTGTAGTTTAAATTCAAGGTTCTCCGAAGGAGCAGTTCTATTAGTAATACTAAAGGCAATTATTTTTGTTTTGTTAATATTGGCATGTAATAAATTACGCTGAAGCCATGCACTCACATCGTTTAAGCCTTCCTGAGCGATAGAGCGGGCCCGGGCCCACGACCTAGCATGAAAAATGATCGCTGTGTCATCTGCAAAAGTAAACATTTTAGCATTTTTTAGTTTTAAGGAACAGAGATCATTTATATAAGCCAGGAATAACGTAGGACCCAGGACGCTGCCTTGCGGCACTCCAAACTTGACCTCAGCATAGTCACTGTAAAAGTCTCCAATAGAAACTCTTTGATTTCGCTCAGATAGATACGACCGAAACCAGTCAAGTGCAATTCCTCTCACGCCCATGAGTTCTAGTTTTCGTAAGAGTATTGGCCGAGATACCGTATCAAAAGCCTTGGCAAAATCCAAGAAGACGCCTACACAATTATGATCGTCATTGATCTTGCCAATGGTAAAGTTAACAAGACCATTGACGGCGTCCTCTGTGGATTTACCCGAGCGAAAGCCATACTGATTCCCGGCGAAAATTCCCTTGGATTCGAGGTACTTGAGTAGCCTGGCATTGACCACTTTCTCAACCATTTTTGAGAGAGTTGCCAATAATGAGATTGGCCTATAGTTAGAAGGCTCCCTCAATTGACCTGCTTTATAAATTGGGATAACATTTGCAACTTTAAGTTCTGGAGGAACAGAGCCAGACGAGATACTCAATTTGCAAATGTGAGCAATGGGATTAGCAACAATATACCTAGTCTCTTTCAAAATGTTATTGCTTAATGAGTCATGTCCTCGAGCAGAGCTAGTTTTAAGTGATTGGATTACTTTTGCAATTTCAAATTTATCAGTCGGACTTAAGAAAAATGAAGAACTGGTCGATGGCAAAGACCGTGAATCAACACTGTTTGCCAGTTCATCTTCCGTTTGACCAGATTATACGAGCATACAGTTCGAGCATAACTCTAGCAAGATTTTCGCCTACTGTGCTGAAATAGCTATTTACTTTATTGAGAGACTCCAAGTGGTGCGTATTGATTTTAAGTAATTCTTCGCTTTTATTGTTAGTGCTCTTTATATTACATATATTTTTAACTGTCGACCAAGTCTTTTTGATATCTTTCCTATTTTCAAGTAGCCTCCTCCGTTCATAATCATTTTTAACCTTTTGCAATATATTTCCACAGTAGTTCCTATATAATTTAAATTTATTTTGCATATTTAAGTCATTTGGAAACTTTCTAGCTTTGATATGGAGTGCGTCCCGTCGTCGAATGCATTTTAGGAGTCCAGGGGTTATCCAATCTTTATAAACGACATCGCGACTTTTTACTTTATGTATAGTAGTATGTTTATTTATAGCAAAGTTTAGGATTGTCAAAAATTGTTTTACTGCATCTTTCGCCTGATCAATTTTATAAAATTCTGTCCAGTCAAATTGTTTTAATGTTTCGCGAAGAGCTTCATAGTCAATTTTTGTGTTTGATGAGTTTGAGTTATTTCTTTGAGATTGTATTCCTATACTGCACAGTACCGCACTATGATCAGTTAAAGCAGAATGGCATACAACTGTAGTCGAAGCTAATAATGACTTTATCATGCAGTGGTCAAGATTACTTGGCCCTCTGGTTGGAAAATTGTGACTATTTATATAAAAATAAAATAAAAATAAAATAAAATATTTTTATTTCAGGTAACAGGAACCCATATTACAATAAACAACAATGATTGCAAGTTAATATGAAAATTACTAAATTAATTAAATTGAATTAGAATTAAAATTATAATAAAATAAAATAATACAAAATAATAATTTGAATTATGATAAATAATACATACATTATAATTATTTATGTGATGTGACCCGCCGTCACAGGGGCTCCGATTCCTACCTCACGCCGTGGCATGCAGCCGTATCCAGCGCCCAAGTAGCGGCGAGTCCCATCTATCTGCCATAACGTTTAGGATACTATTGGAGCCGCCCCGCAGACGCTTCAGCAGCGAAGCAACTCGCTTTCTAACGATGGCATGGAAACCATCTGTGTGCATTTCCGCAAACATTCCAGACGCGCTGCAAAAGCGCGGCAGCCCCATCAGCATCCTAAACCCATTATTATACTGGACGCGCAACGCGCTGTACACCCGCTGCGTATAGTTAACCCATAGGTTGCCCGTGTAAAAAGACTGGCAGTAGGCTTTGAAAATTGTAATCTTAACCTGCCTACTGCAACGAGCAAACCTACGGGCCACCATGTTACAGCGGGTGGACAGCGCCCTGCGTTCCCGCTCAATATCTACGTTATCACGCAGATCCTCAGTGACCCAGTGACCCAGATACTTAAACTGTAAGACACGTTTTAGTGGTGAGTTGTTAAGAGTAAAGGTAGTGGCACCTGGACAGGATTTGGCTCCTGCCTTGAACACCAAGAATTCGCTCTTTTTCACATTGTATCTGAGTCCATGGCAAATCGCATAAGCTTCACAAGTCTTTAGTAATTTACGCATTGCTCCAATCGAAGGGGTGAGCAGCACCATGTCGTCTGCGTAACTTATGTTATTGACACATACACCATCAATATAGCATCCAACATTAGTGCCGCTCAACTCCTCGATCAGGCCATTAATATATAAATTGAAAAGCCTAGGAGATGTAAGTTTATCATTTTAGTCTCTTGTAAGTATGTAAGTTTATAATTTTAGTCTCTTTTATAACACTAATGATGTCTTCTAAGTCTCGTCTTGTCTTTCCTAATCTCTTTCTGATTTTCTTTCGTCTCGACGATGACAAGGAATCAAATAACAGATTCTTTGCATTCAAAATATCACTTTCGGAGAAAGCACTGGTGCAAATTTGGACAAGACTAATTTCATCCATAACGTCAACTTTGTTAGACACAAACGCTAACACTTCATTAATTACTATGTTGCAATTTGAACATTTCACAAGTTTGGTCGACATTGCGAAAATGCACTCGATAACTGCGCGTGACACGGGCGACCGCTATCGTGAGCGACAGCCGACTGATAGCCGATATAGCCGTAGTGCGCCAGGATACTCAAGTATTCATTAGTATCCTCAGTAGACGGTTATTTTATGAGATTAAGGTTGATATCTCCTAGCAGTATGGAGTGGGGTTTTGTAAAAGAAGAAAGAGTTGATTCAAGTGAAGAGAGAAAATTATTAATAACCTTAAATGACGGAGAGCGATAGATAGCTATAACGGAAAATATCTTTTCTATTTGTAGCACCACGCAGTTTGCATCCTGGAATGGTGGTTCTATTATATCGACGCTAAGATTGGACCGTGAGTAGATTACTATACTATCACATTGATTAAGGTACACTTTAGAATGGAAGCAATTATAATCTTCCAAATACATTTCATTAGAAAACTCATCTATCCAACACTCTGTCTGCACAATTATATCCGGTTTGAATTGTAGGCGATTTAAAAATATAACTAGGCTATTAAAATTTTTGTTTATGCTCCGTATATTTTGTGATAGTACAGTCAATTTATTTACATTGGTCCCCAACAAGTGAACTTTACATTCTTCAGCTTGATATAATTCAACACTGTTAACAAGATTAATGCAGTCTATATCATTTAATGTATTTATTCTACTATTCATGATTATTAATTTGATCAACAGGTATAAAAGAGCAGGTGGCAGCAAAAAAGAAAAAAATGCTAACTAATGGGGATGAAAAGTCACACAAAAACTTTGGTTGAGTTTTTCTCAGATGAGAGCATTTCAATGCTAAATAATTGGCTCTGTTATTGATTTCAGAGGAAGACAATATCATTTTTCTGAAATATGTACAATGTAGCTCAGCTGATATAATGCATGAAATTAATTGAGTCATCAGCTTAAGTATACAATTAATCGGTGCACTAACATTATATTCAGAATTTGGTACAGCTTTTTGGGATACGGTTCCACCGTTACAACAGCGTAGCAGGTATATAGGCAATTTATATCTTATTATATAATCGCTTGTATTTGGCAGTTGTAGATTATGGGCCAAAAAAGCATTTAGAAAAGATACTATTAAAAATATAATTCTATGAGGCAACATTCTAAAATTAGTTTTGAATATTTTTATAAATGAAGTTTTTACCATTATACAATTGTAATTAAACTTACAATTACGGCATAGGGCAGCAAAGTTGGGATTCGTTCTTAACCAATATATAAGGCGATCCTTCCTGTTTTTTAAGGTAGATGTTTCCATTAGAAGTCCAGCAGAATTGATATCTTTCTTGTTTAGCAAATTCTCTTGCAAGAAAGTACAATCGCCTTGATTTCGCCGTGAGGGCCTCTGACAGGAATATTGGCGATGTGTCACTTTTGATGCCCAAATGGCTGGCGTTTAATTTTCGGGTCCTGTTAAACTTTCTTGAACAGCTTAAAAATTGATGTTTTATCAGAGTACTGGACAGCTCCACGACAATAACAGACTTTGATGTATCTTTTTTGTTAGGTATGCGATACACGTCGCGCAACTCAGAAGGTTGTAGCGTAAGTTCAAAGTTTTGGGCCAGATGTTTGATATAGCCGAAAAGCGTTTCTTTATTTTCTCTTTCGGCACTGGGGACAAATTTAATCTCCAAGGATGTTTTTTTCAGTGATTTCTCCAGAAGCTCACATTTTTCATCAACCTTAGAGATTTGGGTCACCACATCTCTTCTCTGTCCCTCCAAGCCCTCAATTTTCGTCTGTAGATTTTTCAATTCATTTGTCATAAAATCGAGGGACTTTTCGATGTCTTGGTTAGTGTTTTTTATTTTAAAAGTCTGAGCCATAACTTCCTGTATATTTTTGCACAATAAGTCTATTTTATTGTTTTGTGTTTCTTGAAAAGATTCAAATATATTCTTCATTTCCATTTTGAACGCCGTCAACTCATCATAGTTTTCGCCCAATAATTTCCGGCGCTTATCTCTGATTGTTATGTTCGTTTGTTTATCACCGTTATCGACTTCTCGGTCCATAGTAGCCGGTAGGTTAGGCTCGGAGGTTGACACCGACTTGTTCAGTGGCGGCGATCGGAGCATTTTGTATCTAATGCGAGAGTAATAAGGATCAACCGTCTTTGTTAAATAGACACAAGGTTGCTTACGCAAGTCTTGTGCAGGGGTCTTGTTATCTGGTTGGTTCGCCGCACTTTCGATACTATTCGCCTTTCCGTCCAATTTAGTTAGACCTCTGATTTGTTTGACGAGTTTTTGCTTGCAAATATCGATTTAAAGTAATTAGTACGTAAAGTATAAGGTTATAAGTCCTATTTTGCACTTGTGATTTATTTAATTTTCGCCACAATAATTTGCAAGGTTCCACTTTAAACACGACTGATCTGTGCAGCGATCCGGAGGGAAGTGATAGTGTTACTTGTAACGTTAATGTGTAGGCGGGCTTATTTATATTTACCTTACCTACATCCCAGGCATATGGACTCTTGCAAGGTTACTAATCCACTAAAAGGCACAAGGCGTCATCTTGGGTTCATTTTCCCTGACCACTTCGTGGCTTATTACTGTTTTGAGTATAATCACGTTTATGTCATAAAAAGGCACTGGCCGTCTCGACTGTAGAGCCTTTTAATGATGACGGGCAATAGTGAGAGATCAGGGCCTATAATCTTCAACCTGGTGACCACCCTGGTCAATATCTTAAGCTGTATTCTCTGCCAATGTGTACTTTCCGTACTTTGCCGCGACTTCTAAGCTAGATACTAGTGAAATAATAAGATCACTCTCAAGGTTCTTCCTCTCCCTAACAACTTAATGCAAGCACCAGCCGGAGCACCCATCCCTGGTCAGTAATTGGATGCAACTACTGACCAGATATGGGAGCTCCGGCATGGCATCATGCAATACTTAGAAGGGGTAGTGACACCGGTTCACCCATTTCTCAAGAACAGAGTGAAATAACTACAACGTCCAACGTGTTGGCCCCTTACCTAGGGTTTGCTTAATTTTGTTTCCAGCGCAGAAGTATTGCTTCATGCGATAGGTCATGAGTTCGCTGGACTTCTTCCAGGGTCGGACTCTCGCCCCTGGCTTCCGCAGCCGGCAGGCTGTGGTAGGCCTCGGCGTGTATCTCGGCCACATACTCTTATGATGCCACCAGGGCGCATTTACATTCACTACATCACGTGCCACGATGCTCCTGCATCATGAGAGGCAAAAAGGTCATGAAATTTATCCTAAGCCTCCTTGAAAGTCCATACTGAGTACCACCACTAGGTATATAAAGTGCGCTTCCCATTCTTTGTGGTAAATAGCTCCATAACAGCTCCACTAATCGCTGCAGACATCGAGGTACATAGCAAAGTGAGTAGTTGAGTATGGAACGCGTAGGGTATTACGCTATAATAACGCTTCTCCCATGAACCACAGCTTCCAGCGTGCCGAAACAATTTAAACATATTGAAAGTATTTCATTGAAATACTTTCTTATATCTTCTTTGAAATTCTAATACATTGGATATTAGTCCGGTATGGATAAGCAATATTGGTGTCTTAACCTACAAGAACTCTAAAGTTTCTAATTTTTTTTCTGTGAATACATTTATCCCTAAAAAGCTTAATTTAACGTTTTGTGCCAGATCTTGCTATCTTTTTTTGTTTTTTTCTTATTTTATTCGGTTTAAAACCACTTAGCACCACCAAAACTGAATATCACTTCTTCCGAATCAACTGCGCTGAATGAACTCCGAAAGGATGAAACTATACTGGTTCTGAAAGCTGGTAAAGGGAACGCGACTGTTATAATGGATGTCGTTGAGTACGATAGAAATATCTAAAATCTACTCAACGATGTCAATACATACAAAAAGGTAAATTACAACCCGACGGCGAGAACGGATCGAAGCACTCGCTCACTTATTAGACAATGCGAGGACGTTTTCGACGACGAGACTTTTAAATACTTACTGCGACCTAGAAATGTCCAGCCCCCGAAACTATATGGCTTGCCTAAAGTACACAAGCAGAACGTGCCACTACGACCGATTGTGAGTCAGATAGACTCACCTACGTATGACCTGGCCAAGCACGTAGCTAAAGTCTTGCAACCATTAGAAGGCCGTACGTCGTCGTTTGTCAAAGATTCTCGTCACTTCATTGAAATCCTGCACCAAAACAAGGTTGATGTGGATGAGTTGATGGTCAGTTTTGACATAGAATCACTCTTCACAAATGTCCCAGTAGCAGATTGTCTTAAAGTGGTTAAGGTGAAGTTGGAAGATAATGACATTCCGATGGAATATGGAACACTTCTTCATCATTGTTTGTCGAAGAATTTCTTTGTATACCAGGGTCAATACTATCTCCAAATAGACGCGATGGGCAGCCCCGTAGCTCCAGTTATAGCTAATGTTTGGATGGAGTTTTTTGAAGAAAAATCCCTGGCCACCGCCCCCACTGAAATCAAACTATGGAAGAGGTATGTAGACGACGTATTTTGTGTATTGAGAGGAAACAACCAAGATGTAGAAACTCACCTGTCATATTTAAATGGTATCCATCCAAAAATAAATTTTACCTGCGCGATAGAAGAAAACAGAAGCCTAGCATTTTTGGATGTGAAGATTGAAAAGCGGAGTGACGGTTCACTGAGTCACTCTGTCTATAGAAAATCCACTCACACTGACCGCTATCTCAACGCAACCTCGCATCACCATCCTCCACATCTTAATTCTGTAGTAACTGCACTGACAAACCGAACCTATGACTTGTGTGACCTTGAACACCTAAACCAAGAGTTGGAACTTGTTCAGAAAGTCTTACAGAATAATAGATACAGAGGGCTGCTACCACCTAGACACAAATTAAGACACTTTAAAGACACAGTAGACATAATAAGAGGAGTGACAGACAAGATCTCAAACGTACTTCATAAATACTCACGTAATACTGTCTTCACTCCATTAAGAAAAGTAACACAATGTCTACGATCTCCAAAGACAGTTTCCCAATGGATAAACCTGGTGTGTATAAGATTGTCTGCAGCTGTGGCAGTTCATATATCGGCCGAACAAAACGTACCATATCGTGCCGAATGATGGAACGCATAAAACCGGTCAAAAACAACGACAAACAGAAATCGGCAGTCGCGTAACATTTGTTGGAATCAGGTCTAAATCACTGGATTGAGTTTCACAACCCTCAGATCATTTTGACAGAACGCCACTACATACCAAGAATGGTCAGGGAAGCGATTGAAATTACAAAGTACAAAAGTTTTAATCGCGAGGATGGGTTAAAATTGTCAAGTGTCTGGAATCCAGTGATTCGTATGTGCAAAAACAACAAACTGTTGTTTCGCGGTCAGATACTGTTAGTGTTGTGTGTCGAGAACAGGCGCGAGAAAATAGTGAGTTTGTAGACAATGGTACCGGCGCGTGCATTAAAAGACAGCGAAAGAGGGTAGACCGATATGTTTGCCCTTAACAACTTACCCGCAAGATCTTCAGTTACTCCGTGATCATGGCGCTTGCAATTCATCATGGCGCTTCCGATTAGGAAACTGGTCCGGAAACTATATGCAAAAAATCACAAACTTTAGAATTTTTAAAACCTCAAACCTCAGTCGTACCGGACTTTATATCTATCCCGATAAATAAGCATGGTGGTTGGCTTTGATACATAGTGAGCGTACATATTTTCCTCATACAACATTAAAAATAATCCAATCTTATATCCCTGCAATATTAATTTCCTAATAACATTTTCTGACTAAGTAGTAATTCGAAACCTATTTCACGCACTTAAGTCGTAACAATCTTAAACTGAGCAACTAAGTTTACAGTACTAGGTAAATATTACAAAACTACCAATTTCATAAAGCAGGCATTTTATGATCAGTAATGCAGTGGACCATCTAAACAAAATGTACTTATTAAAGAATGAAATACACTGGTAGTTTTCTTATTTAATAAAATCTGTTTCATAACTAAATATTTATCAACTAAGAACAAAAATCAATCGCTATTTTCGAACTCAACTTGTTTATTCCTTATTTGGAATTTTAGCGACAAGGGGAAAAATTACAAAATCTCAGGTAGGTTCGAGACGCAGTTTGTACCCCTTTCCAGCGCAAGGTGGGCGTGATGTGGGAGGAAGTTTCACCCTCCCTTATATAAAGGGCCGGCGGCCCCAGGACAGCTGCATTCGCTCTCAGCCGCCGACTCCCGCGGACGCGACCCGGTCCAGTCATTCGCTTCCTACCACCTTCAGTTTGCCACCAAACTTAAGATTAATTTCCAAGTTAAGTTTTCTTTACTCCGTACCGTTGGGATGCGAGTGACTGGCGGGTCGCAGCGATTGGCCACCCTAGTAATTTTAACGGTAAACAAAGTAATTTCTTGCATCGTGAATTTTATAATCTGATTTAGTATCGTTACTGCCCTTTACGATTACTTAATTAATACTTCAGCGCGACTAGTTCTCGATAAATGCGCTCATTCTGACTCTAATGAATTCGTTGATTTCCTAAATAAACTCTGAAATATCTAGTTTTTCTGTTAGGAAAGTTGGCACAAGCTAATCAGAGATACAATAATTTAAAAGTTCTCGGAATTCGCAAGAGGCTTCCAGAATGTGTAGGCATGGAACAAGACTAATTAGGTAAGATTAACTCTCAATTACTTATGAATGTTTTCGTTTTTTTTATATAGTTAATACTTTCTTGCAAATCATTATTTGATATTATTCGATTTAATTTTTATATCTATGCATATAATTTTACAGATTTTGTAGCATACCTACATGTTTTGATTATTATCATTTCGCAGTCATCTTTCCTTGACACCCTTATCATTTCAGCCACAGTAAAAGGAAGCCCGGAGGAGGATTCGATATAATAATTTTAACTAAACATTATTAAGCAATATTAAAAACTTTAAAATATGCACTTCATTTTGAAACTCTTTTTGGGGTTCCGTAGTCCTGACAAGGAACCCTTATAGTTTTGTCATGTCCGTCTGTCTGTCTGTCCGAGGTTTTGCTTGGAGACTGTTAACCCTAAAAGCTGTAATAGGTATTGTAGAGATATGTATATCAATCACGCCGGAAAAGTGGTAGATTAAAATTTTGAAAAAAAAATGTTTAGGGTAGCTCCCATATATAATACATTAAAAATATTTCTATGGGGTGTTGATGGTAGTGTACTACTCAGATATACATATAGCTACAACATTGATCAGAATACGCTGGCTTTGACAGCGAGAAAAAACACTTGAGGAATTTCATCTTGTCACGTGACGTCCTCGGTAGCTTAGTTGGTAAAGCACTCGCCTGGCATGCGATGGGACGTGGGTTCGAGTCCCACCTGAGGTCGATGATTTTTTTTTCAAGTGTTATATATCTTCAATTAAACCTTGCATGGAATTTCAAAAATTTACAATAATACATTCTGTCAAAAAAGTTTCGGGAATTGATGATTTGTTAATGGTTCCAAATTCAAAATAATACTGTTTTGCATTCCAACAAAACAGTTATTATGTGTGTGAGAAAACACACAGCGTTGGTTGAAGAACGCGTTCATAGATCTTGCCATTTATTGTAAATAAAGTGCACTTACCCAGGCTATACTTCAAACAATTCCTTTCTTTCACTCACCAGTAGGCTGAATGTTCATGGATTCCCTTGTCACATGAAGCAAAACAGTAAAAACTGTCACTGTCAATCTCATAGTCTGAAATCACCTGCAAGCAACTTGCTCAACGCTGTGTGTTTTCTCACACACATAATAACTGTTTTGTTGGAATGCAAAACAGTATTATTATATGTGTTTCAAAAACACACAGCGTTGGTTGAAGACCTGTTTGATATCTGCTGGTGAAAGAAAAAACGCTATGTGAAATATGACACTCATAAAATAAAATAAAAACCTTTTAATTTTTTAAATAAAATAATTATTGTACTTCAATAATTAACAAACTAAAATAACCATCTTCTAGGATAAAATGTAATGAAATTTAACAGCTACCTTCTAATATAATTATTCTCACCATTGTCTGAGATCAGTTATACTATACCTTTATAGAATCAGTCTAACATCACAATAAATTTAGTAAAGAAATTAACTTTATATAGTTTCAAAATTATTATATAAGAGATCCTGACTGCAAGTGTCATTGTTCTTTTGAACACTCTTACAATAAAATTTATAAAAAGTCTGTGCACTCTTCCAGTTTGATCTGTTCATTATATCTTCAATACTCTTATTCTCTATCCAACTTCTGGATGCCACAGCTGATCTTATAGATCCTGGTGATGCATCAATTCCAGCATCTTTCAAAACTGTTTTGACCCATCCACCTATAATTGTTCTGGTAGCCCGTTTGACCTCTCCAGTAACCGAAATAAATAAGCTTGTTATATTGGATTCATTAGATCGCCTGCTCTCTGTTAATTCAATCATTTTCTTAATATGTCGAACTGGACATATTGAACTATCTGCATGCTGTTTTAATAACCACCCTGACTGTCTTATAGTTGCACTATCTGTTTTTGATCCAAATCGGGGCCACAAATATAACTCATGATTACTAGCTTGTACCTCAGGTAGTTCAAGCAGCGTTAGGTCATGCACTCTCCGGCCTGAGGCCAAAAGTAGAATTACTGCTGCTCTTCTTGATATGTCAAAGACTGTGTTTGAGGATGGTGTGGATCTCAGCCAGTCAAAAAGCAATCTAGTGTCCCAAATCGGGGATTTTGTAACTTGTGGTTTTGCTAATGAAATGGCTTTTAAAACCTGTTGTACGAAAAAATTTGTAGACAGACCTTCAATTTTATTGGCACAATAAGTAGAGATAGCAGACTTGTGTAAAAGAATGGTGCGATATGCAAGTTTATCCTCTAGATATAATTTTGCTAAAAACCTAGCAACATCATCTCCCTGTGGAGATTTGTGATTAATATTCAGTTTATTACACCATGTGATCCATCTCTTAATAGGAGCCTTGTAGGTCACCAATGTTGAATCACGCCAGCTCTTAGACAAAAGATTCTTTTCTTGCTGTGACCAGTGATCTATCTGCCCTGACCACCCCCAACCTTCCAAGCTGCAAGCTCCAATTTCTCTATCTGGGGTGGAGTCCTGCCCGTAGTGAGATCTATTAAGTTGTTCTGGAGATCTTCTATCAGTATTGGACCGGCTAGTGACCTCGACTGGAGATCTGAGAGCCAGAAACACTGGGTCCATCGAGGTGCCACTATTATGTATGTCCCCTGAGCTGTATTGAGATGTCGTAACACTCGGGGCATCAAGCTTGGTGGTGGGAACACCCACGCCAGCCTGATCTGCCAAGGGCGACTGAATGCGTCGCAAAAGACTGCGGAGCCATCTCCGTAGTCCCAAGTCACGTACCGGGACACAACCGCGGATTCTCGAGACGCGAACAAGTCGACGTCGGGGACGCCCCACATTTCGAATATGGCCTCCGAGGCCTGGGGCAACAAGTGCCATTCCGGCACTGGTCGGTCTCTTGACAGGCGGTCGGCAATGCCGTTGTACCTCCCCGGGAGGTACGCCGCCGAAAGCGTGATGTCCAAACGCTCGATCATCTCCAGGAGTTTTGTCGTCAGTTCCAGCAGGGCGATTGATCGTGTACCGCCCTCGTTTCGAATGTATGCTACTAAGGTCCTGTTGTCCGTTTGGACTAGTATATGCGCGTGTTGAAGATTCAACTGCTGCTGACTTATCGTGGCGTATACTGCAAACATTTCTTTCAGGTTCGAGTGCCAATGCCTCTGCTTCTGGAACCACGTCCCTGACAGATACCTTCCGTTGAGGTAGGCACCCCAGCCCGCGTCCGCCGCGTCTGTTATTAGGAAATGCGTCACTTCCTTTTTGTACAAGGGAACTACACTGTGATCTATTGATTCTCTCCACCAACTCAGCTCCTGGAGCACTGCAGTGGGCAACTCCTGTTTTGCTCTTGGACGGCCCTGCCTGAATCTCCTGAGAAACATCTGCATCTTTCGACAGTGTAAGCGGCCATTTGGTGTTGTCAAATTTGCAAAGTTTAACAAACCCAACACTACCTGCATCTCTCGAAGTGATGTACGCTTTCGCTGTAGTATGCCTGTTACAGTCTGTTTTATCCTTAGTTGTTTCTTGGGGGGCAGGATCATTGTCATGTTCTGTGTATCCCACAGGATACCTAGGTATTCCAGCTTTTGGCATGGTTCCAGTACAGACTTTTGAAAGTTGACATGCCATCCCAGACTCTTTAGGACCCTCAGCGTTTCCGAAACCTGAGTTATTAATGTCTCTCGATCCTGATTTAGCAACAGGTAGTCGTCGAGATACACCAGAAGTCTGATTCCCTTTGAACGTAGAATTTCTGCTATCCAGTTGCTTAAAGCTGCAAAAGTTCGTGGAGCCGAACAAAGGCCAAAGGGAAGGGCTGTTAATTGGAGTACTTCTTGATTGTACACAATCCTCAAGAACCTCCGATGACTCTCGGCGATTGGCACATGAAAATATGCCTGCTGTAAATCTATTTTTACTAACCAGTCGTTGTCCTGAAGGGACTTGGAAACATCCGTCTGAGAAATTAGTTGAAAATGCCTGGTTGCTACATACTCGTTCAGGCCCCTCAAGTCGAATATTGGTCGAATACCCCCATCTGGTTTCTTTATTAAAAACATTTTCGACAGGAAACCTGTGTTTAGGACTGGCGGTGCCTCCAAAACCCCCTTGTCTTTCAAATCCTGAATTACTGAAGTCATATCTAATGATGTTTTTGTCGAAAACCTTTTTAACATGATCTTGCTTGGGTATTGAAGCGGAGGTTTGATTTTGAAAGGGATGCGACTTCTCGTTATGGTTTTCAAAATAAAAGGGTTTGCACCTAACTGCTTCCAAACCGGTTCCTGGGATCTGAGGCAACCACCCTGAAAAGCTTCTGAACAGTGGGCATAGTCACTTTTGTTTATTATTAATCTCGGCGGAGTTTTCTCCCTGGTTGCTATTGTAGCGACGAAAATTATTACGTTTTTTAAAGTTAACTTTTGGTTTCCTATCAATTTTATTATTTTTATAATTACCACCGGATCTCTTATCCTGTCTATTACCCTGTACTGGGCGTTCCCGCAGGTCCCGATTTTGTCCCCTGTCCTTCAAGTATGAAGGAGTGTTTAACCAAGTTTGTGAACCACCGAGAGATTGGATAACAGGTTGCAAAGCTTCTCTACTAAACAAATGCTCGGCACTTGGTGGAATATTCCTTAAGGTATTTCTTAAATTAATATTATTAACCTCCTTAATAATTCTTTCTCGTCTAATCTCGATACACTCACTTCTTCTGCCGCAAATGATCTGCATAATCTTTTCAGTACATTTGTGTAACTGTGTGTCGGGGCCCATTAAAAATGAGATCTTTTCAAATAAAGAAGAAGGGTTTAACTCCTTAGGATTTGCTGCTGCCCAATTAATTAGGTCCTGCAAGGCCTGTTTTAGAAGTTCTCGTTGCTCTAAGTTAGCATTTGTTAGACCTGCTAACATATTTTCTGAGGATGCTAAATAATCCTTACTCTTATTAAAATGACAAAGTTCGTCATTGACCTTCAAACCTACAAAACCTGGTGTTGCCGCAAAGCCTCTTAATGTGGCTTTATACCTAATCCCCTTCCAAGATTGCTTATCAAAATGCTGCAACTTGTCAACCTCTACAAGTCGCTCTTTGGAAGCTAAAGGAACCACTTTTTTGTCATCATGTTCAGTTTGCAAAAGGCCTATATTTAAATTTGAAGTGCATGGATTAGTTAAAAATGGGGCTGAGCATGACGGTTGTGGGTTGGTATTTGTACCTGTATTTCCGATGGAACCAAAATACTCTGGCAATTTAGAAAGGTAATCTGTAATGCAATTGACCTGACTTACCAAGGATACAATGCGTGGGTCCTCTGCCTGCCTCCGTTTCCTACGTTTATTAGGTGGCGGAGATGCGAATCCCTCCTCATCTTCCGAAGATGAGGAGGAAGAAGAAGAAGATTCGCTTGTATTACCTCGAGATGCCCGTTCTTCCACTGAAGCAACGGCATTCGAGTTTTCATCACACATTTTAAATGAATAAACACCCACACAACAACTTACCACTTAATACCTAGACGGTATAAAACTGTGTTTTCGTTTTTATATTCACGAATCTTGTTAAACCACTGAAATAACCCGAAATATTCTTACACTGAAAAATTTTGCACGTTTTACCGGCAAAATCTAAAAACGCTATGAGATTGACAGTGACAGTTTTTACTGTTTTGCTTCATGTGACAAGGGAATCCATGAACATTCAGCCTACTGGTGAGTGAAAGAAAGGAATTGTTTGAAGTATAGCCTGGGTAAGTGCACTTTATTTACAATAAATGGCAAGATCTATGAACGCGTTCTTCAACCAACGCTGTGTGTTTTTGAAACACATATAATTATATATTTTTTTTGTTGTTGTTAGATTGGCACAACTGTTTTCCTATTTGGCGCGGAGTTTGAGTTACATCTGATAATTAGATTAAATACAGTATTGTTTTTAGTTATACCATATCTAGTGTGTATTGCGAATATCATAATGGACAAAAACATCGAACAAAGATTAATCTTTGCCCGATACTTTCTTGACAGAGTAGTATGTTGTAATGTGTTTTTTTTTTGTTTTTACAAATCCATGCAAGGTTTAATTGAAGATAAATGTTGTAATGTGGTGATGATTTATTTTTCATTGTCTACCCCATCGTATGAGATATCGTTGAATAGGTCCTTTAAAATGACTGAGGGGTTCCTAAGACTATTTTTCGATTTAGGAATCGCTTTGCGCCCCCTTCTCTAAAAGCTAAACTTTTAGCCTGAAATGGGGAAAATTCATGACAATAGTGTTTTTCATGATCTTTTAAGAAAATTCATAACAGTTAAGATAGATCAGTTAGTTTAGGAGAAATAGTCGTTCAACTTAATCGTTCAAAAATGTCTTAGAGGTAAACATTAAAAGTGACCTAAATGAAGTATTTTGCTGGAATATATTGTGAAAACAACGGGTAAAACTACGGAAGCCTACACTGCGCGTGGTAATACGACACGCACTTGGCCGGCTTTTAAATTTAGTTATATTTCGATAACACTTTTCGTGATTAAACACGCTAGATTGCAAGAATACAATGTGAAACTCTAAATAATCACCTTGTTTTGATCGATATACTTTTAATTTCTAAAAAAAGTTCTTATTAATAGTTCATTCAAATTTCTACTTTTTTTAAATATTATGAATGTACGCGCCTAGTTGACAAAATTATGGGTGGCTGCCGAGCGTTTTGTTAATGACGAGCGCTTCTCTAGTAGGTAATTAAAACATTGAACACACTAATTACATAAATACTTCAGCGAAAAGTTAAAAGTTAGGAACTTTTTGTACCAGATTCACGTGGCCTTTTATAACGACTTCAATTCCAAAATGCCTTTAAAAATTTACCATTCTAATATTGATATTCAAAACGCACGATTACGTAAAATAAAAGAGAGTACAGAGCAGTCAAAAAGAAAAAGTGTCTAAGTTTAAGATTCATGACGAAATTATTTGTTTATCTTTTAACTGTCATTGCTTGTCCTTCAAATTACCAATTTAGTAATAAATATATACTTATTGGACAACATCACATACATTGCTCTGATCCTAAGGTAAGTAGCTAAAGCACTTGTGTTATAGAAACCAGAAACGATGACGGTCCCACAATATCCAGACCCGAGACAATATAAAAAAAGTTCGTTTTCTACTTACTTATTTCCCGACCGGGAATCGGACCCGGAACATTAGATTGCGACGCCATATAGTCCGGAGTAATTGCTCTCGGCTACGAACTCTGTCAAGAACGAATTATGTTATAACTACACGATTCGACAATACGTCGTCGTAGGAGGAGGTCGTCGTAGGAGCAGACTAATTTATTGGTTGTAGTAACTAGGGTTACGTGAAAGAAACTGCACCATATCGTTACCTAACTTACTGAGACCAAGTGCAAGAACTAAAATCGTCATCATAAAAAAAAAATATAGGAACCAATTAAATAATTGACCAAGAATATTTTCTTTAAGTTGGCTCAAAAAGTTTTCGATTTTGTGGAAGATTGCTGATTCTCTATAACAAAATTGAAAACTTTTTGAACCAACAACGTTAATGAAAAATAAACGTGTTAAGCTGATTACTTGAATGACAATACTAATTAGTCGCGTATTTTTCAGGAACGTGATGGGCCACGCGGGGTTAGGGGTCGGCCGGGGGCTAGTTAGCTGCGCCTGCGCACCGCGTAGGAGGTTCACGTACTTGCTGCTGTTGTGTTTGTTCGCGGTCTCTGTCATCATACTGGGCAACTACACATGTAAGTAAAATCTTTAAATGAACAAAAGTCGCTGACATAGCCCGACGGATTAGCAAGCTAAAGTGGCAGTGGGCCCATAGCACATAGAACTGACTGCCGATTGGGCAGAAAGGTTCTATAATGCAGGCCACGTACCGGCAAGTGCAGCGTAGGACGTCCACTCCTTGGTAAACAGCAGACGTTTTGGTAAAGGTCGCAGGAAGCCGCTGGATGCAAGCTGCTTCCAACCGAAAAATCTGGAAGTCATTGGGAAAAGCCGATTTTCAGCAGTGGTCCTATGGCTGAAATAATAATGATCATGTAATTTAAAAAACATTTTGCTGGCTCTTTTTATTTTATAAGTATTCTACACTCACAGAATATTTAATATTTCGACGACCTCCGTAGCCGAGAGGCGAGCATGCCAGACTGCTGTAAGGTGCCGCCATCTCTGAGGTTCCGGGTTCGATCCCCGGTCGGGTCAATGTGGAAAACGAACTTTTCTATATTGGCTCGGGTCTGGGTGTTGTGGTACCGTCACTGTTTCTGATTTCTATAACACCAGTGCTTTAGCTACTTACCTTAGGATCAGAGCAATGTATGTGATGATGTCCAATATTTATTTAATATATATTTATTTATTTAAACATTAAAATACTTCCACTTTAAACAGACATAACAATACTTACTAATTCGGGAGTAAATCTATCTATATCTATACATATAAAAAACTGTAGAGAGGGTAAATTCTGTACATTGAGGGAGTGGACCTTCTGTATTTTTCTATTTTGTGATTAGACCAACTTCTACCAAGTATTAATACGCTATCAGGCTATCGAATAAAAATTAAATTTGAAATTCGGTCCACAATTATCCACAATTGTGGAGATATCTAATCACATACAAAAAATATACCGGCGAAGATAGAACCTCGCTTCTTTTTGAAGTCGGTTAAAAATCTAAATAGATCCGAAGTAATCCGAACCGAACCGAACCTTTACGTGCAGGGTGTATTACCACACTAATATGCCAATCAATCGGGTTGTCTCGTATAAAGTAGGTAGTATAAGGCACAAGTTAAGGTAATTTAATTTGTTTTCCTGCTGCTATGAAATGATTGCCATCTAGCAATAACCATTATAGAATATTACATGTAATTTGTAGGAGCTCTATGCAAATGTAGTTTAAAATTATGGGAGAATTCATTGAAAATTATGTCCCTTGTTAAAAGCGAATCAGAGTAACAGAAGGTTAATGTGGTTCCCCCACATTCTATTGTTCCGTAGAAATGAATCAGTCTTTTACGTCAACCTATGAAAGTAGTAGGTACTCTCATAAAATTATAAAGTTGGTCAATGTACTATAATAGGTGAGGAAAGTTTTTCATCGAAATATCACACTTATTCCTAATGCCTACAATAATCTAAATGCTGAATGGCTATTATGTTAGGAGCAATAGTTAATGCCAAACCTACAGGTGTCCAATACTATATCGTTTTGTTGCGCTCCTTTTTAAATCTAAAAATCTTTAACAATTTTGTGGAAAAATCTTCTTTTGAATCAAAGGATCATCAAACTGATTCCACACAATGTGTTTATGGCCATCAGCAACCTTGAAAAAAGCTTATCATCTTGTCCCAATCTGAGAAGGAGATTGTTAGTACATAGGTACCTCAGATATCGATTTCAATCACACAATTAGAGTACTTAGGCTTATGAATTTACCGCAATGCTGTACGGCCAGCGTCAGCGTTTCTTCTTTTGGCGCTCGTTCTCGTAGGGTTGTGGTGAGGGCGTGCTTGACTGAATGCACCAACCTCTCCCAAGCGCTTTCTTGGTTCGGGGCCCCTGGCGCTATGAACTTCCAGATCGTTCCGTAGTCATGGCCAGTCGGGAAAACTTGTAGTAATTGCTATTTAGCGAAACACTTTTTTGTCTTCGAGATGCTGTATCGATTCCGTTGCAGGTAGCAAGCTGATACCTAACAAGTCCTAAAGAGATCTCGTTCAAGCTTCAATCCTATTACAGAGATTAAAAGCCAGCAATTATAAGAGATTTAAGAAAAAAATGTTGAATCAAAGACTCAAGAAGCACCCCGTCGTCACATGAGTAAAGAAACGGAACAGAGACAAAGCTTCTAAAGAGCTAGCAAAATTTATACCTATTTTGGTAGGGTTGGCACAATTGAATAAATTTAAAATATTAAAATGTTCTTTTTTTTCACATTTTTTATTAAAATAGGTTATTTTTTTACAAATTAGATACTCTAAATTTTTTTTTTATTACTTTTGTTTTTTAATAATTTGTTGTGTCCTAATCGAATGATAAATTCTAAGTCTAATATAAAGTTTTTTCAAATAATCTAATGGGAAATAATCACATGGCATATGAAATGTACAATCTTGTAAACGTGCTAATATGTCATTACCAATATTAACAATTTGTACATGAAGATCAAAATATTCGCGAAATTTTGGCTCGAGCAATTCAACAAATGCAATAAAATTGTCAGGAGGTATTATCACACACAGTACAATGTACAACCTTATTTACAACACTTTTTAAATACTAAAACAATAATATTATACGTATTATGTGAGAAACTCGATAACAAAAACAAAACACGCACGACATTCGAGCGTCGTGTCACGCCTGCAAGCCCTGAGATTGACCACTGGCTGATCTAGTTTGAAGCGGTTTCGGCTCATACGTGACAAGCGGCCAGTGGACACGCACACACACGCGTTGCACTTGTAGTGATGTACCTATCACAGCGCATTCGTATGAAGCTTTGTCTCTGTTCCGTTTCTTTACTCTTGTGCCGTCGTCGCGTCGCTTCAATTTCCACTAATTAGGTGATACGTTAATAAAGGATCTTTCAAATAGAGCGGGTCTATGTTAATAATCTGTGGCGGCCATTTTGTTTTGGCAGCATCTGTCAAATCTTTTTTTATTCTTATTCAGTCACTGATGCAAAATCACCATGGCAAGTTACACGGGCAGCACGTGCAAGTGATAAAACTTTATTATCAAAAATATGTTGAATAAAAAACTAAAAACCGACTTCAAAATGAAACTAAAAAGCGAAAAATAATATTGACTAAAACATACCTAATCAGTTCTTTTTGGAGTCGGTGCGAATGAACACATTTCAACTCTCGAGAGTTAAAATGTGCCAGCCATCGAGAGTTAAAATGTGTTCCTCATTCCTCATATGACGAAAGCATCCACTAAGGAAGGATTTTCCAAAATTCAAGGATAAAAGTTTGTATGAAACTTTTTATTCCTTGGACATATTTGCATGAAATTTTGTATGAATTAAATACGGTATAAATAACGAGTTACGTATTCCGGCGTTTTCCAAAATTTAACCATTATAATCATACATATAGATTCATTAAGTAAAAGTAAAGTAAGTAAGGTAATCTAAATACATAAAAGAAGAATCTAACTGACTGACATATAGTCATAAACTAGTGACACAATTCAAATTTTAGAGATACCGCCTGTGGTCAATCTCCTTTGCAACGTAGTTTTCTTATAAGGTCTAGGAAACTAAGAAAGGATTTTTCAAAATTCATTCCCCTAAGAAATGTGGGTCCAAAGTTTGTATAAAAGTCCGTCAGTTTAAAAGTTAGGATCTTTAAATTTTGTGTTTAGGTTGAATTATAAAAATTGATTCATTTGAGTTTCAGCGTTTTTGATAAAAATACCCTCGACGGGGTTAAATGCGGATGAAGTTGTGAATGGAAAGACCTTCGTTTTCAAAGTTAATATTAATATTTAGGCTTACGGTTAGGACTCACCCAAAGTATATCGGTGCTATTGGAATTTCGACCCTTAAAGGGGTAAAAATGGGATAACATTTTGTATTTGAAGTTCTTTATTTTTGAAGTAAAAATCACTGAATTTATTATTTAGGCTTAAAGTTGAAAACTCACCCCGTCGGTGTTTTCGGAATAACAACCCTTAAAGGCGGTGAAAGGGGGTTAAAATATTATATTTAATGATTTGATTCAATATTTTCAAAGTAATATCCGTTATGTAGGCTTTCAACTTATGCAACGATGTTGGAATTTTATCCCTCAAGGGGTAAAAAGGGGCATAAAGTATCTATATGATACATAATATCGTGAACTGACTGGTTGATGAATATCCATAGCCCAACTCGCTATACTAACCGACTTGAAATTTTGCACAGAGATAAAATATACAGCGTTGGCATCAACCAAGGAAGGATTTTTGGAAATTCCACCCTTAAGATGGCAAAGAAAGGTTGACATTTTGTATGAAAGTTTGTCTGGTTTTAAATGAGGACTGAATTTATTATTTAATCAATTATGGTTGGAAACCAAAGCCACACTTTAGCAATACGTTCTTGCTCCTCATGATTAACGTAATTCACGATTTTTCTCAAAATGATATTAATTCAGCGTCATTATCCCTGTCCTTCAGACTTTTTATTTTATTCAGTTTGGGTTCGACCTTTGCCATAATCTGAATAAAATAAAAAGTCTGAATAAAAAAGCCTAAAATGGCCTTAATGTATGAAATTGCAGTTGTATTTCGCGGCTTTTATAAATTCTGCGTAGACCTCAAATATAACAAAACATTTTGCGTGCCGCTGCTGTCGTCGCATTCGCCAATGCTGTCGCTGTTGCCTTGCCGTGGCCTTTTGTGCAATGTGTACAACATCTCAATAAAATTTTGAGCTTGCTTCGCGCGCACTTTTCCTGTTACATTTAAATAATACTCCAATACAATGAAATACCTATCATTAAAACATTTAAAACGCAAAAAAATTTCACGCTCGCTTCGCTCGCGCTTATTTCTAACTTCTAATACGCTGCCTGAATAACGGTGGGTATGTAAGTACATTTTCATTTACCTCCCGTATTCCAAAATCTACTCTGGAATCCCACTAATATTATACGTAATTGCGAAAGTTTGTGACAGGATGTTTGAATGTTGTGAATCACTCACTCATTAACGGCTGAACAGATTTGGATGGTAATTTACACACTTTACTACTATATTACTAATTCTGTAAAACAAAAACTTCGGTTATTTACATCTTTCCAACATTAAGTTTAGGTCTTGCGCCGCCACTGCGAACATGTTAAAACACTGTCACATTCAAAAACTCTTTGGGAAATAATTAATATAGTGCATTAGTAATTGAGTTATGATGGAGTGGACAAAATGAGAAATATATTGAGTTCTTGGAAGCGTTTTTATTATAAAGACACACAGATCACACGCTAACTGGAGCCTAAGCCGCTAGATGCTAGAACCAAACGTCAAATAAGTGTGGCCACATATTTAGCGCGTAGTTTCGTTTTAGTGCATAACTTAATGAACGCTAATAATGCCGTTATTTGAACGTTAGGCGTCACGCAGGTGAAGCTCGAGCATTATGTTATGAGTACATCGTACTTTTGAGGTGAAATACTTATTTTCCCTTTACGTTTCCGGTTTCGGAAGCACTTGCATTTGAGTACGGTGAACATCTATTTGATTCCCCCAGACTAGACTACTTCAAGTATTTGTGATCAAATTCAAATTTATTTATTCAGTGGGTATATACACCGTGAATTTTGAGATACCCGAGAAAATTAACTAACATACTCAGATATCGATATACATAGAATTCGGCGAATAAAAAAAATTTTTTTTAAGACAAATTTATTTAATAGGTCCCTAACATTTCTTAAAAAATATGCACTATAAAAGTCCTGCTAATTCAAATAGTAATCATTATCATTCCAACATTAACGGAACCAAAATCCACCTAATTTAGTCGCGTAATATTGGCGTACGGAAGGAATAACTATGAATGATTTTTTTTTCATTCATAGTTATTCCTTCCGTACGCCAACGCCGTACGCCGTTCCGTTTTTTTTATTTGCCAAATTCGATGTATATCGATATCTGAGTATGTTAGTTAATTTTCTCGGGTGTCTCAAAATTCACGGTGTATAACTTAGCCATACCACCGGTTTAGTTCACCGTGATTTCAATATCCAAACTTGATATATCCACAATCCACATGATATTTTATAAATCGCGATTCCAAAGTATCAATATTTACTCAATTCGTTCGCATACCAACCACTTCTGATTTACTCATGTTTAATAACATTTAATACCAACGAAAACTAACGTCTATTTGAACTCATAATATAAGTTCATATTAAACTTGTAAATGATGTTGAAGCTGTGCTATTTATTTTAAACGACGGAACTACATTGGAATACATTTTCGAAACAACCTAACCGTTTCGTAGAATGCGCGCGAAAACAAAAGAACGCGCTGACGCGTTTGACACCGTTGTACCCATAGACTTAGGATTCGCTTGTACCTTGTACCTATCACCCCATTTAAAAGCATAGACTTAGCATTCGCTACAAAGTATAATAGGGAATTGCATCAACATACATTATCTCTGGTAGGCCAATTCCCGTTATTATCATTCATTTGGAACTTAAGATGATTTTAATATAATAAGCCAACTAGCTTATTTTTTCCTTCATCTTCAAATAAATAATTAATTTATTTTAATTCGTTTATTGCAGGCAACTTAACATACAAGCCCATATAGTTTTAGTAAAAATAGCTTCGCTCGGGTAATCGTGTTGAAATTAATTAATTTGAAAATCAGTTAATAAATAAATAAAAAACTGTACAAAAATTGTTTGTATATTTAATCTGCTAAATATACAAAGTCTGTATTTCCGAGTGCATATAACCTGACTCTCTTTAAGACCAGAGTGAATAGGCATCTTCTGGGCAAGCTCGCTCCATCGTAGATCCCATCTATGCTCTAGAGCAAGATTGGGGTTAAGAGTAAGCCCATCACAAATAAAAAAAAGATACCTTTATTATTTCTTACATTTTTAATCTTCTTTGACTTAATTCATGACTAATCTCTATCTTGTTAGGTTTATACGTCCTAGCGAGAGATACATGTTCGTGCTAGGCCTCCTGAACGCGTAGTTACCGCGTGTTTGGTGTGAACTGGCCTGCACGCCCACGCCCACGCCACCGCGTACGCCCAGCGCACGCCCACGCCCCCGCGTTCTCTTCCTCCGGAGGTAGAATTCTCGTAGTAAAAGCAGTGATTGCGGTGTACATATTTTCGAGTGACAATCTCGTAGCAAAATTCAAATCAAAATTCAAATGTCAAATGGTACAACTTTGGGTACAACCAAAGACATTTCACTATAAAATGTCTTTGGGTACAACAGACAATTATTTAGGTGTCAAATATATGTGCGCCATCTATGTCCTAAAGAACGGCGACACGTTGTCAACCCAAAAGGTTCTTGCAAGATTGCATCCTCCAGCATAGTACCTCGTGCTTGCCGTGGTTGGCAGATGGCGCAATTAGAAAATACAGGAATTAAACACTACGCGAAGTTAACATTGTCATTTTAGTGTACGAGAATACCGTTTCAGACATGAGACTTAGAATTCACTACGCTTAGTTTGAGAGGTTGATACATATTAGTGGGACAGGATCGACACCGGATTATTACTACTTTTAAATTACGGGTTTGGGCTTCTTATGATATTCTTGCAATAACAATCATACTAAGGTATTAGTGGTTGAAGTTCTAATTTAACCCGGCGAGGATGTGCAAGGGTCAATTTGACCCCGCTGTTTTTATTATGTGCACAGCTATTTGGCCCGCAGCCCTGCGCTTTTAAACGTCTCAGTAGCTGTAGTTATTGAACTTCAGTCCACACTGCACACCACTAGTCAGTCGACCGCCGCCAGCACAAGGAAATAGACGCCGGCAAACGTGAATAGGGTATTTATGACCCTTCCACAACCGTGATGTTGCATTTTTGTGCCATTTTTCGAGTTATTGTTTTATCGAATTTCCTTGTGTTTTTAGGTGTTTATTGTGTAAATGAATAAAGTAAAGCAAGGGGCAGAGCGGATACGTCGTTGGCTGGCTGAGGTATCGGATAGTGACAATGAATTTATGACAGATGGTAGTGAAAATGAATACTGAGTGAATAACGTACGCACGCTAAGGACCAGAAGGGCGACGAGAGGGCGAAGACACGATAATCCTGAAATCCGGCAACCTATACTGTACTACCAACCAACTGTCCCAAGGTGGTGTCGGGTTTCTCGACCACAAGTCTCTCATTGACAACATTGTCACCATCGGAAGTGTATCGAGCAGGGTTGCATACCTGATATGAGTATCGAATAGGTACTCGCTGAAGGTGATTCAGGTATATGCACCGCCCTCTACACACCCTGATGGGGAAGTGGAGGCTATGTATGAGGAGGACGTTAGTAGAGCCATATACAGTACTAAAACCCACTTCAATGTTGTTATGGGAGACTTCAACGCGAAACTAGGCATGAGAAACGATAATGAGCTGAGAGTGGGGCAATTTGGATATGGGCAACGGAACCCTAGGGGACAAAGGCTGGCCGAATTTCTGGAGAAGGAGGACCTTTTTACGACGAATTACTTCTTGGAGAAGCCGTCTCAGAGGAGGTGGACTTGGATTAGCTGCATTGCCAGGAACACATTGTTCCATTCTGTCAAAAATGTGCTACGACAAGAGCTGATTAGAGCCTTACAAGACTGATATATTAATTGTTCTAAGATACAAGATAATAGATCTCACTAATGATTACCAAAATTAATAACTTCTTTAATAATTGTTTGATAACATATGTGTTTTGTTATATGTTAACGCAAAGTGCTGTTTAAGTTTAGTATTTTGTAGGCTTTTCGAAAAGTATAAATAATTAAACATTTATATGCCTACAGGTGTTCTATCTTATTTAAATCCTTTTATTACTAACTATTACTTAAGTTTCTTGCTAAAGATTTTCTTAAATTGCATTAAATGCATTTAAAAATATAAATCAAAGACAGGGTCATGAGGACCCTTCCACATTCCTGGTGTATACTTTTTGTACCACATTCTCGCCGGGTTAAAAATGTATGATTAACTGCTTTCTGCTTACAGTAATAGTACATGTTGTTGCAGCACAACTGCCCCGAGAAGAACAAATGGAACAACGACTGGCAAGTATGCAATCCCACCTGAAATACCTCGAGTCACTTTACCGCTCGCGACAAGAGGACGTCTTGACTCTTGAAGTAAGTAATTGCTAAAGTTCAACGTAACTAGTGTAAAAATGAATTTTAACCTTATATCTGAGTGTACACTGAAACTCGTCGAGTAACTGCTAAAATTACAGTTAGTCACATAAAAATAACAGCTTGAATAACACAAAATAATCTAATTGGTTTACGAAAACTAAAAAATATATACTAAAAAACTCTTAAAATGAATCAAGAGAGAGCAGAAAAACACCAATAAGAGTTCCATTATCCACCTCCTCTTCACATCAGCATGATATGGTTCAAAATAATGCACTGTTATCTGAATTTACCGTGATACTTAAATCGACAAGATTTGATTACTTTCACAGTGAGCTGTTAGATAAATACGAGTATCTAATAAAATTGTGTCAGTAATAACCTTTTCATGACAAATAAGGAAATGTTAAAGCATTATTTAACATTGCTTGTATCTAATTAGGTTCGACCAAACCCAGGAACTGTTATCTGAATTAAAATGCAAAATATTTAATATCCAATATTTTTTTTAGTTCGGAAAAAACGTTTTGTTTGGATTGCATTTCAATGTTTAAGGAATGTTTTTTCGTTGTGAGTTAAAACTGGAACGTTTTGGACAGTTTTAATAAAACACAAATACATACTCTTACAGTGCTAAAAAGTTGTTTAATTATCAACTCTATTTCATAGCTAAAATATTAATAGTTTGGGAACTACTAGTAAACGAAATTGGATGTTCATCTTTTGTGTGATAAATAATTACATTATTTATATTATTATTTAAAGTATTTTGGTACCTGTATTTACAATATTTTATTAACCTGAGCACCCATTCTCTTGTGCAGACCAAGATCTTGGCCAAAAGCAAAAATGGGGAGGATGAAACAGCACTGGACAGCACTACTACCATGACACCAGAAGTGCAAGCGTTGCTTAAAAATATTAGTGGTAAGTTGCTCTGTTTTATGTTTTATCTTTGCGAAATTTAGAATGTCGTTCTATACAATTCTATATAGAAGAATCAGAATGTTTACAGGTTTGTTTCTCTTAAATGTGTGCTTAAAATGTTCTAAAATAATTTTAATTAATAAACAATTAATTTTAGTATGTGTTAATAAAGCAATGTTTTAACTCCGACCTAAAAATGTGAGTAAATATGTTTTCGGACAAATGAAAAGCGATTTGAGTGCATAGTCCGCCCCCATATTTACTATCTGTTGTTTATATAATAATTCTAATCTCAAAATCCTCGAGAAATATATTGATACGAATTCAAGAATAAGAAGACTGATTCCAGACAGGTTTGTTGTTGAGTATATATTTTTCGTCATCCGGCTGGTGCTCGTGCGTAGTTATTATAAAGTAACTTTCAATGCTTAATGATATTTTGTATTACGGAAACATGAAAACTTTATAACTATCGTTGAAATACCAAAAGTAGAGTCGTGCCAAACGCATCATTTATTTTATGTCTGTACTCGCAAGACTTGTATTTATACAACTTTATTTTAGTTTTATATATTTTTAAGCCTCGCATAATTTTCGCATCAGCGACTGGACTTCTTTTACAATGCTATAATTATGTGCAACAGCTTGCGTATTAGCGAATGTAATTTCAACCTATCAAATAGTGCCTGTTTAACCGGTAAACTGTCAGTTTGTACGACGTTAGATTAAGAATGAGAATGTTTTTGGCACATAAATTAATAAGTTCAATCAAAGAGGGAAAAGAACAGAATTTTACAAAAGAGACAAGCTCTGGAGTATCAAACTTACATTAGAAACACATTACAACACCAGAAAAGACTACAAATAGGTCGATTTTCAATTAATTACAAACTAAAGAATTTGATTTTATAACAACAGTGAGAAAGGGGTGAAAGGGGAATGGAACTAACATCTTAACCATCTCAACTGTCAACCTCACTTGCTCGTGGTACATCCTGCTGACTAACGAACGAGGCTTTGGCGACCGACGTTCTGGCGGAATAACCTGACATATCTACTTACAGAAGTAAATACATGGATTTTAAACCTAACATCCAAGGGTTTCCTTATCCTTTTTGAATAGGTTTTAGTACGTCAGATGGCAATCGGTACTGGACAAATAAACCCCAACCCATTTTTTAAAAAAAGAAAATGGAAAGTTTACCAAAGACACTGACGTTAACGGATAAGGCGTCGCCGCAAAACGACGCGCAGTCTGCGAAAAGTCTGCTTGGGCTACCGAGTCACGGACGGGCTCGGCTAACGACGTTAGTCCCAATTTTTTACCTGAAGGTCCGCTTCGCCACTCTTAATGTTGGAACGTTAACTGGAAGGACAAAGGAGCTCGTCTCACTCTTTAATCGTAGAGGGATACATTTTGTCTGCCTACAAGAGACTAGATGGACTGGAGCCAAAGCCCGTAACATTGGAGAGGGTTACAACTTACAAACTTATGTTTGTATGTGGGCGCTAAGCATTGAAAAAAATGCGTGGCAATTGCTGTCAAAGAAAACCACCTCGATAATATCTTAGACGTAAATTGTGTAAATGACAGACTGATGTCTCTAAAAGTACTTTTGGAAGGAGAAATCTTGAATGTGATTTCAGCATATTAAGCTCCTTAAGTGGGTTATAGCAAAGCCGATAAAGACGCATTCTGGACAACCTTAGAAGGTAAACTCAAACAAATTCCAACGAATCAGACAATCCCGCTACGTAGAGATTTAAATGGCCACATTGGTAAAGCAAATACCGCTTTTAAAGTTATACTTTCAACACCGGCATCACTCGATCTTGCCATCGTCAATTAATTCTTTGTCAGAAGTCAGAATTTAAAATTACATACAAGAGTGGCCCAACACTGACACGGATAGACTACACCCTTAACATGATTGCTGAGGAGTATGGAGCTACCGACCATTGTTTGTAGCATTTCTGGACATGGAGAAGGCTTTTGATCGGGTCCCGAGAGACACGATCCGATGGAGCCTTCGTCAGATGAATGTCCCCGAACATTATGTCACTATTATTTGCCGACATGTACAAAGATGCAAGGTCAATGGTACGAACAGTGGTAGGTGAGACAAATTAATAGCGGTCACAGAGGCCCTTTCTGTTTTGCTTAGATTTGGACTCACTGACTAAGATGGCCTGCACAGAACTTAGCGGCGTGCACATTTATACAATGTGATAGGGGTGGTAGTGCTAACCCGTTAAGGCTAAGTAGGATACCTAAATTTATCGACAAAAATAATAATTTGGGGTGTCAAACTCCTACCCTCAATAAATAGCAACCTTTTTGGTTTTTTTTTGGAATGATTCCAGTCTGCTTTACACTTCAGACCAGGTTTCATGTGCCGTAGAAACATGAGAGAAATAGCACAAGATAGCTTAAAGAACAGAGTAACTGACCAAAAACTATATTTTTGATGATTACGCCTTTTTCAGCTATTAAAAAGGCCATTTATAAAATATTTTTTGAAACAAAAACTTAATTTTTGTATTTTTTGCAGATTACATTAAAATAACCCCCGTTAAACATTTCATATTCGCATTATTTTGAAAGTATTTGAGTTTACCTATCTAACAATATCAAGATTGTCACCATACATTAAAAAGTTTAGGATTTAACATTACTCACTTGAGAACCCTATTTAAGGCTAATCAACGCATAATAAGAAGAAGGTAGATTTTGTGTGCTAGCGAGACGTAAAACGATATCAGTGCAGCCGATAAGGATAGAAAATACGTACAATGCACCAGAAAACCTATTATAGTATAGTAGTTATAGTAAGAAAGGCAATATCAGGTCCCTGCTGACGTTTTCAATCGTTTAAAACGTATGTCTACAAACTTATCGATTTCATTACTTCTTTCGCAATTTAGATAAATAAGTTAAACAACCCTTATTAAACAGTGTTTAGTTTGCATCTTTTCGAAAGTATTCGAATTTACCTTTCTTATAATACCAAAATTGACCATACTTACAAAAACAAAATTAAGAATGAACGGTCGTTGTTAACGTAAAGTTTTTAGCTTTAAGAGTGTACTGCACTAAATTGTGAAAATTAAGGTATTTATATATCACTTTTTCTAGACGCTGAATTGATTAAATACATTAAAACCACCTTTGTAGGCTAGCCTGATGCTGGATTTAGGTCGCCGCCTTGGTGAAATTTTGAAAAAATACCTTTGAAATAAAAAAAATACACATGAAAGGTAATAACTTCTAAAATCTTTTTTTTTCGATTATTTTATCAATTCTACGCATTAAACAATGATTCTCACATGAAAATGTTTGTATTGCAATTCCGCAGACCGCCCCATTCTTAAAATTTAGTATAAATATAAAAAATATGAATATTTTAAGATTTTATTAATTTAAAACACAAACGCCTGGGCCATAACCATGAGCTCTTAAAACAATCTCAAAGTTGTCAAATCTGTCAATTTTGGTACGTCATTTCATACAAAATTTGACAAAAATGATAATGTTTGACAGATTTGTGATTGTTTTAACAGTTCATGGTTAGGGCCCTGATATATTTTAAAAGGAAACATTGCTTTTATTAATTTACTAGGCGCACTTAATTGAATGGTGTGATGCGTATTATCAATAAATTCCTTGGTGAGGTCATGCACACGAAGCACAGATATTATTCCAAGCCAGCCTGCCAGCTGATGATCATCCCCGAATTCTTCCCCGATGTCCCCAACTAAAGGCCGTGTTACAAATCTATACTTTGCAGTACATTTTAGTGTTTTTGCTCTTTCAACTCAAATGTCAAGTCTTATCCCGTACAGAGTAGTGCACACGCAGAGCATGCAAACCAATAGGTATCTAGCTAAAACATAAAAGAGTCTATGATAATTATGGATGTCATCAATAATGTATAAATAATAATAACTATTGTAAATTCAATGTTTCGTTCACTTTTTCGTCAGCTGTGAGATTTATTATAAGCAAACGGTGCATATTTTTATTTTGGGCTAATTTAAAATGTTATATGTTATAATACCTAATTGGAAAAAAGATTTTTCTCAAGTAGGTATTATAAAATTTTGATGGTCCCGATCAGATGGGACCCGAACCCTGGACCATTGCATACCGGGTGAGTGCTTTTCTAACTAAGCTACTGAGACGTTAGCAGAGTTGCCAAATTTTTCAATATATATTCTTTTGGCAAAAAAATATAAATTCTTTTGCCAAAAGAATATATATTTTTTTTAAGATTTTCTAATCTTAATCAATAGTCAAATTTTATTTTTATTTAATTTTTGTTCCAACCATCCCAAGGGCTCAGTCATTATCTAACATTCACTTATAATCACCATTCACAAGAGCTCAAAAACGCTGTATCGGCTGCCTAGGTGTTGATTACCTTACCATATACTTTCAATATCATTGAAATAACACGGTACCAAATTTGAAATCGATGTGGAAGGTGGTCAGGTCCTCTCATCAACTACTGAAGAGCTGATGATCTTCAATCAAAAGGCTGATCAGGTCATGGTTACATTACCTACCACAAACTTTCAATATCATTGAAGTAACACGGCACAAAATTTCGAATCGATCGGACGTAAGAAAATTAGTCAGATCCCCGCAGCAACTAGAAAAGAGCTGATGCTCTTTAAACGGCTGAAAAGATTTTCATGAAACATGGCTAAGAACACTTAGGATAATAATAATTATGGGTTTTTCTCAAAAAAGTGGCACTGTAACCTGTCGGATGGATTTCAGTAAAAAATTATAATTGTATGTAAACCTATTACGTTATTTAGTGTAAATATTGGCTTCGAGAGAATTTTTACAAAAAGGCTGAGGATTATTAAGTAAAGGGGGTTGTTCTATTTTCAGCAAAATAAAATTGTAACATCGGTTTCTCAATAACTTGTCGTGTCCAAACACTACTAGCCACACTTTAATGTACTGTAAATTATTACGTTATTTCAATATGCACTGAAAACCATTTAATATTAATCAGTATACAAACCAAATACACTTGACATAATCGTAACTTGAAATAAGAACGTAATATTATAGCAATAGATGTTTTAATTATGTTCAGGGCCCTAACCATGAGCTCTTAAAACAATCTTAAAGTTGTCAAATCTGTCAATTTTGGTACGTCATTTCATACAAAATTTGACAGAAATGATAATGTTTGACAGATTTGTGATTTTTTTAACAGTTCATGGTTAGGGCCCAGATAAATTTTATCTTTAACCTGCCGCTAACACTTTTGCGCTTCACACAGACACTACAATATACATGACCTGCACCCCTCGCGTAAAATGTACAGACAGTAGGTAGTCGGGGATCCGCCGGGAAAACAATTTTTGTGGAAATTGGTGTTGTTTTTGTACAAATTACGTCGAAGCGCGACAATATGATTTTATAACGGGTATGTGATCTTTGGGCCAGCAGTCATTTTGATGTCATCCTCATCAAAATGACTGCTGGCCCAAGGTGGAGGCGAGTAAGGATAGACCTCAGTGGAAACTATTAGAGGAGGCCTATGTCAAGAGGCACACTGAGATTAGAGATATTTTATAAGCTAAGTTACCTGTTACCAACAATGTGTATGTTATCTCTAATACCAGAATAAAGGGCTTTCTTATTATTATTATTATTCACTCCATAGGCCGAAAACCTCTCGCCTCTTGGGCGGTAATGACCGGTAAATGCACATTTGCCCGGGTTCAGGGCAAAAGAGAGAGAAATCGGCGGACGATGCGTGTGGTATCAAGCACCACCGCTTTCTGCATCTTTGCTGGAAGCGAGCCGCCGATGAATCCCAGCCTTTTCAGGTGTGAACCTAATGTGGCTGGGATTAACCCGTTTGCCGATATAACAATTGGTATGATTTCAGTGGACGCCACTTCCCACATTTCGGTAACCTCGTATACAAGGTCCAAGTACTTGCGTTGCTTTTCGGTCTCGGCCTTCACAAGGTTCCCGTCATGAGGGATAGTGACGTCCACTAAAAACACCTTCGATTGCGCCCGGTCCATCAGCACTATATCAGGCTTATTCGCAAGAATAGTCCTGTCAGTGATGATGGGCCGGTACCAGTAGAGCCGGATACTGTCACTTTCGAGTACTGGCTCCGGCGAGTACTTATAATAGGGTAGTCTCTGGCTCACGAGACTGTACTTCAGGGCGAGCTCTTAGTGGAGAATTTTGGCCACTGTGCCATCCTTTATGATGTACTTTCGGTAATTGTTCGTCCTGATAACCTGGTCTTGTATCGCTAAAGCAAACCCCTCGGTTTCCCCAAAGAGGTCTCCAAAGCGCAGTCAATGCACGGAAGCTTTTCGGTCCACGTGGGGCTCGTGTAAAGCCTTGAAAACCTGTCCGTGCAGCTCTTTCCCTTTCCATACGATCTCGCGATCAGAGACACTTAGTATCGCCGGCGACTGCCATGACTCGTTGGCCAGATCAAGAGGCCTTTATCACATTCTTTGACATCACAATGCATCGTTGTGTCGGTCTTTGCCAGGAAATACGCTCTGAGGCTAGATACCTCGCGGTCGTTCATGGTTTTTGCACTTAACAGGCCTCGACCACTGCATTTCCTCGGGATATACAGCCTTATGACCGACGACCTGGGGTGATGCATTCTATGTAGTGTCATAGTTGTGCGGACTTACCGATCCAGAGCGTTTAGTTCGGTCTGAGTCCATCTGAGAATGCCAAAGGTGTATAAGAGAATAGGTATAACCCATCCGTTATAGGCTTTGACCTTGTTGACCCCCGACAAAGAACTATTAAGCACCTTTGTAAGGCGGTCGAAGAAGGCTTCACCAACAGACTGTTTTACGTCCGATTCCCTCAAACCTATACTCTGTGACATACCCAGATACCGGTACGTATCAGTTTCGGAAAGTGTTTGCAGTTGGACGACACCAAGGTTAACCTCCTGCGACCGAGTAATCTTTCCCCTCGTCGCATGGATAACCGCACACTTATCAACCCCAAACTCCATTCTGATGGAGCCACTAAAATCAACAACGATGTTTAGTAGCTCCCTCAGCTTCGGAGCTGTTGGGGCTAACAGCTTCAGGTCATCCATGTAAAAAAGGTGCGACACCCGATCTCTACCTCTCCGAAACTGAAATCCCGTCCCCGAATTCTCCAGAAATTTGCTTAGAGGGTTCAGGGCAAGGCAGAACCAAAGTGGACTCAGACAATCGTCCTGGTATATACCCTTCCTAATGCTTATTCGGTCTTCAGCATCCGCCATTCTCTCGCCCTGGAGACTAAGCATTGTCCGCGGTGTTTTGTGTTTTAGGAGCTAGGTGAGTGACCCCAGTAGTGAGAAAGTTCGGGAGAGCTCCTGTCTCTAGCGCCTCCTGAAATTGGCGGGCCAAGGTAGCATGGCATGCCGAGAATCCTTTTAGCCAGTAACTCTGCAGGCCATCCAGTCCCGGACTTTTCCTGTTCGGAGCTCGACGTACTGCAGTGGCTACGTCCTCATCAGTGATGAAGACAGGGTTCATCGGAGAAACTGATGCACACACCTCCCCTATCGCGCCAATCCAGGGTCCTTCGCTGTGCTCCACTGGTGTTGACCAAAGGCAACGCCAAAAGCTTACAACTTCGGCCTTGTTCGGTCCTGCACCAGTGTCGCGAGGTTCAAAGCTCTCCAAGCGTTTGTAGAAGTTTCTCTGGTCACTCCCGAAAAGGCGATTCTGCTCGTATCTCTCAACCCTTTCTGAGTACCTTCTGATACGCTTCGCCCACGCAGCGATCTTCTGCTACAGCTCGTCGATGCACTCCGTCAGTTTCCGAGCAAACTCTGGGTTAGCCAAATTGATTGTTATCCCAGAAAACTCCCTCCTGACAAAGCGCACAATCCTTGGCCTGGTATTGCCCGAGCGGAAGCACGTCAGTTTGCCGATGAGGACTTTGGCTTGCTCGATACGTTGTTCGATTCTCCTCTTCCAGGCTGACACAGTATTACTCCTGCGAGTAGTACGTGCAGCACTTGGACTTGGTGCAACTCGGATGCCTGTGAATCGGCAATATTCGAAATGTCAACTGCTCAAACAAAAGATAAGTACATATGTCAAATAGCAAGCATGTAATAAAGCAATGCAAATGTCTATAATGATAATAATAACAATGTGACATAATATTGCCATGTAGGCTAGTGTTCCAAAAATTCATTTATCGAATAAAAAGCCCTTTCCTCATTGACTTATATATTACTTCGTAAGGACAAGGCGGACCACACGTCTGGGTGTTGGACCTAAAAAGACCCAAAAATGACCCGACCGAGGCCGATGTGACGTAGTCAGTGGTCGGCGGTCATCGGGATCTGACATTTGTATGAAAAAATAAAAATGCCTAGATGTTCACTGAAAGGTTGCTTAAATTACGACAGAAAGGTCATTAAAACAAATTCTAATATTACTTCTCACCAATAAGCCGCATATTTGATAAACACTAAACTTATTTACATTACTTTAACAATTTTCTAACTTCTTTTTCAATTTTACGAAGCAACGCCATATTTACCGTGCAAAACCGATACAACTTTGTAGCGGCGTGCATTTATTTATTTATTTATTTATTTATAATAGGCACACAAACAGGATACATTAGTTAGTTATTGCATTAGTTGTATGCTTATAGTATAGCCATTATAGTGCTCACAGTGCACTTAGTGCAGTCCAGTACATGCGATGTAATATAAATATTTTATTTTATGATGATTTATTGAATACTTATTTTAAGTTTACGTGATGCACTATGAGTTAAAAATTGAAAACATGTCAAAAATAACAAAAGGTAAAAGTTTAAAAAAAATGTTTTATTCGATGGACAGTGAAATGTAATAAATAATAAAAAAAGTTTATTAAAAAAACTAAAAACCGACTTCAAAATGAAACTAAAAAGCGAATAATAATATTGACTAAAACATATCTAATCAGTTCTTTTTGGAGTCGGTGCCAGCCATCGAGAGTTAAAATGTGTTCATTCGCACCGACTCCAAAAAGAACTGATTAGATATGTTTTAGTCAATATTATTATTCGCTTTTTAGTTTCATTTTGAAGTCGGTTTTTAGTTTTTTTAATAAACTTTTTTTATTTTACAATTTTAAGTGTTAAGTCCTCTATTTTTTTTTTCGTTACTGGGTGTGCGGGTACGCCCCCAGTAAATAAAAATTGGCGGTCTGGTACCTCATAAGCGCCACGTCTGCTCAACACACTGCGAAATACGTTCTGTCGACAAATTGCAGTATTATCTTCTAACTCCTATCCGTTAAGGAGTTCTGTGGCTTCCATCATCAGGTCAGCAACATGAAATGATGATTACCAGACCCAAAAATCAGCATTGAGTCAGAAAATATATGCAAAACATTATAGGTGCCTATAAAAATTGAGGGTTGCCCTCGATTTCCCAGGGATCCCATCATCAGAATCTGACTTGGTGGAAATGGGACCACCTCGGAAGTATACCCTTTCAAACTAAAAAATAAATTTTGAAATCGGTCCATAATTGACGGCGTAATGGCGTAACAAACATACAAAAAAAAAAAAAAAAAAAAAACAACATTCAGACGAATTGAGAACCTCCTCCTTTTTTTTGAAGTCGGTTAAAAATATAAATTATCTGATATCGTTTTTTTTTTTAAGTTTTAAGGTATGATTCCGTATATAAAAATAAATTATATCCACAAACACTCAATTATCTAGCCAAACTAAGCAAATCTTGTGCTATTGCGACTAGATACAGATAATAAACATATTTAAATACATTTATAAACATACTTAAATACATTTACAAACATACTTAAATACATTTATATTTATTGATATTCATTCTAAAGACACGAAAATTAACGAAGTAAAACAAACGAAGTTCCTAGGTTTAACTATAGAACAAGACGTGAATTGGAAAACGCATATAGATATCGTTTGTACAGCAGGCAAGAGCTTTGGCAAGAGCTGCGCACTGGTTTGAATGTGAAACAGAACCGCACGCGCGCAGGTCGCGCGTGCGGTACAAGTCTTGCATGAGTTGCGCTAAGGAGACGCACCAATCGGTTGCAGTAACGGATCGCGTGCCACGCGTGTGCAGCTTGCGCGCGACCTGCGCATTCGTGGCACGTTCGCCAGATCTGGACCTATCCTTATAGAGTCATCAAGTTTATTTATGCCTTAAAGCAGGTTAGATCTGTAACAAAAACTGCGATTGCTACCTATCATGCATTGTAGGTTCTAAATTACGCTACTGTTTACTGATGTGGGGCAATAGCACTAATATAAAAAGAGCTTTTATTGCCAGAAAAAGATGCATAAGACCAATATGCGGTGTCCCTCCACGAACATTATGTCGTACTCTATTTGCACAATTGTAATTACTAACATTGACGTCCCTGTATATATTTGAAACATCTGTATTTGTAATGCAAATTATGCATATTTTTAATAGGGCATTTGACATTTATCCACGGAACACAAGAAATCAAAATATCCGGGTACTACTAAAACTTCAATAACAATGCAGTAGAAAAAGAAAGCTGCATGACAATGAGTATAAAAAAATCTTCAATAATATACCTACTAATGAATTCAAAACATTGAATAATAATCAATTTAAAACAAAACTGAATAAGTGGCTAATCTCACATACCTACCATAAAGGAGTTTTTTTAAATAATCAATATAAATTTCAATATAATTATGATATGACTGACATCTATTTAATTTAATGCAATTTTAGACTCAATTTTACATTTAATTTGCATGCCTCGTTTTGGCTAAACATGCTTGGCACGTTCATTTTAAAATACCTATGCATACCGTGTTTAAGCATATAAAGATTATTTTATTTTACTTTAATTTATGTTGACGTATTTAATTTGAAAAAGCAAAAAGTTTTTTTTACTCTGACACTACTTTAAATATAACATCTGTGCAATAAAAACTTTTTTCTTAGTTCCTCTTTCGTTTTAAGCCGCTCTTACAAGGTTGCTATTTGACAGTTGACATCAAAGTCTAACAGATGGGGTTAGTGTATCATGTATGGAGGAAATGCAAGGCGATTTGTTCTGTCAGCCGTATCTTTACTTTTTACATCAATGCCTTTCCTATAACCATTTCCGAAGAAGGAATTTAAAGCGACTAATCGGAACATCTTTAAAATAGTCAGGAATTGTATTAAATATTTAAATACACATAGCATAACTATTCTTTCTAAATCGTGCTGACTTTAGAGCAGTTTCTAATACTAGCTTATTTGGTTTACACGTATTTCTTGGATGCAGTTGTCAAGCCAGTTTCATCGTGTCACGTGACGTCCTCAGTAGCTTAGTTGGTAAAGCACTCGCCCGGCATGCGATGGGACGTGGGTTCGGGTCCCATCTGAGGATGATGATTTTTTTCAAGTGTTATTTATCTTTAATATTCAAAAATGTTTGGGTCTTGAGTTTGCGCTCTTAGTTCATATAATTCGCATATTTTTTTCCTACTTTTGTGAATACCAGTCCTGGCCCAGTCACTAAATTTATAGTTACTTTTATATGTTTTTGTTTGAATATATTATTAAAATCATCTTTGACTAATCCAAATAGGTTTTCATATGATACATCTACAGTATCAATGTTTGGTGGTAATAAATTTATTCCGCAATCAATATTATTTATAATCGATCTAATTTATTACCAGTGACCGGCATACAAACAATATTCACAATAGGCAAGACATGATGGTGCTCAAAAGAGGCTATTTGTCCACTATGGTCCGATCTAATAATGAGGCTGTATATCCTGAGGAAATGCGGTGGTCGAGGCCAGTTAAGTGCTAAAACCATGCATAACCGCGAGGTATCTAGCCTCAGAGAGTATTTCCTGGCCGACAGAAAGACCGACACAACGATGCATTGTGATGTCATAGAATGTGATAAAGGACTCACCCCTCTTGATCTGGCCAACGAGTCATGGCAGTCGCTGGCGATACTAACTGTCTTTGATCGCGAGACCTTATGGAAAGGGAAAGAGCTATACGGACGGTTTTTCAAGGCTTTACACGAGCCTTACGTGGACAGAAAAGCTTCCGTGCATTGGCGGCGCTTTAAAAGACCTCTTTTGTGGAAACTGAGGGATTTGCTTGTGCGATATAAGACCAGGTTATCAGGACGAACAATTACCGAAAGTACATCATAAAGGATGGACATTTGTCGGGCCTGTGGCCATCCTGGAGAATCACTCCGTCATGTTGTTTCGGGTTGTTCGGCTCTTGCTAACACTGAGTATCTGCACAGGCATAATCAAGCAGCCAAAATTCACCACCAAGAGCTCGCCCTCAAGTACGGTCTCGTGAGCCAGAGACTACCCTATTATAAGTACATGCCGGAGCCAGTACTCAAAAGTGAGAGTATCCGGCTCTATGCTGGGACCGGCCCATCATCACTGACAGGACTATTCTTGCGAATAAGCCTGATATAGTGCTGATGGACCGGGCGCAATCGAAGGTGCTTTAGAAGACGTCACTATCCCTCATGACGAGAACCTTGTGAAGGCCGAAACTGAGAAATGACTCGTTTCATAATTTTGTTTTTCATAACACTTTTCTTCATAACAGTCAGTAATCATAATTTTCTTATTAATAATTGCATAACTAAGAAAATATTCGAACTCATAATTATATTATTAAAGAAGATCTTGCGTGTTAAAATCAAGTCATTGTAAACCGTTAAGTACATAGTAGAGTGCTAGTAGTACCAATTTTAATAACACAATTTTTGAGCTAATATTGTAATTTAGCTTCGTGTTGTCACTGTTCTAACCTAACCTAGAGGAGATTTGTGACAAGTTTAACCATAAATTGATTTGACTCCATCAAGTGCTCTTTCGACGTGAGACGACTTAGATTAAGACATTGTAAACGTAGACCTAACAACGGTCTTAACCATTTAACGAATCTTAGATATCATAAAATCAGGCCTTTCACCCGTAAGGTTATTTAAACTAACCAGGGTAACCTTAAGAATTTAACTTGTGAGACAACCAGTTTCATTTAAGTCCCGGCCAAACTAACGCGTGCGCGGTGGCGTGCGTAGTGGCGTGGGCGTGGGCGTTTAGATCGTGCCATAGCATTTGTATAGACGAGTTCACACCGGTGCGGAAGTGGCGGCGTGCAGCTTGACATTCAGCTTTTGCACGCGCGGACATGGCATTTGACTGACAGACTCAACAGACATATGGTGCGCTACTATGATAATAAAAATATTTACGTTTAAAGCTACTATTTTTTTTCCGAAAAGCAATGAGTCAAGCCAAATAGCTTTTTACTTTCCTACATCTTCAAATAGCGTCGCTCGGGTAACCGCGTTGGAATTAATTAATGCGAAACTCAGTAAATTAATTAATTAAAAAGTCTACAAAAAATCTTTGTTTATTTAGTATAAGGGTTGAGCTTTTATCTTCGTAGTATATCTGCAAATAATCTGATAAACAATTATTAAATCATAATTTCTACAACATCATTGGATACCTTTATTATGACTAACATTTTTAATCTTCTTTGACTTCATTAATGACTAATCTCTTTTTTGTTAGGTTTATACATCCGAGCAAAAGATAAATTTTCGTGCTAGGCCGCCTGAACACGCGGACACTATGCGTCCGCGTGTTTGATGTGAACTGACCTGCGCGCCCACGCCCACGCCACCGCACACGCCCACGCGCCCGCGTTGGTTTGCTTTACACTTATGATTAAAAACTATATGAAAAAAAATATAAGTGCAAACAAATTTATGATTATTAACATTATGAATAACAACAATTAGGAAAAATAACACTTATGTCTTATTAGTATAAACGAGTTGTATTACTAGTGATATTATGAATTCCGATGATTATAAGTTTCGATCATTAGTATTAACAAAAAATAGGAAAATAGATCATTATGATTTAAAATAGTATGAGTAATATTTTCGGACTTCCGATAATAGGACTTAAAAAGTTATATAAAAAAAGGCGCACCCATTAAAAATATTTATAAAAGACTATCTAAACTTCTAAAAAATGATCATTATCAAGGTTTTTTGTTACTTAAGGCCTTTTAATAATTATATTCAAACCTGTAATGTAACACAATTGTTTTTCCATTAAATTTTCTTGCCAGCTAAAGAGCTACATTACATATTAATCAGCGACATTATCATGAAATCAGCGCCATCTATAATGAATTGTCTCGTATCGCTCGGGAATCGTGCATTTTTTGGGATTCAAAAGTAGCCCATATTACTCCGAAATAATGTAGCTTTTTTATTGTGAAAGAAGTATTGAAATTGGCCCTGTAGTTGTTTAGTTTATCCATTTCAAACATACAAAAAAAAACAATAATACAAATCTTTTCTATTTATAATATTAGTATAGATCATGCATATTTACTAATTTCAACCAATATAGAAAAATCCTATTTTCAAAAAAGGACAGACAGCTGCTGGATAACTTACCACCAACCAAAAACGCCCTCTGAAACCATAGATAGCTAGCAATTTATCAGTGAGGACATATTTGGGGTCAACTTTTAAAACCAATACATAACCGGCCAAGTCCTGCTGACTGCGGTGGGGTTAAACGTAATAATATATGGATTATGGGAGCCTATTTGGACCACCCTACCCTTCTACCAGCAGCCGCTGTTTGCATGGAATTGATGATGCAAACAAAAATGCGCAGGAAAGTGCAATTTTTTAAAAAGTGAAATAAAGTGCATCTAACTTTGTGGCTGCAGCAGATTTTTTTTTCAATTTAATTTTTGCCTCCTATTAGCAGCGAAAAGTATTCATTAATTTAAAAAAAGAATAGAAATAGAAAATGGTTTATTTGACACAAATACAGAACAAGAGAAATACAACAAGAAAACAACTACAATAAGGCTTGTGTCAAAAGGGTCTAAATTGTATCGCAGATTTTCTAATGTCATAATAATATGCAAATATATCAGCGGATGGCATCAACTTCATTTCGAAGAAAATCATTTGGCATTCACTCATTTATCAGACGTTCAAAACTCCATGATCTAGTAAGCCAAAATCATTTTAAGGCATCATTTTAAATTTACTATCCAGAATAATGAAAAAGCACGGCCATCATAAAGCAGAAAGTTCACAGTCAGAATCGTCGTTTGGCATACATTTCATATCCTTACCATACCTAACTGAAAAACTTTGTTTTTTCTTTTTTCTTCGTACGGTCGAGATATGTCCCTGTAGCTCAATTGGTAAAGCGCCTGCGCGCTAAGCAGGAGATTAGGGTTCGAATCACGGCATGGACGAGTTGTCTTTTTTCAATTTAAAAATATGTATTCCACATATTGGCAAAGTAATTAGCTAAAAGAAATACATAAAAAGTTAAGTCAATATGAAATAATAATTTACACATAGTAAAAAATCACGCCTAATTTAGAGTCATGGTGCGGCAACGATTGACTAGAAAAATAAAAAGGAATAATGCGTGCAGCATTCCCTAGATGGCGTTGATGTCACAAATAAATTGAGAAGACATATTTCGTCCGGTCGAGATATGTCCCTGTAGCTTAATTGGTAAAGGAGATTAGGATTCAAATCCCGGCATGGACGAGTTGTCTTTTTTCAATTTAAAAATATGTATTCCGTGTATTCCATTGTAAAAGTGTGTGACTGTGAACGAGACGTGTTAATCTGATGAAGTGCATAAGATTCAATTCGGCTAAAGTTCATCTACGTGTAGATATCCTATTGTGTAATTAACGTTATGACATAATTCGATAGACATAATGTCTTACAGATTATTGATGTTTTCGAAATAGAAACTTTTTTTTTTCTTCATTTTTACTAGTACAATTGGCGTGAGCGTAGATGAGACACTTTTTAGGAAGCGGTAAATATTTAATGAATTCATGTCATATGTTTTCACAAATTGGCGGCAATTTTAAAATTCGGCCCTAATAATATAATTTGTTATATTTCGATATAATGTAAAAACATATCTGTGTAACCTACACGATACTAACTAGCCTCGCAACAAATGTGTGTTAGCCGTGTTTATTGTTTACGGCTGGTTGTATCACACATTGCTTTCTTTGGCTGCAGGATCAAAAGCTGCTAGTGGAGTTTTCCCAAAGCATATACCAACAATGAGGTTGCCTTTCCTGTACCAATTGCTGCCGCACCTCATGTTGGACCCCAGCAGTCTACGGCCTGGGTACCACATGACTTCAGAGCGAATGTTCGCCGAAGTAGTAGTGGGCATACCGACTGTCAAGCGGGACAAAGAGAACTATTTGATGATCACGTTGACTGTAAGTATACTTAATGGAATATTATAGTCCTTGACATTTACGATCACAATTCAACTAACAATGGCCAAATCGGACAGTTAATAAAATAATAATAATCTTTCCACATTTACTCTAATTATTTTGCCCTAAATTAACTATAAAAGATTAACTTAAAACAATCTGTAGCTAGGACCTACCTTGTAACTTATTTTTAAATCAGGCCTTCGACCCTTAAGGTTATTTAAAATTGGGTGGTACCTCAGAGGATTAAACTTAAGAGATAACCAGTTTCATTAACACTTATGATTAAAAACTATATGAAAATAAATATTAGTGCAAACAAATTTATTAAGAATTCCGACAATTCGGACAAATAACACTTATGATTAATAAAATATGAAAACGTGTATTAGTATAAACCAGTTTTATTATTAGTGATATTTTGAATTCTGATGATTATGAGTTCCGATCATTAGTATTAAAAAAAAGATATAAAGAGCGATCATTGTGATGTAAAATGGTATGAGAAATATTTTCGGGCTTTCGAAAATAGGATTTTAAAAGTTATGTGAAAAAAGGCGCACCCATGTACGACCTATTAACTTTCCATTTCCTTCCCATACTGAAATAAGTACGTGCCTCTACATTGAATATTTGATTTTGACAAAGCACACCTACAATTAAGTGTTGACAAGTCAAATAATACATGTTTTACTGTAAACGTCTAGGTTAGAACGTTATAACAGACATGTCATTTATTAAGTGAATAGTTAACGCAGCAATTACGCTAGAACACCCTACTGTCTTTGTTCAATTGCAATATTGGTTTTAAAGACTGAAATGTCGTCTAATGGATACTCAGAACTGTATTTATACCTTGAGGAAGTCGAATGTGATTGACGTAAACCCTTTTTTTGAATTGACTCAGTAATTTCAGCCTATAATTTTTTCTTCCATAAGTTATGTACTTACAAATAATTGCTTGAAGAATGTGTCAACTGTGATGCCTAAATTGTACCATGTTAAAAGTATTATTTTTCTTTTTGTTTCTTTTGTGTTGTGTGCAAGAAATTGAATACTAACCACGATTTTCAAAAGGAATGAAAAATATAGTTAGTCCAGTTGTTACGGATATACCTTTTACAGTTTGACCAAAACTTTTTGTTGTATTTAGACTATAAATGAGGCCTAAAAACCATAAAAAAATACTTAAAAAATAATTTTCCTTACGGGAAAGCCGGAAAATGGTGTTTGATAAAAGGAACGCTAGTAAAATGAACTACCTAAAATTGAATTTAAGACATGAATGAAAACAGAAATAATACAATTTTATACTGTATTGCAAACTTTTATTAGATAATGGGTTAGAATACCGTAATAGTTGGAACTTTTATTAGTTGCTTACATTACGCAGTATTTATGGTGTGATAAACTTCAAAACATGTTTTCGGGTGTAGGGTTACAACAATTTTTTTTATGACAGTTGTTTATTTTGATATTATATTATATGACCCACATTATCATAGCGAGAACTTTCATGTAAACTTTGCGATACACGGCCAGGTTTACGAGCAGTTCCTTCATTGTATGTTTCTAGCAAAGAAGTGGCAACATTCCGTCGAAACTTGAGGTGGTCAATGTCTCCTCCATTGATTTTATATAGCTGCCAAGCGTTTTGAACGGCCATGTCCAAGCAATGGAATAACAATGGAAAATACCACTTTTTGCCTGGGATAGAAGTACGATATAGTCCAATATTTTGATCAGACCTGTCCACGCCGCCCATATTTTCGTTATATGTCTTTATCAAAGCTGGCTGATCAATTTGCATGAATTTTTATGCTGTTGAGAAAATCTTTTTGTTTTTACAGTTGGTTGAACTTTAGTTGCGTTGGAAGCCACAGTTACGACGCTGTTGTCGTTCCATTTACATACAAGGATTTCTTCAGCCCTGGTAGACATGTATTTGAATGTGCCACGTTCAGATTTCTGTAACTCCTTGTTTTTTGGCAGTGGATATTTAGACAGCCTATTATTCTTTCTAATTGTTCCAGTAGCTTTCAAACCTCTTTCATGCAATTCATCAATAAGACAGAGGCTGATTTTTGTGACGTCGTTGGTTCAGGTGCAGAACATGATGTACTAGCAGTGGTTAATCTTCGTCGTTTGGCCAAGTCTGCAAGCGGAACTACGTAGTCGTCACTTGTATCTGAATCTGACGACGATTCACTGTACTCGTAAGTTATTTCAGCTGGAGCTCTCAATTGTGATCCAGGTAAATTGTGAAGAGACACCAGATTTTCATCTCCAGAATCCTCATCGGTTATTTTAGCATTACAATTTTCAAGAGGAAAGATGGTAATGGTCTCAGGGACAGAATCTTCTTTATCACGTTCTAGCTCTTCGATAATCTCGTTCAATTTCAATGATTTAGATGTACACCTAAAATAAAATAAAATAGCAGTGAATATTACTAATATTATTATTTCTCCATAGGCCGAAAACCTCTCGCCTCTTGGGCGGTAATGACCGGCAGATGCACATTTGGCCGGGTTCAGGGCAAAAGAGAGAGAAATCGGCGGACAATGCGTGCGGTATCAAGCACCACCGCTTTCTGCATCTTTGCTGGAAGCGAGCCGCCGATGAATCCCAGCCTTTTCAGGTGTGAACCTAATGTGGCTGGGATTAACCCGTTTGCCGATATTTCTCGTCATGAGGGATAGTGACGTCCACTAAAAACACCTTCGATTGCGCCCGGTCCATCAGCACTATATCAGGCTTATTCGCAAGAATAGTCCTGTCAGTGATGATGGGCCGGTCCCAGTAGAGCCGGATACTGTCACTTTCGAGTACTGGCTCCGGTGAGTACTTATAATAGGGTAGTCTCTGGCTCACGAGACCGTACTTCAGGGCGAGCTCTTGGTGGAGAATTTTGGCTGCTTGGTTATGCCTGTGCAGATACTCAGTGTTAGCAAGAGCCGAACAACCCGAAACCACATGACGGAGTGATTCTCCAGGATGGCGACAGGCCCGACAAATGTCCACTGTGCCATCCTTTATGATGTACTTTCGGTAATTGTTCGTCCTGATAACCTGGTCTTGTATCGCACAAGCAAACCCCTCGGTTTCCCCAAAGAGGTCTCCAAAGCGCAGCCAATGCACGGAAGCTTTTCGGTCCACGTGGGGCTCGTGTAAAGCCTTGAAAAACCGTCCGTGCAGCTCTTTCCCTTTCCATACTGTCTCGCGATCAGAGACACTTAGTATCGCCGGCGGCTGCCATGACTCGTTGGCCAGATCAAGAGGGGTGAGTCCTTTATCACATTCTATGACATCACAATGCATCGTTGTGTCGGTCTTTGCTAGGAAATACGCTCTGAGGCTAGATACCTCGCGGTCGTGCATGGTTTTAGCACTTAACAGGCCTCGACCACCACATTTCCTCGGGATATACAGCCTCATGACCGACGATCTGGGGTGATGCATTCTATGTAGTGTCATAGTTGTGCGGACTTTCCGATCCAGAGCGTTTAGTTCGGTCTGAGTCCATCTGAGAATGCCAAAGGTGTATAAGAGAATAGGCATAACCCATCCGTTATAGGCTTTGACCTTGTTGACCCCCGACAAAGAACTATTAAGCACCTTTGTAAGGCGGTCGAAGAAGGCTTCACCAACAGACTGTTTTACGTCCGATTCCCTCAAACCTATACTCTGTGACATACCCAGATACCGGTACGTAACAGTTTCGGAAAGTGTTTGCAGTTGGACGACACCAAGGTTAACCTCCTGCGACCGAGTAATCTTTCCCCTCGTCACATGGATAACCGCACACTTATCAACCCCGAACTCCATTCTGATGGAGCCACTAAAATCAACAACAATGTTTAGTAGCTCCCTCAGCTTCGGAGCTGTTGGGGCTAACAGCTTCAGGTCATCCATGTAAAAAAGGTGCGACACCCGATCTCTCCCTCTCCGAAACTGAAATCCCGTCCCCGAATTCTCCAGCAATCTGCTTAGAGGGTTCAGGGCAAGGCAGAACCAAAGTGGACTCAGACAATCGCCCTGGTATATACCCCTCCTAATGCTTATTCGGTCTTCAGCATCCGCCATTCTCTCGCCCTGGAGACTAAGCATTGTACTCCATTGCTCCATAGATTTCTCGAGGAAGTGTCGAACCGTATTATCAATATATTATTATTATTATTATACTGTTTGATATAAGGAACGGTAGCTTTTGTGTAAAAAAAGTCTAAGGAATTCAAGTCTTACAGTTATTATTTCTTACATTCTGATAAAAGACAATAATCTGCTTTGATATTTATATAGAACATTGATAAGTACTTATCTATATTTCAAATGCGTATCATACCTTGACTTATCCATCTCGAAAAACCACAAACTTTCACTTAGCTCACAGAAAACAGGTAATACAATAATGGCTTCAAACTACGTGTGGGCAATTCCCAATGACGCTAAGTAACTGTAGTACCATAAATAAGATTTTAAAACTACCCTCATTTTAGTGCAATTTTTTTTTTGTCAGCGGATCTTTTTATCAAACAATAGTAACAAGTGGAAACCCTTCTAGCACTGAAGGTGATTTACCTGCACTTGATCATTCCAGCTAAAGATAATTGGGGATGGCTTTGTATAAATTAAAGATGATGAAAGCCATTCTATGATAGTATGTCCGTTGAAATTGAAATTATATCAAACACACATGACCGAAATGTCCAAACATCATCATCACAATACCCCATAATAAGTATCTTCATCACGAAAGTAATGACTTGTAAAAAACACTTTCGATAAAATTGACTAACTTTATGGAGATATTCGTCAAAACGGCCCACATTTATAAAAAACTCTTGGGACGAGTTTCATAAGATTAAAATGGATAAAAATTGTATGCGTTAACTAGTCCCATTTTTTTATTTAGTTGCAATTTCAACCGTATTAACGTCTGCCGATTAACCTACTCTATGTTATCCTAATAAACAACAAAAAAAGATGTTTTACTTTTCACGAGCAAATACTACCTTTATGAGGTATCTAAGTCAAATAATCTGATTTAAAATGATCCATCTTCACCGGCTATAATAACAACAGCCTGGAATCATGTGTCAATTGGATTTGATTGTGTTGATAAATTTAATCCCGGACTTTTCAAATCATGGTAAATATTAGCTTAAACAGTATTTGTAAGGATCTGTACCAACAGCCTTTGGAAGTCCACTGTTGGTCTTAGGGCTTACTCTATAGAACGCCACCGTGCGCGTCCCTGGAGACGTATTTTTGAATCATGCGAATCCCGATTCGAAAACGAAATGCAAGATTCGCATGCGAATGACTAAAATCGCTATTTTTGAAAATTCATTCTGTGAAATCTGCAACGAGTGGTCCGACCCACTCGTATTTCGATTCTACTAGTAGAAAGTTTAGAAGTATGACTTTGACAAGTAAACATATGGTTCACAAATTAAAAACTTTTTTTTCGTTCCGTTTCATGCGTTTCATTGCCGGTTTTAAAAATCAATAAGCATGCGTTCCGGTTTTAAATATTTTCTGCGTGAAACGAAAATAGTTACAGAATTTTACCATAATAGGAACACAGAATTCGAGTGATTCAAAAATGCGTAAAATCGGGAGTGATAGAAATAGAGTATTCGCACACGAATACGATTCGTGTTCGAATTCAAGATTCATTTCGAATGCTTCAAAAATACGTCTCCTGGGCCGTTTTCATCCAGCGGGTTCCCGCTACCTTGACAAAGTCGTCAGTACACCACTCGAGAACCTTTTTACCAGAATGGTTGTCAGTTCTGTGAACGGTGTGTCCAGGCTGTTACTTTGGCTTCTTCTTCAGAGTTTGGTTCTTTTAAAGATCTTTTCGTTTTGGATCTAATCTCACACAAAACGCAGTTACTGTAAGCTACTAGTTCTTTGTCCGTGAGAAACACCATTGTCAATCAGAAACATGACTGCAGATCTAGAATGCAGATTCTAAGAAAGAAGCACTTTCCATCAAAACTATGCAAAGATGAAATAAACTAAAATAAAAATAAAACTAGTTGCATGAAATCCCGTGAGAGTGTAATGATTATGTTTAAAAATGCAACAAGATAGTTTAAAAAGTTATATGCAAAGAAGCTTTGATTTTATACAAAATTGCAAGGATCGTTTACAAATTACTATATTATTGCTATTTCGTATGCTAATTAAAACTGTAATGCTTCAAAATCGGTCTCTAGATGGTCAATGGTGTTACGATGTAAAACGGACTCATACATATTTAAAAAAATGCATTAATTTACGAGTCATCCGATCTGTCACAATAGTCTAGTTGAGATACTGGATTAGCTACGTACTGCACCCTATTCGTTGGTCTATTGTAACGCAGTTCTGATGATGCACAAATACTTAATAACAATCACAATAAACTGGTTCACAATGAAAAATTGCTATCCTTAAATAGAGTCAGTGACACTTGCAAAATATTCGATATTGCATTGTCAATTGTGCATCATTTGGACAGCGGACTAAGAGGTCGCTTATGAATGATTTATAAATTGTATCACTGGTCTTTATAATCTATTCATAACAACTAAAATTTCTTTGTGCGTTACGTAAAAACTTGAGAATAACTCGATCGATTTTGTTGATATCGTATAACCATAGAGAAAGAATAATACTGTATAACTTTGGCTTCAGTTTTTACAGAAACAAATAATTGTGGATTTCTCAAAAACAGTGTAAAAAATATTTTTTTTTGATTGCCTTTACATTTATGATGTTTAATTTGTCATTATCATAACTATACTTAACGCTTAATTTGGCAAGACATAAAATATTGGAAATGAAATCAATTTAGACCTAATTTTTACTGTTAAGAGAAGTTAAAAAATTACTTTAAAAAAATGTTTTGTTGGTATTTTCGCGAAATACTATTGTTGCTTTTTTACCACATTGCCAAATGGGGGTGTATAAATAAAACATGGATATATATTTTTAAAGTTTATTTTTTAGTATGAAAATCATAAAAACAGTTACGGCTCTTGGTCAAGCACAATCGCACCTCACATTTAATACATAAAATAGTAGTGTAAACATTCTTGCAAAGTCTACAACGTCCTTTTTCTCCTACATTCTTAACTAGAGCTAATATACGATTAGTTCTAGCTCGCTGAAGTACCTTCGAACAAAGAAATTGCGTGCAACCAAAAACCAAAGCCAAAACAAACACCAAATAAAAGAAATAAACAAAACATTGAATTGCATGACAGTGCGTACAAACGCATCATCATCATCATCATCATCTCAGCCTATTGCAGTCCACTGCTGGACGTAGGCCTCCCCCAAAGAGCGCCAAAGAGCACGATCTCCCGCTTTTTTCATCCATCCACTGCCAGCCATCTTCCTAAGGTCATCGGTCCATCGAGCTGGGGGTCGTCCTACACTACGTTTGCCTAGGCGTGGTCTCCACTCGAGAACCCGTTTACTCCACCTTTCATCGGTTCTGCGACAGATGTGGCCAGCCCACTGCCACTTAAGCTTGCTACATTTTTGGACTATGTCCGTTACTTTAGTCCTCTGCCTGATGATCTCATTTCGGATTTTGTCCTTTAACGAAATCCCAAGCATCGACCTTTCCATAGCTCGCTGAGTGACATGTAGTCGGTGGGCCAGCTTTACTGTCATATTCCACGTTTCAGCTCCGTAGGTCATCACCGGTAGGACGCACTGATCGAATACCTTGCTCTTCAGGCATTGTGGCAGTGGCGACGAGAAGATATGACGCAGCTTCCCAAACGCTGCCCAGCCAAGCTGCATCCTCCTAGCGATTTCCCGCTCGAAGTTGTCTCTACCCAACTGCATCACTTGCCCGAGGTAGACATACTCATTGACAACTTCGAGCGCCACGCTTTCGACGGAGACCGGTCCGGGGATGGCATACGTACAAACGCACTGTCATGCAATTCAATGTTTCTTTTATATTACGTGTAAGCCAGACAATAAAAGAAAAAACACACATAGAGACGCACATCCGTATTAATAATATAGGTAATGGGTAAGTATGCATTATCGCATAGACTCTTCATCCCCGGTTACCTTTGGATAAAATATTGTAGGTTTGGCAGGCCAAGTCGGAAGCAGAAGCTAGTTAAACATAAAACTCATACTTCTTTAAGTCTTGAGCAATGTTGCTTTTTGGCATCAAAACAAAAAAAGTAATTATTTGGTGATGCTTTTTGGCAACATTGAGGTTAAAAAGCATGCTATTTGTTAGTTATCACATTTTTACGCCGAATATTGATTGATATGATTATTTTGATTTATTATCAATAAAATTTTGACAAAACACAAACACTTGGAGGGTATAAAATAGTATTAAATGATAAAACTTACCACTCTCTTGTTCCCACCGCGCGGCATCTTGACGTTTGACAGAAATAGGGATGTGAAATCGCTAAAACTAAGTCAACGACCGATTTGGTAGTGTTGTGGTAAACTTAGCTTCGTGACATAATCGAATGATTTGCATAAAAAAGATTAATTAGTGCTGTAGAATTATTCAAAGTGGCTGTTGCTAAAAGTTATCCGAATCAAATTAAGGGCAATACTTATTTGTTTATGTATAAATAATATGAAAGTCAGTACAAAAATTATGTCCATGCCTGTAAATATTATTTTTCTATTTTCAGCATTTAATCAATGGTCTTACGGAAGCAGATTTTAATAATACTCTCATCGTCGTCATGGTTGGGGAAACTGATTTGGAATACGTCATCAATACGGCCAGGCAGGTAGAAACAATGTAAGTACAGTTTCAATATAACACCACTCATTGAAGACAGAATCAGTTCTTTTTGGAGTCGGTGCGAATGAACACATTTTAACTCTCGATGGCTTTAACACCGACTCCAAATAGAACTGATTAGGTATGTTTTAGTCAATATTATTTTTCGCTTTTTAGTTTCATTTTGAAGTCGGTTTTTAGTTTTTTACTAAACTTTTTTTATGACAACTTCAATTAGTGACACTGATTGAAGCTTTGTAGTCCACTGGACTCATAGACTTAGGATTCGCTACGCTCTTAAAGACTGACAAAGCGTGGAAAAGAGACATCATATCCTTGCGGGCACCCTACAAGATAGAAAAAGACAGATGTCAATGTACCTATGTGACACAAAAAAAATATTTAACTGACTATAAATGACTTCAATTTCAAACGTCAAAATTAATTTTATTAAAATATACAAAACTAACGGAAAACTTATTTAAATATTTCTGTAGACATGGGGTGCTGTTCAATTATAAATTGTGATGTGACAAGAACATAAAACCCAAATAAATACACATTTCCCAGGTAAATACATTTTTTGATGAAAATATTTTGAAACAAATTTGTGTCTAATTCGTAATTATAATCGACAAAGAACTTGGATTTTACAGAAGAATATGAACTTTGTTTGGTGTGTGTTTGTGTATTTCGTAGTTAAAGACATAATTACAATAAATATTAGGTAAAATAGTAAATTGTATGTCTACACTAGGCATTGAACTAGCGGTGACGTCATAAGTATCGATAAAATATCGACAGCCATTTGTGGGTATAGAAGATTAGTAGCAATTACTAAAAAAATATTTATCATGTTTGTTTACAAAAAAAACACTCCAATACTGTTTTTTTTGTGATTACATTATGAGATTTTAGTTTTATTTTTGGGCATCTAAAATATAACTTGTTTATAAACGACTAAAAGAATTCTGTATAGTTTAGTCAAATATTTAGTATAATATAAAATATTTTTTTAAGAATACCATCTAAACCTGAAATTCGCGAAAAGTGGATAAGAGTTATAAACAGACCAGATTGGACTCCGCGGAAACAGTCAACAGTTTGCAGTAAACATTTTGAGGACAGATGTTTCGTTAAAAGAAATTTTCGACGTATATTATTATTATTTTTTTCGAGTTAGAATTGAAACACAGGTGTCAGTTAAATAAAATAAAAGCATTTCAAGAATTGTGACATCAAGTATGTTTTAATTTATTTAGAGGATATTAAATAATTTTGACATCATATTATGGTAAGAAAATAAGGAACAAAATTAAAAAAAAACAGACAAGTAACAATATTTTCTCGTCAAAAACAAAATTAATAAAGATATATTTAAAAAATATATTACAAATAAACAAAAACAAAATTAATCAATTAATCAGAATACCTACTTTAAAAAAAAACATACTTTATGTCACGATTATTGAAGTGCATTTATTTCATTCGATTGACACCTGTGTTTGATGCCCAACTCAATGAACACAGAACCACCTACTGTAAGTGGTATAATATTAACTCTGTGATTATAAGGAATATGTTGAAATGAAATTATGATATGAAATTGTTTTAAATAGGTTACATTTCAATATTTGAGCAGACAACCTGGTAAAGGTTGCAGGACGACGCTGGATGCAGGTTGCCTCCAACCGGCCGATCTGGGAGTCACTGGGGGAGGCCTATGTTCAGCAGTGGACGTCCTGTGGCTGAAATGATGATGATGATGATGATATATTTAAAACGACCGTTTTCTTATTTTCCATTATATAAACTTGTTCACAATATTCAATTACTCATTTTTCGATTTAATGCGAGTAAACTTGTTTTTCAGATTTCTCAGTTTCCAGACTGTGAAGTTTGCATAACAAAAATATGACCTTTTTTCGACCATATCTTAACTTTACACATACAAGCCCAGAAAGCCCCGTATCCTTTCCGTGATACTGATTTTCACCTCTTTTTTGTTTAAAGATTAAGTTTAACTTTAGGTGCTTCAAGGTCCGCGGCGATTGTGACTTGTGCCAAGTCAATTTGATGCCGGTTGCAATTTATCGATAAAAAAATTGTGGCTTGAACAACACTACTATACACACACATACGTGTCACATTTTTTGTATCATTTGCAATGAGCCTTTGTCTATCTTGTACATTCTATATCTATGACTGGACTACAATTCTTGGCTAAAACATTAGTTTGAGATGTGTTCTCTAGTACGCTAGTACATTACACCTCAATGTTCATACAAGGCATACCTACAATAGGACGCTTTTCGCGCGTTGTCGATTGTGTTTTGTTTTTGTTTCTTCTCTTTTAACTTTTAACTTGTGTACCAAAGATACTTAGTATAAATTGATTATTACATTTAGTTCCTTTTTTTTTAAATAAAATGTTCATTACCGTCATCAGGTTTCCGAAGCACACTGAGATTGGACTTATAGAAGTTATATCTCCGTCGCCGTCCTATTATCCTGACTTTGAATCTCTGCCGTTAACGCTTGGTGACTCTCACAAGAGAGTCAAGTGGCGGACTAAACAGAACTTGGATACAATCTATCTGATGGCGTACGCAAAATCTAAAGGCATCTTCTATTTGATGCTCGAGGATGACGTAATAGCTAAGAACAATTACATGCAGGTAAGAGAATCGTCGATTAAATAATGTAATATTATTTAAAAATGTCGTTTTGTTATTATTGTTTTGCATTGCGTTCTGATGTTTTTTATGCAATAGGCGAAATTATAGCAAATGGGAAATATTTTGCGAAAGCGAAGCGTATTGTTAAATAAACTTAATATTTTTTCGAATGCGAAAATACTCATTGCTTGGGTTTAAAGTACCATATAAAATGCCAAATATTTGCCTCTAAGCAAAAAAACTTGTCGACGAGTAGCACTTTTTTATTTATACATAGTGGAAACTTTTAGACAGAACATAAAAGTTCTTTTTTTGATGACTGTAAAAGCTTAGATATTTACTTTTACTTACAGTCGAGTTTTTAATTGCAAGTTATCCCTATTTCTCCCTAGGGCCATTCATTACTAGAAATACAATAGCTTTGTTCAAAGTAGATGAAATTGACATTGGAGACTTAAGAGGCCGTTCAAACAAAATTTCGTACAATAACTGTACACTTTTTAATAAAAAAAAACTAATTAAAAAAAAACGTTTTTTCAAAAATCATTTTTTTTTATAAAATAAGTGTAGGCAATATTGGTGATTTACCTTTATTAACTACCCTTAGAGACAAGAATAGGAACTGTTTTTATGTTGTGTATTTTAAAATCAGGTGCAATTTTATTTCGTGTCTTTACAATAAGAGAACGAAATGTACGGCAATGAGACGATTTCCGGAGGGCCTCTCTCTTCCTTTAAAGTTACAATGACTTAGAATACTTAGTTTGTTATTTGACTCGTCATTCTATTAGGAATTGACGTCCTATAAACTTGTTTCATTCATATCTTAGGTAGATTAATATCTAGAAAGAAAATTAAGTTGTATGTTAAATTAGGAAAATCGTTTTTTTTTCTAAACTGTCTCGTCTCTAACATATATAACTTCATATTTCAGGATATCAAGCAATTCACAGCCAGTACTATAGTGACCAACCCTGGGTGGTTCTTCATAGAGTACTGCCAAGTGGGGGGCATTGGGAAACTGTTCAAGTCTTCCGACTTGACACACTTCATCACATACGTTCAGTTGTTCTACAATAATATGCCAATTGACTGGATCCTGGAGAGCTATTTGGCTGATAAAGTCTGCACTATCGAAAAACAATCTGTAAGTTGGATAGTGTGAGTCGATAAAGGAATGCTTATGAAAGGTATCCGTTCTGGAAATGTCCGGATTTGGATTCTACATTAAATGAAAACCCTCATGTATTAAAAAAATAGTTGGCTTATAAATTCGACGACCTTGTCTAGTGTTTAGCGTTTTGGACTTCAAAGCCAACATTCGCGGGTCCGAGTCCCGCCAAAGACAATTTTTTTTTATTTGTCTTCAGTTAATAGGGATGACGACTTTTCTTCTTAATTATCTATCAGGTAGATAATTAAAAAGTATTGGACACGTTTTTTTCTTTTTTCACATAATCAAATTATTACAGAGATATATTGATTTGAAATATCGCATTATGTCACACCTAGGTGCAATTTTTACTTAGAAGTGACGACACGAACCCTCTCTCCTTTGACGCGCTTTATCTATGTAATTTTTTGGTCGATAGACAAAAGAAATAGAGAATAAAGATAAACCTCTGGTATTCTGGAACATTCTAGAATATTTTTTAATAATCTAACTGACGGACTAAATGGAATTTCATTTCTTTACCCAGTCGTCATGCCTATTCGTTCTCTACATATTTTTAAACAACAATTAATAATGTATAACTAACTGACAGTGTTTCAATTTCAGAAAACCTGCGTGCAGAGTAAACTTGAAATTCGCCCACGATACAAAACATCCTTATTCCAACATATTGGATTATACTCTTCGCTTAAAGGAAAAATACAAAAAGTCAAGGTAAAAAAAAAACGTAATTAAGATTTAAATAAGAATAAAGACAAATCGAATTAAGTATAGCTGCGATGACGAATCGTTATTATATTTGCCTCAAGGATATGACGATTACCAATAACGCCGCGCTATTTAGAATACTCGTATATTTACTCGGGCTTTTTTACAGGATTCCCATTTTGGAGCAGTGCCTACATTCTATCCCCACAAAAATCCACCAGTTGAAGATATAAAAACGAACATCCAAGAGCATTCAGACCACACGGTTAGAAGGGCTTATGAGGGAATGACTTTCTTTTGGGGTGTCAAACCCAAGAAAGGAGACTTCATTGAAATCACGTTTGAAAAGCCTGTCACTATTGCAAAGTAAGTAATGACACTAATTTGTGTTGTAAAAGCCATGAATGTTATATTTAATTACACTAAAATTTAAAACGGTTCATGCATTATTATAATTGTTTATATGGGCATTGTTTACCTAGTTACTAAATTTTGAGCCAGTTTGAAGCAGTAGAAGAAACCTAGATTTAAAAAAAAACACGGGTGAACGCTAAGATGGAATGTATCTGAATATTCTAGAATGTTCCAGAATAGGTACCAGAGGTTTATCTTTATTCTAGATTTTTTTATTCTTGAATGGTTTCAAAATTATTAGTTATCTAGAAGCTACTCGTTTGTGTTATTTACTTGCAGAAAGACGCTTTAGTTTTACCGAAGAAAATAATCGGCAATGACTTAAATGAATAGTGTTTTTTTAATCAGTTCACGTTCATGCACCTGATTAGGGGGGCTAAAAATCCTTTACGAGTCAGTATTCAATCTGAGCAAGTCTTAAAAGCTATGCAGACCTTGCATAGCCTTTAAGACCGTTCAGACTTATTCAATATAAAGTGTGAATATACCTATTCTAGGTACAATTTCCGCAGCGGCAATGTAGAACACGTCTCCGACAAGTTCTACGATACAACAGTCGAAGTGCTACCTGTCAATAAGAGTAACTACACTGTCGTTGGCAAGTTCGATGAGTTCGGATTGGCTGAAAACGAGCTAAATAAAGACATGGGGCCTTTGGCTTCTATTAGGCTCTCTGTCAATAAAGACAGCTTGTACTGGGTCATTTTAAGCGAGGTCAGTGAGAATACTAAATTTAATATTGTAAGAGATAACGCACCAATTGGGATGTTGACACCATTCATAAATAATTCTAAGACATCATTTATTCAAACTAACTTGTAATTTTAGAACCTACCACAGCCCACAGGCTACATTATCATTTATTAGAAATAACAGATTTTTTATTGCATCATAATCAATAAAAAGGGCGGCAGGTATATAGGTAAACAGTGACGTCATAGTTCGATATCGTCATACAAACAATGAGGAAGAGGTGCGTTTTGTCTGCTCATAAAAAGTATGTCAATTGATTGGTGGCGTCAACTAGCCTATTGTCACAGCCTCGAAGAAAGTATAACCAACCAATAACCTTGTATTACGAAGTACCAGATACTGAGATTTGCTCCCAGCAAAACCAGACCTGAGACAATTAAAAAACAGTTTTCTGATTTGATCCAAACCGGAAGTCGAACCCAGGACTCTCTGCGTTCGTGGAAAATCACCGCGACACTATGCCAATCGGTTTAACAAAATATTACGTTTTTCAGAGATGAGAACCGTAAAATTTTAACCGTAACGTTGCTAGAGACAGCAAATGCAATATTAAATTAGTGATAAAGACAAGGTGACCTAATTACTGTTTACTGATGATCTATTATTTAGTAAGCCGGCGTTAAATATTACACATCGACCCTTGGAAAGAGAGAACCGTCCATTTTCGAAGATCTTTACATCTGTCCCACACTACCTATGTGGCGTAAATTTATTGTCAGTCGTCTCAGAAGTGCAATTGGCTGCTCTTGCCATTTGACCAAAAAACACTAACAATAACGCAAATATTTTCAGATTGAACTCCAACCGCTAGAGGAAATCAGATGACACAAATCCAAGTCCCTAAGGAGAGTGAAGAAGAGGCGTCCAAGGCGCCCACACTAAAATAACATGAAGATTTTTTCTAAACCAAACTAAATATATTTAATATAAGTAGAAATAGATAAAAGCAGGCTATAAGTTAAATAAAGACAAAACCTTTTCTATTGCACTTAAACAACTCAAGGCCGAATAAGTTTATAAAGTTACTTGCGGACAAATAAATAAAAAGCGTCATATCAGTACTATTATATCACAAATCAGCCAGTGAAAGATTATTCAATCACAATTTACCAAAATCGTAAAAATGAGATTTAATAATACATTTTATATGCCAAAGATTACTTCTATTCGAATGTTTTGATATTTTTTCAATCTTTTTATTTTCTACACCATCATTTTGATGTGTTATAAACAGATCATCAACGAAAAATACAAGTATCGTCATAATAGATATTTAGCTGGTTTTGGTAATTATAAGCCATATTATTATAGAATCTAGTCTGAGTACTTCGACTTCTATATTGTCCATAAAATCGATTATACGTTAGATACAGTGACGTAAAAATAAATATCTTTATAAAACTACGAATTATCTAAACATTCGATTAAAAGTTGATTACTTATACTTAATCATGTTTATTAAAATATCATTTAATATTCTTATTGCTGGGTTCATCATCATCATCATTTCAGCTACAGGACGTCCACTGCTGAAAATAGGCCTCCCCCAGTGACTTCCAGATTGCTAGATTGTGTCACTATCATTATTAGTTTTAGAAATCTTTGTGGTAAGTGTAATTTTGCAATCTTTAATCTAATTGCCTATTCATTTAATTTATTTCTTAGTTATTTATATGCTTAGAGCTATTTAAAACTAGTCGGAGTTTTTAATATAAATCCGCTTAAAGCTTAGCTTGTGGCGGTGCAAGAATTGGTCAAAACAGTGTTCTATCAGACATTAAAATTATTAGAGGCGTATTCCTAAACGTGGCCGAATTGGTGTAATTGTGTTTTATGCTAATGTATTTTTTATAAAAATATAAAAGAAAGATATAAATAAAAATAAATGATTTATTCTGTCGGTATATTGTTAATGTTATAAATATAATTAAATGTATCAAACGTTGAATCATGTATTAAGGTATGCTTATTTATTTTAAAATTATTAGTTTTGTTTGCGCTGATGTTTAAATATCCGGAGAGATACATTCTACTTCGCAAAATTGTTGCCATGCCACATGCCACAAAGACAGATCTACCAATAAATTTCATTATAATAGACCTTTACAAAGGATTTCATTATTGATTCAAAGAATATTAAAAACAATTCACATAATTTAGAGTCGATAAATCACTGTAATTATATTATAAGACCAACCAAAAATACTCTAGATAAATACCAAAGAAACATCCAAATAGAAAAATTCTACGTCCAAACAATGTTTGATAATAATGTGTTTCACATTATTTTATACATTACGGATATATTTTATTTCTTTTACGGACACTTAAAGTAATTAATTTGTAATAATTTTGTATTTTTCTTTGCGCTATATATATGATATTTCGCTAATTGTACATTTTTATGATGAACCCACCATTCTAAGGCTTGAAAAGCGTTTAGGCAGTAAGCACGAACGTAAAGAATAACAACTGGTAATAAACATTCCGTGAACCAAACAATGAAAATCCTGATAAGAATTCAATATCTTTAATACTTTATTGCCTACGTTGTTAAATCTAGATTGTCATCGTTACTTAGAGCAGCGGGGTAACCATGAACTTTAAAAACAATCTCAAAGTTGTCAAATATGTAAATTTTGGTACGTCATTTCATACAAAATTTGACAGAAATGATAATGTTTGACAGATTTGAGATTGTTTTAAGGGTGCGTGGTTACCGCCCTGGTGTTCCTCGTCAATAAAAGGCTCGTATTTATTTTTAAAAAGTCTAGAGGACCGGATGATTGCGCCTCGGCTCCAAAACAGAAAAGAGGAGTCTCAATCCTCTTTCTTATCTGATATAAGATCTCATGAACCATATTTTAACAAATAAACAATTCCCAGTCTATGGTGACGAAGTAGTAGAATTTAGTAACGCCCTGTTAATTGATTCGCTGTCTTATATCAATTGGTATGTTTAAGTTTCAGGTACTGTACTTAAAAAAGATTCGGCTTATGTGCTTAACTCAATGTAACATTACAAATTAATGCGATAGCGGCTGCAGGTTGCTTTAAACCCTTATCAGACGTCCAATATTCGTATATACCTAGGAGAACCTGGGGAGGGTTGATCCCCCTTTTGATTTTTGACTCATTTTTTTTATTTCTAACAGTGTTAGAAAACTTTTTAGGTCTAACGATTAAGAATTTATCTATCCATTGTTAGTTTAAAGGAGAGCTAGATTTTGCTAAAATTTAGCTCGCTATTTAATGAAACATCATATTGCAGACTTTTACCATGTGTCTTCTATATTAGGGAGACTCAATTGCACCTAATTAGGAGCTTTTATCCCAGGTTGATCAAGTCTTCCAGGGAGATGAGATGTGGGAGATGTGGTAAACAGATTTATACCGTGTCTCCACATGCCTGATTTTATCTGTGAAATACCGCGATTCGCACTTAACAATGCATCTAGATGCAGAAAAACACAAATCTAAGAGATATTTATTGTACCGTTTTATACCTACAAGTTTAATTACAACGGATTAGACGACTTTATCTACAGCAATCAAATCGCCCCTATTGGGGACACATGGTAAGCAGATTTTTAGTGCGAATGGCCATAATTAACTCTCTGGTTGATTACGTATTAATTTGTTAACTGGAGATATAGGAAATCAATTAATAAGGAAATCAAATAGGTACATGGTGATTTTTCTTTTTAATTTTAAACAAGAAACTGCAGTATTTTCCAAATAAAAAACAAAACTGGTAATGATTTTTATGCTATCAAAAGTATCAGGTTTCCTTTTTTTAACCCTCTTTAGTCTTATACTTTCACGGAATGGCTTTCTAAAATAAGGAAAATAATTATGACACTTTTATAAAACGTCGTTTAATTAATGGACGTCAGGGTAGATCCTTGTTGATCCTTCACGGGGAGACATGGTTCACCCCCAAAAAAAAGGAAAAAGTCTGCCCATACATTATAGTGACGCTATAAAACGTGGCGTACTCAAAACTAGTGATTACGTATTCCAAGTTAATCAAAGCTAATCTTTAATTTAGTAAACGACTAATAAAATAAACATGCTCACTAACATTTCCTTCACTTTTTATTAAATAAATCCAGCTAAAACTTACCAAAAATTAAACATGACACGACGCAAATATTTTACCGTCCGTCATTTGCAAACTACTGATTTTTGTAAAATCGCGCTATGATAGAAAGTGAACGTAGGAATGAATGTATCAATATTGCTAATAAATATGTATCCCGTTTAGTAAAACCTGAAATCAAGTTTACCAAGTGTCCCTTAGGGATCAACCCTCCCCAGTTTTCCCTACATATATTACCTAAGTGATAAGCACCTCGCAGCTCGCAGTTACTTAAATTTTGCAAGAGACGCCTCGCGGACAACCCACAAGATTTTAAAGCAGATCCCATAAAAATACTTAGGATATTTTATTTTAGCAGTAGGAAAGGAAAACGAGCCGTGTTCATAGTCGGTCTTTTGTTAGTCCAGTTCTCTAGATATTCGCTTGTCAGATAAATATTTTGAGCTAAATAATATCTACAACAACCTACTTTGTAAATTACTTTGACAAGACTTTTAATGCAAATTCAATTTGATTTTAACGCGTGCAAGACGATGGCTTTTTTACGTAGTATTATTCTTTCTCTATGATGGCTTACAGAGGATTGAGATATTTATTGGATTTAAATTCTTAATGCATAGTGTTTAAGAGTTGTGTTGTAAATATGTAGGTAAAATAATGTAAATATTATGTGAAAAGTGTAAAATTAATACTTTTAGATAGTGTAATTAATATTGTAATGATTAATTTCCGTTTATCACACTAAAATTTCACCTATTATTATGAGTATAAAGATATAACACAAATGATTTTTTTCCCTAGTTCCGGCTAAATTTTAGATTATTTCATTATTCATATATTATGCAGGATGTCGCAAAAATAGTGTAAAATAGCTGTTCAGAGTTGAGTGCCCTAGGATTTATCCAATCAACATTATATTATTAGTTTTATAAATTTAAATACCTTAGTATTAGATCCACTTTTTTAATTGAGCATGTATGACATGTATCACAATAGATACTCCAAAAAATCTTGGAACATATATGGCGATCAATCGGGTAACCATAAAGGTGGTCTATCTCGAGACCTACACAACGCACATTTTTCTAGACAGCCTGTATAATACGAACATTTAAAATTATTTTCATAACGTTACACCAATAAAAAACCTACTTAAAAACTTTAAGCAATTCATTTTGTTAAAAGACTATATAGGTACTTTATCGGATATACTTAACTGAACAACGTTTTTATTATTATCGAAAAGCTATTTTAATAACTACACCTTAACACCAGTTAAGTTGCAGAATTTTATAATTTAAATTGAATACAATTTGCACAACTTTCATATTCAAGATCGAGCATAAAACAACAATATATATCAACTTCAAACATTCAGATAAAATATATTTTTAGGCACCACATTTAGGCAACAGTCTTAGATTTAAAAAGTTGTTGCAAGTTCCTAAACACGCATTAATGCGTGTTTAGGAATAACTATAATTATGTTACTCTCCAGGTGTGGAGTTTGCAGTTTGTTAAAGTAGTTATTAAAAGTTAGTGTTCGTTTTGCCAAAATTATTAACAGACTATAAGAACTCTAGCTGTTGCCCGCGAATTCGTCCGCGTGATCTTTAGTGTATGTCATAAAAGAATACAAAACAGCACCATCTTTAGTGAATTATTTCCCACCCACCCCTTAGGACAGGTACATTTTTGTGCATTTAAAAGTTACACCTTATAACATTAGCTAGCTGCCAGTGTAAGTTCCGTCAGAATCCGTCCAGTCATTTCGGAGATTAGCCGAAACAAACAGAGAGACACAAATATTTATAAAATGTTTTTTTTTTTAATTTTCCGTGTATATACTTTCATTTGTATTCAGTAAAAAGCTCTTATTTTGATACTACAAAAGGACTGCACTACACTACAATTTTATTTGTGTTGTTATATGTATAATAGATAGCGTTTGTCCGTAGCTTTGGCCGCCTGTTTATAAAAAAAAGGAACACTAAAGGAACTTTAAAGGTAATCCAATTAAAATAATAATAATAATAAAAAAACTGGACGGTGAAATAAACAATAAAAACAATATTTGTTATTTACATTGAATCGCAAATATATACTTCTAGTATCATAGTAGATGCTCCTTGCTGCTCATAATAACGATTTTTAAAATGCGCTAAATGCCATCTCTCGAGGTGTTATAATTCTGAAAGGTGTTACGAGACGTATGGCAACTACCATGACGGGGTAAATGACAGATCTAATTAACCTGAATTAATAATTTTGGGATGTGCTCAAGGTAACTCACGAACAGTTTGTTTAATAATACGATAAACGTGTATTTATTACTGTTACCTACATAAATTGAAAATTTTATCCCCTTATTACCCCCTTAAGATTTGATTATAAAAAATAACGTTATAGTTATGTTGCTTCAGTTTCCAACCATAGGCCTAAATAATATTTTCAGTGACTTTTACTTCGAACATAATAATCATCAAATAAACAACTCCAACCCCTTTTCACTCCCTTAATCCCCTTAAGGGTTAAAGTTCTAATAACACCGATATAATTCACGTGAGTTACTAACCATAAGTCTTAATAATATCAGTGATTTGTATGTATCTTCGAAAATAAAGAACTTCAAATACAAAATTTTATCCCGTTTTAAACCCCTTAAGGGTTCAAATTTCAACCAAACTGATATACTTTGAGTGAGTTTCTTAACATAAGCTTAAACAATAATTTTAGTAATTTGTACTTTTAAAACGAACGACTTTTATACACAGCATCATCCCAGTTTTCACTCCTTTAAGGGTGAATTTATCAAAAACACAGAGACACATATTAATTCAATTTCACAAAATTTGAAGATCCTAACTTCAAAACTAACGGAAATTCATACAACCTTTAGGCCCCCATTTCAACACCTAAGGTCTTATAAAGAACCTACGCGCCAAATTGAAATCTCTAAAATCAGCGGTTTGGGCTGTGCGTTGATATGTCAGTAAGTCAGTCAGTTTCTTCTTTTATATATTTAAATTATCGCTAGGAATAATGCTGTGAAGTTACGAATAAAATAGTCTAACTAATCTTGTTTCCCTATACAAACTTTGGACCCCTATTTCAACCCCTTAAGGGGGCAAAATTTTAAAAATCTCTTAGCGCATGCCTAAATTATAATATAGCTATATGGGTTGGCAAAGATTACAGTACCATAGACCATATTCACACGGTGCGGCAGGTTATACAGAAGTCCGAAGAGTATAACCAGCCCCTGTGCCGTTTTACAAAAACTAACGTTTTTTAATAATACCTATTTAGTATTTATTTTATTTTCTTTTGCGGTCTCCCGACACGATGACGCCTTGGATCACAAAACATAACTAGGTAAAATTTCTTGTAATAAAGTTGAGGGCCTAAGAGTTATCAAATAGTTTACAATTTTTTTATACTTTTTATTTATGATGCTTTTAAAGTCTGGGGTTTTTAAAAATTGTAATTTTATTTTTATTTTATACTTTTTAAATACGACTAGCCCCAAGGGCTCAGTCATTAACTATCTAGCATTCACTTATAACCACCATACACAAGAGCCCACATACGCTGTATCGGCTGAAAGGAGGGCCCGGAAGATAATATGATGACCTTCAAACTAACTAACATGGCTAAGAACACTCGGGATAAAATTATCTATGATACAAAAAAAACTATACGAAAATCAGTTTATCCGTTTGGGAGCTACGGTACCACATACAGATACACAGACAGACACGTTAAACTCATAACACCCCTCTTTCTTGCATCGGGGGTTAATAAATAAAACTAAAAAAATATTTTTATATTTTTACTAATACATAATTATTTTCCTCTATAAGTAATAATTTACGTGTATATCACAGTCATCACTTTAGTAAGTGCATTAATATAACTAGCATTTGCCCGCGGCTACACTCGCGCTAATCTAGATTTAAAAATAAAACTTGACGCACATAACTAAACCGTAAAAATATTTTTTTTAAGCAAATCGCTAAACTTATTTTATATACGTATTGTATAGGTTGTACCGCGAGACATCGACGCACTTTTTATTAGTCTGATAACATAAAAATAAACCGCGGTTTAAAATGTGTTCATTTCGGTGTCACTTAAGTAGTAATCATGAAAGACATTTGAGTAAGATGTTATGACAATTACCATAAAATTACAGTTTATAGACAAAGGTAACAGTAATTATTTTAAGATATGTGTTACAATTCATGATAATTGGTAGAGTTGTAAGACGTGAAAGCGTAACAAAACAATCAACAAGCAAAGTCACTTAAGCCTTAATAAAATAAAATGAGTTAGGATTGAAGTTTGTATATACCCCACAATTAACATTCTAATCCCACAATTTCCATAAAATCTTGAGTAGTTATAAGTTATTCATTAGCAAAATCCCAAGTCCCGAGGTCCAGTGGTTAGGGCTGCGCATTGATATATCATCTAGTCAGTCAGTTTGCCATTTTAAATAATTATGCAGTGTCCGTTCAGCTGTAGGGGGCCGATCAGGGGTAGATAAATGAAGAGGTCAAATTTTATTATTATTTTCGATCTTAGTTGCCTTAAATGTTACATAGTAGGTAGTTTTCGCTGACTTGCTACACTTGTAAACTTTCACGTTTTATAAATATTATCATGTGAGGTATCGGGAAATTCCCTACGCCATACTCCATATCCAAAAGTACCTTAACTATTTCTAGATAGCTGAGATATTTGATCGTGGGTGAAAGACAGACGGATAGACTTGCGGAAGTAGAGAAATAGTAATAACACAAAACATGTGACAATACATTATTTTTTACAAATACAAAATTGAAACCCATTTTAAGTGCTGTAAGTCAGAAAACTCTAATTGTGTAAGACCATAAGCCTAAATATTCTAATAATAAATTCAGTAATTTTAGATCGACAATAAACAAACTTCAAATACGAAATTAAATCCCCTTTTCACGGGGTTTAGGGTTAAAATTCCAACAACATCCATATACTTTGCCAAAGTATTAAACTATAAGCGATATTATTTTTTGTGATTTATACTTTAAAACTAAGGAATTTCCAATTTTAACACACTATTAATTTATTTCCATACGTCAGCCTAAACACAAAATTTGGAAATCCATACTTTAAAACTGACGGACTTTCATACAAACTTTTACTCCTTATTTTAATCCCTTAAGGGTGGAATTTCTAAAAATCCTGCTTTAGTGGATGCCGGCACTGTAGGTATCACCAATTGCGTGACTGCCTAACCATAAGTATATTTATTTACTTTGAAAATAAAGAACTTCAAATACAAAATGTATACCCTTTTCACCCCTTTAAGGGTTGAAATTCCAACAACATAGATATACCTTGCCTAAGCTACCAATAATACGCGTAAATAATAAATTAAGTGAATTTTAGTTAGAAAATAAAGAACTTTAAATACAAAAATCCCTTTTTGTTGTTGTCTGTTGAAATTCCAACAACATCGATATATTTTGACTGAGTCCCCAACCGTACGCCTAAATAATAATTTTAGTGATTTTTACTTTGAAAACGACGGACTTTCAATACACATCTTTATCCCCCTTTTTACCCCATTGGGGGTTAATTTAGCAAAAACGCTGAGACACGTGTTAATTCATTTTCATACGTCAGCCTACCAAATTTGGAGATTCTAACTTCAAAACTGACGGACTTTAATACAAACTATTATATTAACCTAACTATTATTTAACTCCCTTAAGGGTGGAATTTCCAAAAATCCTTCTCACGTGGTTGCCTACACTGTATAAGGTATCTATGTGCAAAATTTCAAGTCTCTAGGTTCAGCAGTCTGGGCTGTGCGTTGATAGACCAACAGTCAATTTAGAATTTTATTAATATAATTTAATGATTTATTAAGCCCCGGCGTAAAAACGACGAGGTGTTATAAGTTTGACGTGTCTGTGTGTGTGTGTCTGTCTGTGGCATCGTAGCACATGAGTAAAGAAACGGAACAGAGACAAAGCTTCATACGAATGCGCTGTGATAGGTACATCACTACAAGTGCAACGCGTGTGTGTGCGTGTCCCCTGGCCGCTTGTCACGTATGAGCCGAAACCGCTTCAAACTAGATCAGCCAGTGGTCTCTCAGGGCTTGCAGGCGTGACACGACGCTCGAATGTCGTGCGTGTTTTGTTTTTGTTATCGAGTTTCTCACATAATACGTAGTAATATTTTTGTTTTAGTATTTAAAAGGTGTTGTAAATATGGTTGTACATTGTACTGTGTGTGATAATACCTCCTGACAATTTTATTGCATTTGTTGAATTGCTTGAGCCAAAATTTCGCGAATATTTTGATCTTCATGTACAAATTGTTAATATTGGTAATGACATATTTGCACGTTTACAAGATTGTACATTTCATATGCCATGTGAATTTATTATTCGATTAAAAAACACAACAAATTATTAAAAAACAAAAGTAATAAAAAAATATTTAGAGTATGTAATTTGTAAAAAAATAACCTATTTAAATAAAAAATGTGAAAAAAAAGAACATTTAAATATTTTAAATTTATTCAATTGTGCCAACCCTACCAAAATAGGTATAAATTTTGCTAGCTCTTTAGAAGCTTTGTCTCTGTTCCGTTTATTTACTCATGTGATCGTAGCTCTCGACGGATAAACCGATTTTGGTTTAGTTTTCTTTGTTTAAATGATTAGTCGGGAGTGTTCTTAGCTATGATTGATGAAAATCGGTCCAAGATGGCCACCGTAACAAAATGGCGGATTACATATATTTTTTAAACTCCCTCAGCATGGGTATCAAATGAAAGGGCTTGACTAGTCGAATACTATACACTATGACAAATTTAAAATCTGAGATGGCCGCTGTAACAATATGGCGGATTACATATATTTTTTAAACTCCCTCAATATCCAATGAAAGGGCTGACTAGTAGAATACTATACACTATCCTAAATTTCAAATCCAAGATGGTCGCTATCACAAAATTGCGAATTGAGCCGTTGGGGCTAATCGTATAAAAAGTATTAAATAAAAATAAAAATAAAATTTAAAAAAACCCCCGGCTCAAAAAGCAACATACAAAAAGTAAAAAATAATATGTAATCTATTTGTTAACTCTTTGGCCCTTCAACTTTATTACAAGAAATTTTGCCTAGTTATGTTTTGATCCAAGCGTCATCGTGTCGGAGGAACGCTTAAGAAAATGAAATAAATACTAAATAGGTACTAATAAAAAGAGTAAAGGAGGCAGTGACGAAGGTAAAAATAAGATGATTATAATTTACCAGTAACATAAATAAAAATACAAGCGGTCCCCCGACGCGAATGACGCTTGGATCAAAACATAACTAGGTAACATTTCTTGTAATAAAGTTGAAGGGCCAAAGAGTTAACAAATATGTAGTTTACATATTATTTTTTACTTTTTATATGTTGCTCTTTGTGTCGGGTTTTTTTTAAAAAAAATTTTATAATTAGCTCGGTACTGACTAGTACACATAAAATTTAAATAAAATGCACTTCGCAATTTTGTGACAGCGAACATCTTGGATGTGAAATTTAGCATAGTGTATAGTATTCTACTAGTCAGACCTTTCATTTCATACCCATACTTGTACCTGTACTTAAATAGACAGGGCTTTTACTTAGATTTTATGCCGCAAAACACATCAATATTTTCTTAGTTTGACTACCATTACTCATTAAGTACTATATTATTAAGAGAATTAAAGGTATTAGTGATTTTTTAAATTTGAAATTATTTTTCTGAATAATTGGTATAAAATATTATAACATCTTTACCTACACGGAGAAAAAAATATTTTACAATACTACCAGAACGACTTGTAAAAACAAATCTAGTAAAAGTTAACAAAAAATTGCGAGCTATATCAGTATTAGTCATAAGGATAAATAGTCGCTTATTTGCGAATACTAAAAAAATCTGGTAAATAAGTTTAGTGTACTAAACATTATAAAAAGTATTAGTTATTAATTTCTTAGTAAAGAATAAAATAATGAGTTAGTAATAGGCACGAATATTTTATGGTTACAATCTACCAGAAGTTATTGTTATCTGTACCGCTCTCTTTTACGAATTACATGACATATATTTGACCCTTATATTAAAAAAGCATTTTTAAACAGAAACAATGGTTTCCCATAATGTAATTTATCTGATACGAATTACGTTATAATATTTTAGTGCTAACAGCAATTATTATTATATTAAAATATTACTTTGTAAAGTGAACGAAATCATTTAGTGTTTCCGGGCGCGGGGCAAGAAGAGAGGGTATCGACGACGGACCAGCGTCGACTTGCCGCGTTAATTAAGTGTTTTGACTTGTTGAAGTGCGCGTCCCTGTTCTGTTAATCGTAGGTGAATGGTGATAATGTGAAAATGTAAATTCTTGAATTGACGGTGAAAAATACAGTCGCCATCCAGATCACAATTTAAAAGCATTCACTGAAGAATATTTAAATATAAGTAAGTGGTATTTAATTGTATTTACAGGTGACTTTAATGAGTAAACTTATTTAATATTAGTGTTCTACTCATGATTATACAGGTTGACTTTTTTATCCCCATCCAAAACTTCTCAGATGATTCCCGTGATACAAACGAACAACTTTTTCTATTGGACCAACTTCCTAGCTAAAAATTAAATTCTACTGGTCCATACATTGTGGTCAAATGAATATTAATATTTTGTATGAGCAGCTGATTGTTTTTTGCAGTTAGAGAGTTGGTCCAATAGAAAGATTTGTTCACGGGAATCTTCTCAGGAGGTTTGGACGGTGTTAAAAAAGTCAGCCTTGACATAACTTTTGGTATGTATAGGATTATTAGTTTATATTCAAGAAGAACTCGATAAATACTCATTGAGAATACTCATTAAAAACTCAATCTGTATAAGTGTTTAGATTTACATTATTATTTAGTATAGTGTACAAATTAACATTCTATGTCGATTTTCAGAAAAAGAAGACCGGATAACTCCAGCATTGCAAGAAACAACATCTATATATGCCTTCATGTTTCTGCTGCTTCTTCTTGGCAATCCAGTGACTAAAAATACGAAGAAGTCTTGGTGGCCATCAAAACAGGAGTGACGAGAGGCATTTAGACCGCATGTAAAGACCGCGACAGAATTGCAAGAAACGATATTCACGGAGAACATGGTTTGACATTTCAGTTCACAATTTTCATAGTAGGTAATATTTTAAATAATAAGATTGCGTCTTTTGATTTTGGCTCAGATAAAAATAATAAGCCTCGAAGTTTTATTTTCTGATCATTTACTCGCAAATAATTTGAAAATGTCAGCTTCAGAACTTATTGTATTTGTGAGGTATATTGGATTCATTGTTGGTGATTTAGTTCCTTATGATGATTATGTATGGCAAATATCTTATTAAGAAAAATAATAAATATTTTAATGTCTAGTGTTAAAAACAAATGTAAAAGGAATCCATTATACAAGAAATATTTGTTACTAAGTTTGTGATAGTATTAAATATTTATGTTATTAATAATAATGAGCAAAAAGTCATATTCGAGCATTCCTTATTCAGAACTTTATGTTTTAATGAGAAAAAATACTGTTAAAAGGTAAAACACATAAATAGAAAACATCAGTAATATTTTTTGTTATCAAGAAACCCTTTGTAGTTGATTATTAAAATAATGCTTAATGTAACTATAAAAACTCCCTTTCCAAATAAAGCAAAACATTTAATTATACATTTATTGTTTCATTTTAATTACAGCAGGTTTACAATGTTATTTGTTTTTAGCTTCTTCAGATTTTTGTAAGCGTATAGTCGTAGTTGCCGTACCATGGTTTTTAGTTGATTTTTTAAATCATTTTGTGGCACGATGGTTTTGGCTATACGTTTTCAGGAAGCCTGAAGGAGCTGAAAATGAGTAACGTCAACAGCCCAGTATAAAAAGAACACAATGTTTTCTGGTTATGCCAACCAGAAAATATTGTTGATCTCACATCAGATTTGTGAAAACCTAAGCAATACTTCATTGCAGCTACAACATATCTGGTAGATAGTACAGAAAACAACGTTGGGTGGTTTATATATTCTAGTAATCCTAACAAAACTTTCTGTTGTGGTATCTAAACAATATTTTTACACTTATAACCATTCTGGTAGATAAAACAAAACGTTAAGTGGTTTATATGGTATAATCTAGTAATCTTAACAAAACTCCATATTGTGGTATGTGACAACCTAAATATTATTTGCAGCTACAACTATAATTCTAGTAGAGATAACACGAAATAACGTTAAGTACTATAAAAGTTCTAGTCATCCTAACAAAACTTTAGGTGTGTAGTGTCCTAATCTTTTTAATAATGACTAAATATCTTGTAATTTTTACAATTTTTTACGGTAATTTCAACCAATCCCTGTGATTTTAATTTAATATCATGATTTGTTGTGTTAAAAAACACACATTAGTGAGCACAATTCATGTATTTGCTAGCAGTACAAATCTGCTGGTGAAGTTTACCGAAAATTGTGTTCAATATACCAGAAACTTCTTGTTACTAAAAACTAGATTTTTTAAATATCATTTACAAAATGCATAGTTGTCACGTATATCACTATGCGTTCTAGTTAACATCCTCAATATTCTGGTAAATAAAACTAGACTTTTTTCTCCGTGTATGATTTTACGTACATGATGAATTATAACGAAGTACCTATTTTGTTTAACCTCTACAGTTTTGCTTAAATATTTTCGAACTTTTGTACTACTATTATTTAAATTATTGGTTAATTTACATGCTAGTAATTATAATGTTATTTAGTATCTATAGAAAGTTTAAAATGTGTTGACTTGTACCGAAATTGAATCTTTATTAAGAAAAGATTTTTACTTATTATTCGTTATTACTTAAACATACAAAAAAAGTCGTTTGTTGTATTTCATAAATTGGTTTCTGTATGTTCAATTTATTAATTCGTATTTTAATATTTTTTTATTATTTTTATTTTGTAAATTTAATAAATTAATTTGTACTTGATTTCAAGTTATTTTGGTTTATACGTCATTTAATTTTGATAATATATGTTATTTTATGTATTTTTGTCTTTTCTTTTTAATTAAATTGATATTTTATTTTGAAAATGGTTATTGGAGACACGGTAAAAAATTCTACTTAGTCATAGGCACAGTGAATTTAATATAATAATTCAAAGAGCGATTTATTGGAAAAGCCATGCCTGCTGGTGGATATTTTATACGGCTTCAATTGGAAAGATAATGGCTTTGCAGACAGAAAGTAAAAGAAGGCAAAAAGGAGGCGAAGTATAGGTCTCACTATCAGTCTCACTCGGTCGTAAATTAAAAAAGGTAACGAATTTTTAGGATTTTTAACATAATTATTTTGTGTTTGTTACACCACTGTTATATAACTGAGCAGAACTCAAAATACTTATTAATTTTCACGTTGGGTAAGTAGTACATAGATTCAGTTATTGAAAAACATATCAAACAATTGTATAAATTAGTTCGCATTTGTGTGTGTGTGTGTGTGTGTGTGTGCGTTTGTGCGTGTTTATCTCCATTCGCCACTTCGGTTCGCTTTCTGTTTGTAGCTTTTATCCGACGTATTGGTAAAACATCGGTGGAATCAACTATGTATTACATTAGTAATCTGAAATCTTTTAAATAAGAATAGCTAACTTTTAGCTGGCTACTTAGACGCTTAAGTTTGTCTGTCTATGTAAATTAACGCATTATCACTAGTTGAAATTAGATTACGATAGTGAGGAAATTTCATCCCGGATTGGTAATTCACGGCCTTACTTATAAACATTGATTTAAGACACTGTTAAACAGCTTATAAAAAATATGTTTAGTTATAAACGGTAATTAAACTTAAACAGCGTCTTAGTGAATTCGTTACTAGCTTTTAAGTTAAACAGCGTTGTAGCCTTGTTTAAAGTTAATAATTATTACCAAAATGCAACAGCAACAGCTGTTTTCTGACTAGCTAGCTGTCATCTTGAGACCCCCCGTATATAATAAAGATTAAACACTCCTAAATGACATAAAAGGTTTATATATGGCTGTATTGCTCTGTACCAGTACCATCACCTTTGCCTTCGTGGATAAATACAAGTACTACTCTTTGGTCTTAAGATTGATTGACATTTGACATTGCTTTGAACATTATTTTTTTAATTTTTGCTTCAATGACAGTATTTTGGGTCTTACATAATGACCAGAGTTGGGTGTTGGCAGAGTAAAATTCTCCTGAAAAGACAAGTCTTCTGACAAACTATAGACCAATCACTCTCCTGGGTGACGTTTAAAAGCTGTTCTCAAGGGTCATTACAAACCGTCTTTCCGCAAGATTTGACGCTTTCCAGCCACCGGAACAGGCTGGGTTTCGCAAAGGTTACAGTACCATAGACCACATTCACACGGTGCGGCAGGTTAAACAGAAGTCCGAAGAGTATAACCAGCGCCTGTGCCTGGCCTTTGTGGCCTATGAGAAAGCCTTCGATTCGGTCGAAACATGGGCTGTTCTGGAATCCTTGCAGCGATGCCAAGTCCATTGGCGGTACGGGAACGTGCTAAAAAGCCTGTACAGTATGTCATCAATGTCCGTCCAAGTACAAAACCACCGAACAAAACCCATCCAGCTGCTCCGAGGTTAGATAGGGAGATGTTATATCTCCAAAACTGTTCACCAACGCACTGGAGGATGTGTTCAAGACGCTGGATCGGAACGGACTGGGCATCAATGTAAATGGCGAATATCTTACGCATCTTCGCTTTGCCGATGATATAGTTATTATGGCAGAATCGCTGCAGGATTTGCAAAAAATGCTGCACAGTCTTAACGCTGCCTCCAGACGTGTGGGGCTTGGGATGAATTTGGACAAGACAAAGGTAATGTTCAACGAACATGTCATCCCGGAACCAATTTTTACGCTCGAAGTTGTCCAAGAGTACGTCTAAAGGTAGACGTACTCTTGCCCAAGGGGGCAAGTACTACAGCTCGGTAGAGACAACTTCGAGCGGGAAATCGTCAGAAGAGTGCAGCTTGGCTTGGCAGCATTTGGGAAATTGCGTCATATTTTCACGTCGACACTGCCGCAGTGCCTGAAAAACTGGGTGTTTAACAAATGCGTCGTCCTACCAGTTTTAACCTACGGAGCCAAAGCGTGGAACATGACAGTCAAATTGGCCCACCGACTACACGACACTCAGCATGCTATGAAAAGGTCTATGTAGGGGGTCTCATTAAGGGATAAGATCCCGAACGAGGTCATACGACATAAGACTAAGGTGACTGATATTGTCCAAAAATGTAGCAAGCTGAAGTGGCAGTGGGCTGGCCATGTCTGTCGCCGAACCGACGAGAGGTGGAGCAGGAAGGTTCTCGAATGGAGACCACGCTTAGGCAAACGTTGTGTAGGACGCCCCCTGGCTAGATGGACCGATGACCTGAAGAAGGCAGCTGGCAGCGACTGGATGAAAAGAGCGGGAGATTGTGCGTTGTGGCGCTCTTTACAGGCTGATATGATGATGACGAGGTTAAAATTAAAATTGTGTTGATTATCCGTTTATTAACTAACTAACGCCGAAATCGCGATTATGTGTGAAAAATAGTTAAACACTAATTAGGAAATTAGTTTTTAACTATTTCTCACTCACGCTTAATTAGTGTTAAACGGTGATTAGATAATTAGTAACTTTATTGTTAATTAGTTGATTTTTATAAGTAAGACCGTTAATTGTTAGAAAAAAGATATTATACAGGGTGTCCCGTAAATCAAGGTCAACCTTGTAACCACATATTCTATACATCATATTGAACAACTATAATATATGTTTTTCTTTACTGTCTTTACAAATCTAATTGACTAGTTTGTTAATTTTGTATGGGAAGTCGATAAATTTACATGCAAATTTTCAAAAGTGATAAAACAAAATTTGTTCACCATGATGTATAGAATATGTGGTTACAAGGTTGATCTTGATTTACGGGACATTCTGTATAAATTAATACTTGCTTCATTTTGTAGTACGAGTGAGCTAGTCGGACAGGTGTCAACGGTTTTAAACGATATAGAGCTTAACATTTAGTTTATTAAATATGCATATTATTATTATTAAATAAAAAATAGAGAAACTTCGGAGCCTAAGATTTCTTTACTATCGTAATATGTGTGTGTGGCAAATATTTTTGAAACACCTTATAGTACAGAGACTTAATACCTATGTCACAAACTTGCGGCAATAATAATTTTGACGATGATAATAATTACCATCAGCGGGCTCGCTTGTTAGTTTGCTTACCTTAGTCATAAACATTGCTGTTAGTTTTACTAAGAACGCGTTTACACAGAAAACAGGTAATTTCTACCAGTTGCTAGGCTTACATAGTCACTTACACCAGGTTCCTATATTGTACTATGCGTAAGTGTAAATCAGCAACTGATCGAATTGGTGTTAGAAGTAACGAGCCGTTATAGTCGTCCCTATAAAATTTTATAAAGCGTCGCTTTTGAGTATGTCAAGTTGACAATTCCTACCATCCGTTAGCAAAACCAACCGTTTCTCGGATATAGGAACCGGGCTTTAGCAGATTCAACTTTGACAACAAATGCCAAACGGCTATTAGACAGCTCTAAATTAATACATATTTAGAGCTGTCTAATACTAAGGCCACGTTCAAGGAGATGCGGCGCGTCGTGCGGTGCGTCGTGCGTTGCGTCAGCCGGAAAAAACAAACATATGGCGTTGTATGGGAGCATTCAAGGTGAAGCAATTTCTCACGCGTTTGTTTGTTTTGTGCGTCGGACGTTGCGGGTGACGCTGCGTCGGACGTTGCGGGTGACGCTGCGTCGGGCGCACAGTGGGTCGAAACTGGAATTTAAGTGACTTAAAAACCAACTTTACTTTATGACTATTTTTAGTGCCAATAAACAGAACTCATTAACCCTAACAACTGAGAGTCCATTTGGCTCACCTGAATTTTTTTTTACAATTTTTTTATTTTACTACCGTTCATAATGATAACTCTTAATAAAATAATCTTATACTTTTTTGTTCATAAATATTTATTACTACCAACGAAACTCATGCCAGACAGTTATCATATTATTTTCATTAATACTATCATATTTTTTACAATGACATAATTTTTAAACGAAAAATTTATTTGAACAATAATATAAATATGAGTTCAAATATTTTCTTAGTAATGCTAATAATCAAAAGAAAATTATTATCACTGACGGTTATACAGTTTTTTGTATGTGTGTGTGAAATGTATTTGGTATTATAATTATTATGATACTGAGATTATCTTTTTTTTATTGTATTGACAATTTATCAACTAGACTTACTAGCTCTGGGTTCTCTTCTCTTTTCCAGGTTAAAATAATTTACAATGGTACCATCATTATCAAATCGTGTAGGTTTAATAGATTTGAAGGTTAATGACCGACTAGACAAATATGAATACATACTCAATTATAGCATTTTAAAATCATAACCACAACCAAAGTTACCGAGTTACATCTTTTCGAATTCCTAATTTTGTTCTAGGTTATAACATTTTGAATGTTATTTGAAGTTCTTGAGAGAGAGATTTGGCCGAAACTGGCCGAAACCGAAACTTTGGTCGGACACCACAATTTGAATTTTAGTTTTACAATTTTATGAAGAAAGCAACAGCTCAAATTAATTATTGTCAAATTGTTATGCTTATTTGTCAAACGCCGATTACAAAGAATTAGGTATAAAAAAATAAAACGGATTATTGAAATCATTATTGTTAGTTTTTAGAAGCTTTAAATGTTAAGTACCCCGCCTTGCACACTCTTCCCATACTCTGCAACTGACAGCCGCAACGGACGACGCAGCGGGTGACGGAGCGGGCGCCGCTCCGCACCCCGCTCCGGGCGACGCTGCGTTAACCTTGAACGGATGAGACGCATAACGCAACGCAACCCGCACCGCATGACGCGCCGCACGACGCACCGTATCCCCTTGAACGTGGCCTAACATACATTACGTTGTTCATTGTTACGGTTCTACCGTGGGTGTGGGATGTACGTAACCAATACAAAATTAATAACTCGTTTGTCTTGAATTTGCCTCCCGGCCAACTGCTTCTGTGTACACATGACCTTAGCTTCACAGCTGGAAGGTCAGCGCTAAGTACGATTTACTAAATTAGTTAAGGCATAAGAATAAACGATCATATAAAGGTGGTTATGGGCTTCTTTAAAGCTAAATTCGGTGCGTAGTTTTTAGGCAGTTTTTATCGGTATAAATCTTGAAAAAAAAAAAACACAAAATTAAACCGTTTTATTTAATTTTTAAATGCACCTCATCACGTCATAAACCAGTGACAGTTTGTACTATTTGCAAAGTGACTACGTTCCTTTTTTAACCTCTTACTGAGACACACCGAAAACCATTGCTCAATAAACACTGTGCAACCGTGCTTTTCTTTTCGAGTTTGCTGTAAAAAGTTCTTTTAAACTTAAATGTTGTAAAATGAAGTAGATAAGTAGCACGAAGTGTTTAAGAGAGGTTTAACATATTGCTCGTTAAATTTGTTCGTTTGTTATTAAGACCGTAAAACACAGTTACACCACTAATAGTCAACGTTATAAAGTGATGATTGTTGTTACTAATAACCAAGTGAATCAAATTTATTACGACATTCACAACCGAACTAGAATCTACCTCAAAGAATTGCCGTATTTGAGACTACCAGGGCATAAGAATAGGAAAAAGCACTGTGAATTTATTAAAAGTTAATAAATCCAATGTCATATTTATGTGCGTCCTATATTCCTAATTCTACGCAAAGAAATGTGTTATATTGACGATATCTTTGCGTTGGATTTTCGCCGCTGGAAGTCAGTCGTGTACGGTGTTTGATTCACTATCGTTATCAAACTATCATCTTTTTATATTAGGACTTGTTTTATATTGGACTTACAGTGTAATTTGCAATACGATAGATTATCTATAGACACAGGAAGATTAAGGCACAAAAAACAAAAACTTTTAAAATTCTCAAAGAAAAACTCACACTTACTAACCACAAGATTCCCAGTTACGATTTGAACGAGAAATTGCTTTTTTTTTAATTTGATGATAGTTTTTAAGACACGTTTTTGTTATAATGGTACCTCCAAAGAGAAATGTACTGAATTACAAATATGTAAGCCTGTTTAAAGTAATCAGTCTCGACTGAAAAATAAACTCACACTTACTAACCACAAGATTCCCAGTTACGATTTGAACGAAAAGTTGTTTTTTTTTTAATTTTATGATAGTTTCTAAGAAACGTTTTTAACCGACTTCAAAAAAAAGGAGGAGGTTCTCAATTCGTCTGAATGTTGGTTTTTTTTTTTTTTGTATGTGTGTATGTTACGCCGTCAATTATGGACCGATTTCAAAATTTATTTTTTAGTTTGAAAGGGTATACTTCCGAGGTGGTCCCATTTCCACCAAGTCAGATTCTGATGATGGGATCCCTAGGAAATCGAGGGCAACCCTCAATTTTTATAGGCACCCATAATGTTTTGCATATATTTTCTGACTCGATGCTGATTTTTGGGTATGGTAATCATCATGTCATGTTGCTGACCTGATGATGGAAGCCACAGAACTCCTTAACGGATAGGAGTTAGAAGATAATACTGCTTGTTGAGCAGACGTGGAGCTTATGAGGTACCAGACCGCCAATTTTTATTTACTGGGGGCGTACCCGCACACCCAGTAACGAAAAAAAAATTGAAAGTTCCTTTCTTAATTTAACCTGTTATTTAACGCGAGACCTTATCCTATGGTTACGACACCAAAATAGCCGCCGTTCTGGTTGGAGTGTAGGTAAACCCTTTTCTTAAGACTTAAAAATTTTCGTCGAAAAATTGACCCTATATAACACCTTATTTTTATCATACCATTGGATGGGGGGTCCATAGAGGACCAATATTAGTTAAGGTTACTTTGCTGTAAAGTAATTTTTGGCGAAGTTAGAAGGGAAAAAATAGAGGACTTTACACTTAAAATTGTAAAATAAAAAAAGTTTGATAAAAAACTAAAAACCGACTTCAAAATGAAACTAAAAAGCGAAAAATAATATTGGCTAAAACATACCTAATCAGTTCTTTTTGGAGTCGGTGCGAATGAACACATTTTAACTCTCGATAGCTGGCACCGACTCCAAAAAGAACTGATTAGGTATGTTTTAGTCAATATTATTTTTCGCTTTTAGTTTCATTTTGAAGTCGGTTTTTAGTTTTTTATTAAACTTTTTTTATTGCTATAATGATACCCCCAAAGAGAAATGTATTGAATTACAAAGATAAGCCTGTTTAAAGTAATCATTCTCGACTGCTAGATTAAAAATAAATGCCTTATCATGTAATAACAGAATGATAATTTTATCATATAATATTAGGATTTAACGCGAATATGTACTGAAATTTAGGTACTTCGCAAAACGGATTTGATTAGAATCATTGCATTTGCCAGCATTCTAAACAAGTTTATGCGTCTCTTACAAAAAATTCAAATTATTCTTTCGTTTTGATATCCCTAGATTTTTTTATATTTTAATTTTTGATGTTTTTATGCTGGTGATTGCCAGGATTCCCACTGTAATGCTCAATAGCGTTATTATGATTAGCTTGTGCCAACGAATGTCTCTTTTATTTAAAATAATGTATCGTAGTTTATAAGACCATGTAACACATAATCTATCATGTAAGTGAGAGCCATATTATTGAGCTCTTTAGTAGTAAGTAATCTGAGCGGTAAATTAAAATTCAAGCAATCCCAAATCAGTTATTACTGAAATTTAAAATTAATTTCAGTAATAACTGATTTGGGATTGTTACGATGAGCTATTTTATTATGATTCTCGTTTTTTCACTTTTGCTAAAGCCATGAATTTAACAGTAATCATGGGGTTTGCAAAAGTGCGGAATATTGCAGACTTATAATAAGAAAGAGGTACATGACAACAATCAAGTGTTAGTTATTTCTAATTAAATATAGTGGCTATGATAATGTTAAAAATAATCCCTTAGTTAAGAAGTTATTTTATTCAGTTTTTTTTGTCTGGAATAAAATAAGGAAACCATAAAGTTTTATATAAGATATGAATATTCAATACTATGTATAAATCATTTTATTCTCGTCTAAAACCGTAATGTAAAAACTTTAGAGCGAAAAAGAGATTTCTTCTTTACCTTATAATCACGGGTAATGAACACCAACCAAACTTTAAACCAAAATTTAAATCCTTATCAATACTTTCAAGCCACTTAAAATGAAGTATTGTGAACTAAGAAACTACATCATAATTACGGTTAACCATTATTTAAAATAAACAATCATAACGTTCTTTCGGGCCACCTATTTTAGGCAAAGCTTTAAAGTTAAAACTAATTTTTACTTGTACCTAGGTACTTTATTAAGTAAAAATATGAAAGGGTAGAACATAATAGTAAAGAAGTCATACATGGCAAACAAACGACTGAGCAATGGACAAGGTAGGGTATTATGGTTGGTTGCGGTATATTATTATAATAGGAGCAGTCAGGATAACATCCGAGTATAACGTAGATGTCCGGTTGGTTAAGATCTTTATTATATCAATATGTGTTAGTTAAGGCATAAGAATATAAAATAGGTTTTAATATCTTACTATTCTTTTGTTTAAATTAAAGGCACTTTGATGACCGATCTCAATTTGTTTTAAGTTCACTTTTCTAAAAAAATATATACTATCTTCCACGGCATTTTTATTACGACCTATACGAGTACTGGGACCGCTGCAAGAGTGCTATGGAAACACACTCTTATGAGAGAGTCAATATTTATAATCTGTGATTCGAATCCGTATTTTTATTTAAAATTCGTTTCGCCTTAACCAAGACCATGTTATCTTTAACGCAGCATTTATTACTTGCATATAAATATTTAATCAACATGTCGTGCGTAATTCAGTGTTCAAAATAAATATATGGAATTAAACATGACTTAGTTTTATTTTTAGCTATTATCCACTTGTCTGTGACAATTTAAATTTAAAGGAGAAACAATTGAATATTTACTGCAGCCTTATGATATCCAAATCATTGACTCATCTAAACTTCCTCCCGTCATCCTAAACATGCAACCCTTAGGGAATACCTACTTGCTTATTTTTTATGCTACTAAGCTTATAGTAGGTAAATCCCGCTGCAAGGAAAGGCTTCAACTCAACCTACACTATGATTATATTATATACTCAACTGCGTGACCTGTGCGGATTGATGATATTGTATTTAGGGTCAGTGACTAAATAAATAAATAAATATTGGATAACATCACATACATTCTGTCAAAAAAGTTTCGGGAGTTGATGTTGTTAGATTGGCACAACTGTTTTCCATTTTGGCGCGGAGTTGAGTTACTTCTGATAATTAAATTAAATACAGTATTGTTATCAGTTAAACCATATCTAGCGTGTATTGCGAATTTCATAATGGACAAAAACATCGAACAAAGAGTTTGCCTGAAATTTTGCATCGCCAACGGGATTTCGTGGGAAAATGTTACAGAAGTAGTGTCCGACCGAAAGTTCGGTTTCGGTTTAATCGAGTTTCGACAAAAAAACGAGTGTAGTCTACTTACACAAATAAACATCTCACCTATTTTAAGTATTTTTAAAGCGCAATTAAAGTATTTCCTAAAATGAGGGGTTGTTATGTTGATTTTGATTTGATTATCAATAAGTGAAAATGTCAAAAACTGCAGAGCTATGTAATTTAAAGATAAAAATATAAAACTAACTGATTATAATAACGTTTTCTTTATTTTTCTCTCAAAACATGTTCCTTGTAATGAAGTTTCGGTTTCGGTTTCAGCCGTAAAAATCAGTTTCGCTCGGACACTATACAGAAGGCTTACGGTGAATCAACTTTATGAAAAACACGTGTTTACTGGTACAAAGCGTTAAAAGCGGTCGAGATGTGATGGAAGATTTGCCTCGCTCTGGTAGGCCATCAACGTCTGCTACTGAAGATAACAGCGCAAAAGAGAAGGAAATAGTGACTGAAAATCCTCATTCAAGTTTGAGAGAGCTAGCCGTCGAACTTTCTGTGTCACACGAGCCGATTCGTATCATTTTAAATAATCAATTGGGTATGAATTATGTTGCCGCTCGGCTAGTCCCAAAAGACCTGAATTTTCTCCAAAAACTCAATCGCAAAAGAGTTGCTGAGGACATGCTAGAACGAGTCAATTCCGACCCAACATTCATGAAACGCATTGTTACTGGTGACTAGACGTGGATTTACGAGTTTGACATGCAAACTAGTCAAGAAGCTTCGGAGTGGCGCCTTCCAACTGAACCGAAACCGAAGAAACCGCGCCAAACTCGATCGAAAGTCAAAGTCATGTTGACTGTTTTCTTTGACTGTCGCGGTGTTGTGCACTCAGAATTCTTACCAGAAGGTAAAATGATAAAAAAGAGTATTATTTAAGCGTTATGCGGCGTTTAAGAGAGCAAATTAGACGAAAAAGGCCAGATTTGTGTAATGAAAATTCTTGGATTTTGCACCACGATAATGCGCGTCCCCACAAGGCCATCATTGTGAACGAATTTTTTAACCAAAAACTCAACAAATACCATCGAGCATCTACCTTATTCACCAGATATGGCTCCAGCCGACTTCTTTCTTTTTCCTAAACTCAAATTACCACTTCGTGGCACCCGGTTTTTTTCGGTAGAAGCCATAAAGGAGAATTCGCGGCGAGAACTGAACTCCATTCCGGAAAAAGCGTTTAAGGAATGTTTTGATGATTGGATTATTCGTTGACGTAAGTGTATCGCTTCTAAAGGAGCATACTTTGAAGGTGATAAAATAAACAACATCTTGTGTATTATTAATTTTTTCCCGGTACTTTCTTGACAGAGTAGTAAATTGCTCTGATCCTAAGGTAAGTAGCTAAAGCACTTGTTATATAGAAACCAGAAATAACGACGGTACCACAACACCCAGACCCGAGACAATATAGAAAAGTTCGTATTCCATATTGACCCGACCGGGGATCGAACCCGGAACCTCAGAGATGGCGGCGCCATATACAGTCCGGCGTGCTCGCCTCTCGGCTACGGAGGTCGTCAAAACCGTTCTGTCAGGTGTAATCTAGCCGCCTTAGTGCCTCTGACTAGGCTTTACAACGAGTACTAAGCAATATTGGCCGAAATAAACTTTTGAGCTCTATCCTCGAAATTATTGACATATATGTTTACCTGGGACAAGTGATCCAATTAGGTAGGTCCAATTTTGAGAAGGAGGTCAATCGACGTATCCAACTCGGCAAGGCAGCGTTCGGAAAACTACATAAAATCTTCGCGTCGAAAATACCTCAGTGCCTAAAGAAGAAATTCTACAACTAATTTGTGTTACCAGTTATGAGATACGGAACAGAAACGTGGCCTCTTACTCTCGGCCTTATAAGGAAACTTAAAGTTGCACAGCGCTATGGAAATGGCTATGCTCGATGTTTCTTGGCAAGATCAAATCAGAAATGAGGAGATCCATGAACGAACTAAAGACGCTGACATAGCCCGACGGATTAGCAAGCTAAAGTGTCAGTAGGCAGGGCACATAGCATGTAGAACTGACGGCCGATGGTGCAAAAAGTTTTTGGTATAGATAGCCACGTACCGGCAAACGCAGTGTGGGTCGTCCACCCACAAGGTAGACAGACGACTTAGTAAAGGTTGCAGGAAGCCGCTGGATGCAGGTCGCTTTCAACCGGCCGATCTGGAAGTCACTGGGGGAGGCCTATGTTCAGCAGTGGACGTCTTGTAGCTGAAATGATGATGATGATGATGCAACAGAACCCAAACGATACGGTTGGCCGGATTATGGCGTCCCGTTGCGACGGATCGTACTTATAACTGTACAGTGGTGCGTAGCGGCGCGTCGCGTCGCGCCGGTCTGCGTATTGGCTATAATATCTGCCGGTTATAGGGTTCCGTAACCAAAGGGTAAAACGGGACCCTAATACTAAGCTTCGCTGTCCGTCTGTCCGTCTGTCCGTCTGTCCGTCTGTCCGTCTGTCCGTCTGTCCGTCTGTCCGTCTGTCCGTCTGTCCGTCTGTCCGTCTGTCCGTCTGTCCGTCTGTCCGTCTGTCCGTCTGTCCGTCTGTCCGTCTGTCCGTCTGTCCGTCTGTCCGTCTGTCCGTCTGTCCGTCTGTCCGTCTGTCCGTCTGTCCGTCTGTCCGTCTGTCCGTCTGTCCGTCTGTCCGTCTGTCCGTCTGTCCGTCTGTCCGTCTGTCCGTCTGTCCGTCTGTCCGTCTGTCCGTCTGTCCGTCTGTCCGTCTGTCCGTCTGTCCGTCTGTCCGTCTGTCCGTCTGTCCGTCTGTCCGTCTGTCCGTCTGTCCGTCTGTCCGTCTGTCCGTCTGTCCGTCTGTCCGTCTGTCCGTCTGTCCGTCTGTCCGTCTGTCCGTCTGTCCGTCTGTCCGTCTGTCCGTCAGTTGCTTATAGCTGACTTCAGACTTCGCCTTAAAAGTTCTTGATCTAAACCCCAAAATACTATTCTTCTTAATAATCCAGCTCTAGACCACTTTCACAAACACAAACAGTTGATGCTAAGATCATATCACTAGAATGGGACCCTTTTGACTCTAGCGAAACAGAGTGAAACATCCTGAAAAAAATAGTCTTACAAACCGCAGAGGAGAGTAGGTATCTATTCAAAACTGCGACGAAGAAGGAAGAGTAGATAAGTAGAGAATCGTGGCAGCTAATTGAGGAGAGGAAATTTCTTAAGTGTGAAGGTCTTTATACCGAAAGTAAGATAAGCCGCTATAACCAGTTGCATGCCGTTGTTCAAAGGTCCACGAAAAGAGATCGAGACGAGCCCATCAACAACATATGTAGAGAGATTGAAGAACATGTTGACCGACTGCAAACTAGAGATCTATTCTTGAAGGTAAAACAACTGTCTGGTACCTTCAAACCGAAGAGCTGGATATTGGATGACATTAGAGGTAACGCCTTGACAGAGCTGGAAGATGTTATAGATAGATGGAGAGACTAATTTTACCAACTATATCGGGATGAAAAGGGACATAGTGTTGAAAGAAGATGGGACGAACACGCCAGAGAGCCAGACGTATTGATTTCCGAAGTGCATTATGCTATTAAAAAATTAAAACATAAGGCATTGGGCCCTGAGGGTGTGTCGGCTGCAATGCTGCAAAACTTGGGAGAGCAGGGCACAAAGATCATACAACGGATATGCAGTAAGATCTGGAGAACTAGTCAGTGGTCAGAAGACTGGACTCAATCAGCTGTTGGTCCGTTGCACAAAAAAGGTTCCACACGAAAATGCGAAAACTACCGCACACTGTCGCTCATGTCGCACGCTAGCAAGATCATGCTGCGAATTATTAACACCAGGCTATCGGCTTTTGTAGATCGCCAGGTACCGAGTGGGCAATGCGGCTTTGTTGCAGCAAAGGGTACTCGCGAACAGATTTTGAATGTTCGTGTTCTCATGGAGAAATGTCGTGAATTTAACAAGCCACTGGTATTGTGCTTTATTGATTACGCGAAAGCGTTCGACTGTGTGCAATGGAAGACGATCTTTCATGTTCTTTTCGAGATAGGCGTTCTTCCTCACCTTGCCTTCCTAATACAGAATCTTTATCTCGACGGCTCAAGCTTCGTGAAACTGGAAAACCAAAAATCAAAGTCTTTCCACACAGAACGGGGCGTGCGTTAGGGATGCATTCTGTCACCTAAGCTGTTCAACCTGTATGGCGAATACATAATACGAACAGCACTTGAAAACTGGGATGGCGGAGTTGTGGTTGGCGGTCGCAGGGTCAGTAATTTAAGGTATGCAGACGATACGACTATAGTTGCGTCGAGTGAAGTTGAAATGGCAACTCTTCTGAAGAAAATAGATGTTGAGAGTGCCAAGCTCGGTCTTAAGATCAATCATACAAAAACCAAGATAATGGTGGTAGACAGAGCGCAAGTATTTCCTGACACAGACGCACTCGATGGGTATGAGAAGGTCAATGAATTTGTATATCTTGGATCGCTGATAACTTGTGATGGTAGCTGCACTGGTGAAATTCGTCGAAGAGTCGATATGGCCAATAGTGCTATGACAAGCCTGGATAAGATTTAGAAAAACAGAGGTATTCCCCGCACAACTGAGATGCGCTTGGTTCGAGCTCTGGTTTTTCCAAATTTTTATGTACGGTGCCGAAACTTGGTGCCTGAGAAGCCGCGATAGCAGTAAGATCGATGCGTTTGAGATGTGGTGTTGGCGGAAATTACTCCGCATACCCTGGACCACCATGCGTATTAATGAGTCCATATTGCAAGAACTTCGCATCTCCAGGCGGCTCTCCACTATTTGCAAAAAACATACCCTGAGTTTCTTCGGACACATTATGCGGTCTTCAAAGCATTGTTTGGAGAAACAAATCATCTTGGGCCAAATGGAGGGCAGCCGTGCTCGGGGTAGGGCACCCACGAGATAGTCGGACGCGGCGAGCAAGACCGTGAGCCGAAATATGCAATATGCGGTCCACATGGCCTATGATCGCAGTCTGTGGAGGAACACTATATGTGGTCGCGATCCTCATTAGTGAGGGACCGAGGAAGAAGAGTTAAGACCCCCTATCTTTTTCTTCTACTTAATTAATGTTTATTTTATGTCACTTTTAATATATTTTTTAATTACAACCCAGGCTTTAAACATCTCCAATGTATTATCCTGTCGAACAAGGAGAAAAAGTATAATTATTTGATTAAACGAAATTACCCTAAGTGAAGTTCAATTATAATTATACAAAGCTGCTTTGGGGGCACACTTTGCCAAGTTGTTTTCATATTTAGATTTTGTTTAGGGTTTGGCACCAACTTCAAACCTTTCAGTAGGTAGCACATATACAAACATAGTATTCAATGATATTAAAGGTAGGTTTGCATAAGCAGTGTTTAAAACTAAAAGTTATTTTATGGGTTTTCGTTTTTGAAGTCGGATTTATTAAACGCAGTTTTTTATTACAAACTTCCAATTCTAATGACCCCGATCCTTAGAGCATTCATTAAATGCTCTAAGCCCCGAGCGCAATAAAGTCAAGACTAGACATGTGATAAGATTTTTTTGTAAGGTACCTATTTTATTCTATTTGTCCAATACTCCTGTGATTTTTATTTAATTATTTTTTCCTTCCTCTGATTGTCTGTGTGTGATTGACAGCAGAACGCACATGTCATATACTATTTAAAATTGCTTTGGTAAAATGTGAATTTACAAAAATATTTTATTAATTTCTAATGTTTTTTTAAACTTACGATTTTTTATTGAGTTAAGTCTCCTTAAACTGTTGGAAAGTTTACAGTATCTAGACCTATCTCCGAATCATTCGAACCGGTGCCATAAACAGCGGTGTTTTATTTTAGGTGAGCTGGTCAACAGATTTTTTTATTGAATACTATCTTTTCAGGGTGATTGCCTCTTGGTATGAATGGTAATGCATTTCTCGATTCCCTACTCTCGTAAGGTTTTGATGCTTAAAAGTATCTACTGCAGTAATGTTTCCCGTCTGCCAATAAAGGGGTGTTGCCCTTAGGAGTTGTCCGTTTATTCGTTTTAATGACCATGCTGTGTATACCTGTTTTATTGGAGTTATTAAAATGTTGCTTAAGTTGTGCTTTTGAGATATATTGTAATTTGAATACCATCGAACTTTTAAGTAAATGATGAAGCCAGGAAATAAATTGTAGCTTATTTTTTCAATTAGGTACCTGTTATTTTGAGTTTAAACTACGACGCAAAGCAATACTTACTGGTATTAAATTACAGGACAACAATAAGATATACATTATAATGCGGTTAGCGTGTTTTAGAAACGAAACTCCACTTGTCATTTTCTAGACCAACAGAACAATTTTCTTTACACTTCCAATTAGTAAGTATATAAATCTCAAAATTTAATCGTATGCGAAGACTACGTATTCTTGTTAAGAGATGAAAGAAAGTAGTCAGATTTCTTTTTACCCGACTACGGCGAAGCCAAAAGGAAGGGTAATGATTTTGGCAGTCTATGTATGTATGTATGTATGTATGTATGTTTGTATGTTCCACCGTAGCGCCTAAACTACTGAACCGATTTTAATGAACGAGGTGTCAATAGATTCGTAACAATGGCCCAGGTAAAATAGGCTGTATAAATTTTATCAAAATTGTCTCAGACGGATTTTAAACGTCAGTTTTTAACCAAAAAAAAAACTAAAATTGTGATAATCATCACGTGTTTGGTATCAAAAGAAAGGTCTTGGCTAGCACATTACAAATATTTATATATAATATATTGTTTCAGTCATAATCTTTACATTTAAATGCTTTGTCCTGAATGACTGCCTGACGGATCAACGCACAGCCTAAACCGCTGATCGTAGAGACCTGAAACTTGGAGTGTGTATTTTTTGTATGACGTAGGCATCCGATAAGATAAGATTTTTCGAAATTCAACCCCAAAGTTGGTGTAACCGAGGGGCAAAGTTTGTATGGGACAACGTGATTCCATGGTTCAATCTACTTCAAATTTTGCATAAACATTCTTTAACTTAATTGATGGAAGATATTTTTTGTATTTTATTGAAATGCATCCCCTAGCGGGGTTAAAAAGGGGTAGAAAGTTATTTTGGGGGTGATTTGCTTCGAAGTTGATATCAACACTCCTTAGTGCTATAAATGAAGAACTAAAAAAAATATTTTAAAGACGGTTGTCATGTCATTTTCATGTAGTGTCAAACATTATTTTGATGTGCAAAAATGTGTTCGTAATCTATTTATAAAACAAAGTCGTGTTTGTTAGTTTACTTGATCAGTGGTTGTTACAACACTTATAACTCGAGAACGGCTGGACTGATTTTAATGGTTTATAATTTGTGGGATTTGTCTCCGCTCCGAATAGTAGAATAAATAATAAAAAATGGAAAAGCTGACGAAAAAAACTGTTAGGCGTTACGACGTTCGCCGGGTCAGCTAGTTATTTATATAAGTAAAGTAACTGAACTGAAGACTGGACAAGATTTCTATATTATACAACAAAGTTCTGACGGTACGATGTGAAGGTAGTAAAAGGGAGTGTAGAAACCATTATTTAAAGCAGGAGCAGGTGACGCAATCATTGAGGATAATTTGCTTTGACGCAATTATCATTTGGGGCTAGCCAAGTAAATTATGGCGGACTGCAGCATCGCTCTGTTAATTATAACCATGAACATGGTAGAAGAGACGTTACTAAAACGGATGAGATTTGAGATAGCATATCAGCAAACCAAGATACCTACTGTACAATGATGGTGTGATAATGATGTGATGACGTCAGTCTACTGATGGACATAGGCCTCTCCCAATGCACAACAGTGATCCCAATTCTCGGCTATTCTTTTCCACCCATTTCCAGGTTTAAGTAGAACATCGCATTATGACAGCAGATATTAAGGTTTAAGTTAGGCCAGAAATAGTATTGAGAATAAAGATGTATTAGTTATAATTTTAAGTATTGAGTAAGGACCTAGGTATAATGATTTTATGTTTAGTGTATGAACATTATTAAAAATAAATTTCTTTTTTTTAATTTTGTCTTAGCACTTTACTTAATTTATTTTTCTATTGTTATTCACAAACACTACCGTTACTGGAAATAACCCCAATTATACTGATGGCTTAGCGCGCTGCACGCGTTCCGTTACTGCAATCGTTTGGTGCGCCTCCTTAGCGCAACTCATGCAAGGCTTGTAGAAAGCGCGCGATCTGCAGAAACATAAAATGCAAGCGTGCGAGTTGCGCATTCGCGGCGCATTCGCCAGACTTACGCGCCGCGTGTGCGCAGGTGCGCGGCCTGTGAGCTACCTGGAAAGTGATCTAGAATTGCACGCACGCACTGTAAAAGCCTTGCATCAGTTGCGCTATGGAGGCACACCAAATGATTGCAGTTAAGCTTCAACCAAACTAATGCGTTCAGCCTGCATGCGCGTTGGCGACTTCTCGCGTGCAAGGCCAGTACACACCAAACGCGCGGCCTAGGTACGCGTTCAGTCCAGTCTGCGTCCGCCTTCCATTCCGAACATACTCATAATTAATTTGGTGATAATGTAGGATAGCCAAACTAAAATCGAAGCTAAAATTATTCTATTAGCAGCAGTTATTGAAGATGAAAAAGTAAAAAGAGTATTATTTGAAATAAATCAATTTATAATCAATCTGCTAATCATTATTGACGCGGGTTTCTTTTATATAAGTAGTAAATACTCAAATATTACAATGAAAGTAATATTGATATTATCATACTGTCATATCTGTCCGTGACATCAAATGAACGCGGCCGCCCGATCGCGCGTGCGAATGCTGTATTTCAAGCCGCAGCTGCGCGGGACGCACCGGTTTGACCTCATCGCTACAAATGCTATTGCACTACTTGAACGCCACCGTCCACGCCATCGCGCACGCAGGATGAACGCGTTGGTTTGGTCAAGGCTTCCGCTTAACGGATCGCGTGCTGCGCGCGTGCAGCTCACCTTAACTTTTTTTCTTAGAATCGATGTAGATACTACACGGCTAGTGTATTTGCTTGATCGGGAAACGGAAAAATATTAAATAAAAAAATAAGTTTAAAAAACTATAACCCGACTACGTAGGAAAGTGGTCTAAAAAATACGAAACAAGTAAATAATTTAGATAGAAATCCAGAAATGCACAGGTACAAAAATGGTCAAGGTAGAGCCGTGGTCGTACCCACTGTATACCTACTATGATTATGTGGGTGCCAGGAACACTTCCATTGAACAGACAGTCATGGTACTGTGATGGTAGGTAACAGTGGGTGCGACCACGGCTCTATCTTGACCATTTTTGTACCTGTGCATTTCTGGATTTCTATCTAAATTATTTACTTGTTTCGTACTTTTTAGACCACTTTCCTACGTAGTCGGGTTATAGTTTTTTAAACTTATTTTTTTATTCTGTCGTGTAAATGGTCACTCTAGATGTACTTTGACCTAAACTTAGCAACTACTACGGCACTTGACGTCGGCAAGTGTAGGTCGTTTTCTTTAGAGTATTAATAAAATCGTAAATATCCCTAGCATGGTAATTGCTAAACAACAAAATTTAAGATGGAGGGACACTAAAAGCAAAAAAGTCACTGATAAAATGTGTCTTACATTGCTAGCAACGCAGACATCAAAGACTACTTTATGACCAATTTCAGATGAAGCGGATACCCTATAACGATGCACTACCTCGGAGAGCGCTATATGCATGTCACCCTGCGAAAACGGTTTTTGATCATTTTTCTATTCTGCTCGGCATTATTTACAGTGCTTTTCCTTAGAACAGGTGATTTAACTATATTTTAAACTTATTTAATGTTGAGCAATCAACGAGTATCACAATGACCGTTCCTGATTAAATTCAAAGTTCTTTCATCAAGCCATTAACAAAATATATTATAAAATTATTAAAGACGCCTTGTTATTATAATATTTTGTATTTTAGTTCCTGTTGAACAACATGACCTAGAAATCAACAACTTTCAAGTCCTCTACGACAAATGCCAAAAACATCTAAAATCACTTAAGGTATGGGTATTATTAGACTAGTGAGTATGGATTATCTTGCGGGTAAGTTGTTAAGGGCAAACATATCGGTCTACCCTCTTTCGCTGTTTTTTATTGCACGTGTTCTATTCTAATGTTAGTGACCATGAAAGTTTAAAACAATATAGAACAAGAGTTGTTTACTATCCTATAGATTATGTGGTTATAAGGTGGACTGAAATTTGCAATCAGAAATAATCACGCAGTCGCAGATTGATACTTAGTGTCAAAATCTATTGGCAGTTGTTTTTCTTTGCTGGTAATTTTAAAGCCGAAATTCCTTTATCGCATTGCTTTTGCAAGATATCAGGGTACCGTTATCCGAAATGAGGATTTCCTTAAAACAAACAAAAGACATATCTTTTCAAATTGCAAAACTAAAGTGACAATGGGCAAGCCAAATCACACTTAATAAGTAAACCCGAACTGGAAGGCTCAACGACGACGATTATTCCAAGTCGCGGGAAGCCGCTGGATGCATGTGGCCCAGAGCGAATCGATGACCTTCTATCGGAATTGCTTAAGTCTAGCAGTGGACTCCTAACTGCTGATGTTGATGGTAATGCAATATAAAAGACAGTAGCTATTCCGCGATTATCACATAAAAATTAAAGCTTTTTACAAGCTTTCGCTTAGTTCAACACCGTAATATTTTTACATATCTCTGTCTGTACGGTTACAAACTTCTAATCGTGATTGACACCCTTTCCCGGAACCCGATTGAGCTGAACTTTTGCAAACTTACGTAAGTCGGATGACAATGCAATATAATGTTGACATGGGGCTGATCTGATGATGAAGACGGATCCTGACCATATAATCTGAGGTTTCAGTTGTAAATCTATCGTGTTTGGAATAAAATGAGTTCTTTTGGTAAATATTTTGTGATGAAATGATCATGATCACGGTATGATGATGGAGACTGAACCTGGCCATAGGATCTAAAGTTTCAGTTGCCGTAAACCTATTGTGTTTGGGTTCATTAAAATTGTCTTGGCAAACAGTTTGTGATGGGATGATGTTGATTAGAGTATGATGATGGAGACGGATCCTGACCATAGAATCTGAGGTTCCAGATTCCGCGTTTAGGCTCATTTGAAAGGTCCTGGTGAATAGTTAGTGATGGAATGATGATTATCAGGGTATGATGATGGAGACTGAATCTGGCTATAGGATCTAAAGTTCCAGTTGCCGTAAAACCATTGTGCTTGGGTTCAATAAAATGGTGTTGGCGAATAGTTTGTGACGGGATGATGATGATCAGAGTATGATGATAGAGATGGATACTGACCATAGACTCTGAGGTTTCAATTGCCGTAAATCTATCGTGTTTAGGCGCATTAAAATGGTCCTGGTTAATTGTTTGTGATGGAATGATGATAATCGGGGTATGGTGATGGAGTTTGAATCTGGCCATAGGATCTAAAGTTCCAGTTGTCGTAAACCTATTATGCTTGGGCCCATTACGATGGTCCTGATAAATAGTTTGTGATGGGATGATAATGATGATTAGGGTGATGGAGACTTAATCTGGCCATAGGTAGGATCTGAGATTCCAGTTGCCGTAAAACTATCGTATTTGGGCTCATTCAATTGTACCTGGTGAATAATTTGTAATTTAATGATGAAGATCAGTGTTTGGGCTCATTAAATAGGGCTTGATGAGTAGTTCGTGACGTCATGATGGTGATGGAGGGTCTGATGGAGTTTGAATTGAATTAGTGCTTTATAATTAACGTCAATTTGGCTTATCATATCAAGTTCATCGTAATCGTGGTTCGTTTATACTTTAAATAATACAGAACAAACTATAGTTATTATAACTATATAATATTGTTTGTACTATTGTAAACGATTTAAAAATTATAATTCAGAAATAAAAAGTACTACTACTTAAAAGCTTGTCGCTAGAAGGTAGGTCACCTTCTATTTGTCAATCAAGCTAGTATTTTCCTGTGGAACACATACCATTAAGCGTGCCTGGTTATGAAATACCTATTTTATGAAAATAATCCAACCTTTGTTATCATAACAGCGACAAGCTTTCAAGTAGGCAAGTACCTTAACGATTCACCATGAAAACAAATACCTACTTGTGATCACTTAGCATAGTCTAATCATATTTTTTGCTAATACTAATCCTTTCTTTTTTAACACTGGTTCGTACATGAAAGCTTGTAACGTAAAAAATATTTTTTATTTATTTTTATATTTAATAAGTTAGATACATTAATTTGGTTTATAGGTTTAATGTTTTTTTTACCAACGCATTTTATTACAGAATACATTGCAAGAACATTTACAGAATAGGTTTGAGTTGCAAGAACTTGAAAAACAACATAAACTTTTGCCGTTTACTGCACAACTTCAACTGAATAAAATGAATGGTAATATTTTTTTGACCCGAAACGTATTTTTGTTACCGCCTAAATACATTATTTATGCGAATTCACGGCGTAAGGTAATCATGATACATAGCTGCATTAAGAATTTTTCACTTACTTCACAGAGTAAGTATTATACTACGTAAAACTTACTCTAAGTAATAACTACTTGAGTCATCTCGCACCCTTGCTAAAACTGTACAGACAGAATTTGGCGGATTTTTCATCAAAAATAATAAATGTCATGTCTACTGTATCTGTTATGTGCTACGTGGTGACATCACATATATTGTAGGTTCAGTGTGTTTTTTATACGACTTAAAAGTAATTTTGTGCGTTTTGCTCGCTCGCAATCAGCGCCTTACAAACAATACATTTGATGTGAACGTTGCCTTAGGCGTAGTTGTCCTAATTTACCTAATTGTCATGACCATAATATTTAAACGCGATTCATTTTCAGGTTCAAAAGCTGCGAGAGGTTTCAAAAAATTAGAACCTCTGCAGTCATCAAATTTTATTTTTCCACATCTCAAAGAAGGGTCTGAAGGACTTGTGCCTGCGTACTACATGCGCAGTGACAGAAGGACGGTGGACATTGTCATTGGAGTTCCCACTGTAAGACGGGAGAAGGCAAATTATTTAAACCGCACTCTTAAGGTAACATTACTAATTCATTAGTTAAAAAAATCAATATGCGCTAAAAAAATACCAAGGACCTGACATCTTTATTACGTTCTTACGTACGAGATACCAGACAATGCAATATTATATAAGATATTAACAAATCTTGAAAAGGTTGGATTCCAAATTAACTCAAACTGCGTTAAAGCTAATTAGGGCACCACCACTACTAAGGCAATCAGGTCATGTAAGTTTCTTGTTTCAAAGTATTGCTGCTGCAGCTATTTCGCATATTTCATCGCGGTAACTTTTATTATTTATATTCAGCTGTGTGAGATAATATTATTTGTTACTCATCATAGGTTTTAAATGTAAAAGGTCATATAGATTAATTTGACGACATTAATAATACTTTCTCGTGAGTATTGCATTACAAACATCAAATTCAAAATGTATAAAAAAAATACAAACGTAAAGTCAGTTGTGACAATAATAATCATAATCATAGACGAACTACTTGATTCATCTAGTAGCACAAAAATTTTCTTTTTATTCCCGTCTGCTATGGGGTGCTAATTCGAGATTATCTTAGGAAGATTAAGGGGATTCTGTCAAGAAAGTACCGGGAAAAGATTAATAATACACAAAATGTTAGTTATTCATCCAAATTTATTTTATCACCTTCAAAGTATGCTTCTTCAAAAGCGATACACTTACGCCAACGAATAATCCAATCATCAAAACATATTTAAAACGCTTTTTCCGGAATGGAGTTCAGTTCTCGCCGCGAATTCTCCTTTATGTATTTTACCGAATGAAACCGGGTGCCACGAAGTGGTAATTCGAGTTTAGGAAAAAGAAAAAAGTGGCCTGGAGCCATATCTGGTGAATAAGGTGGCTGCTCGATGGTAGGTATTTGTTGAGTTTTTGGTCAAAAATTCGTTCACAGTGATAGCCTTGTGGGAAGGCGCATTATCGTGGTGCAAAATCCAGGAATTTTCATTCCACAAATCTAGCCTTTTCGTCTAATTTGCTTTCTTAAACGCCGCATAACGCTTAAATAATACTCTTTTTTAATCGTACTTTTTTAACATGACTTAGACTTTCGATCGATTTTGGCGCGGTTTCTTTGGTTTTGGTTCAGTCGATAGGCGCCACTCCGAAGCTTGTTGACTAGTTTGCATGTCAAACTCGTAAACCTACGTCTCGTCACCAGTAACAATGCGTTTCATGAATGTTGTGTCGGAATTGACTCGTTCTAGCATGTCCTCAGTGACTCTTTTGCGATTGAGTTTTTGGAGAAAATTCAGGTCTTTTGGGACTAGCCGAGCGGCAACATGTTTCATACCCAATTGATTATTGAAAATGGTACGAATCGACTCGTGTGACACAGAAAATTCGACGGCTACCTCTCTCAAACTTGAATGAGGATTTTCAGTCACTATTTCCTTCACTTTTGCGATGTTATCTTCAGTAGCAGACATTGACGGCCTACCAGAGCGAGGCAAATCTTCCATCACATCTCGAACGCTTTTTTTTTTTAAATTTATTGAAAAACACAACAGACATTAGTTCACACGAAATGGATATACATATATAAAAGGTATTGGACTAAACTAATATCCTAGTGGTGTTTACACTGCTGCTTAAATCTATCCTCATATAATAATATATTTTTTTAGTAAGTTATGTTTTAAATACAAAATGAATCAATGTAAAACTACGTGCTTTCTATTGCATAATACTTATAGCCGCCTGAAATTCTAAGGCGCTTAGTTGTTTTCGGCTACGAGGGATCTTACTACCGATTTGAACCTCGCAAACTCTGAATCAAATATATCCAACCCGGAGTCACCTTGCAGGAGATTATATTTGCGACACATTCTGGCCATAGGATTGTGGCGTGACACATTGTTTTTATATGTAGCAAGAACGAAGGTAGGTAAGGAGCGCCTCTTGTTCACATTACAGTTTATTTTTAGAGAAGAGGTGAGTTCAGAGGAGTCGATCATGTGGTGTAGAACTACAAGATTGATAGATCTAGTTGTTGCCGACAAACACTTAAGCGAGTCATGTTGAACCTCTTCAGTCTGTCTACTGTAGGAAACCAAGGCCCCCGTATAGACCCCGAGACTTGTTGAAAGAACTGTTGAAAAAAAATCATTTAAACCAGTGGACTAAAATTTGTAAAATCATTTTACACAACAACAGCAATTCACTAGCAAAAGTGACAATTACTATTATTTTTACGTAGTATCTGTGCTATTATCAATCAATTACCAAAATGTAGTGTTTTCAATTGCAAAAAGCTGACAATAGGGACCGAGTTTCTTGCGCTGTTTCTTCACGTTCTACAATATTAGTCAGTTCTTAGGATAAGTCTTGTAAACAACAAGAGAATAATTAATTAACTAAATATTTAAGTCAATTCTTTTCTAACATTTTATGTGATAATATTGAACTAAAACAATTAAGAGCCTATTTATTACAGGACCTAATGGATGGCATAGTGGATGATACAACCTCTATACTTATAATCGTAATGATTGGTGAAACGGATTTAAAGTATGTTTTAGAAACAGCTTGGGAAATTGAAAAAGAGTAAGTTTTTTTATATAACATTTTGCCGTTTTAAGAATGCTGCGAAACTTTACCAGTTTAAGAAACGCTATTTGTATTGTGGCCTCGAAAATTCTGTCCGCCCTGTAATTTGATACGATTTATTTAGCCTGCACATGAATGTCAAGTGACACACTTTTTACCCGACTGCCAACTAGGGTTATGTTTTTCGAGCGTATGTATGTGTGTATGTCTATTTCTTTGGCACGCCCTAAAGCCTAAACCGATTAACGGATATTAAAGTATAATATAGCAATAGATTCGTCTTAATTGTGGGAGTGACAAGGGGTATGTTTTTTTCTAAAATTCTCGCAGGAACAGAACTTACGCGGGAAAAACGAATCTGCAATACTGATAAACCGATTTTGAAACTTTCTTTAATTAACCAAGGGTCACATATTTCCAGTGCTAATAGTATTCAATACTTTATTTTCCAAAATTCCTACGGGAACAGGCATAAAAATACACTGAAATAAAAAAAGTTTAATAAAAAACTAAAAACCGACTTCAAAATGTTATATGTATATATATTATGTTTTAGTTTCATTTTGAAGTCAGTTTTTAGTTTTTTATTAAACTTTTTTTATTTTACAATTTTAAGTGTTAAGTCCTCTATTTTTTCCCTTCTAACTTCGCCAAAAATTACTTTACAGCAAAGTAACCTTAACTAATATTGGTCCTCTATGGACCCCCCATCCAATGGTATGATAAAACGAAAGGTGTTATATAGGGTCAATTTTTCGACGAAATTTTTTAAGTCTTATGAAATGGGTTTACCTACACTCCAACCAGAACGGCGGCTATTTTGGTGTCGTAACCATAGGATAAGGTCTCGCGTTAAATAACAGGTTAAATTAAGAAAGGAACTTTCAAATTTTTTTTCGTTACTGGGTGTGCGGGTACGCCCCCAGTAAATAAAAATTGGCGGTCTGGTACCTCATAAGCTCCACGTCTGCTCAACACACTGCGAAATACGTTATGTCGACAAATTGCAGTATTATCTTCTAACTCCTATCCGTTAAGGAGTTCTGTGGCTTCCATCATCAGGTCAGCAACATGACATGATGATTACCAGGCCCAAAAATCAGCATCGAGTCAGAAAATATATGCAAAACATTATGGGTGCCTATAAAAATTGAGGGTTGCTCTCGATTTCCCAAGGATCCCATCATCAGAATCTGACTTGGTGGAAATGGGACCACCTCGGGAGTATACCCTTTCAAACTAAAAAATAAATTTTGAAATCGGTCCATAATTGACGGCGTAATCGCGTAACATACATACAAAAAAAAAAAAAAAAACAACAACATTCAGACGAATGGAGAACCTCCTCCTTTTTTTTGAAGTCGGTTAAAAATAGGAAGGAAAAACCGTTTAATGGATTTCATTAAATGATATGTCATTAGATTCGTCTCAGTTATGGGAACGACATAGGCTATGTTAATAACCGTAATTCCCGTTATTACAGGAGTCAGGAATTAAACAGGAAAAACCGATTTCAAATACTACTTACTCGAGTAAAAAACTTACTATTTTGTTAATGTAAAGTTAAATATTGCTTTATAAATTATTGAACAGTAGGTAGGCTTAACTTTTTTCCCTGAATTCCAACGGGAACAAACTTTTTTTTTCTAATCCACAGTTCGTGGATTGTGATTAATAAATACATCGCAAACCGTCAAGTTCCGATAGCCAAATGGCTAAAATGACGGAGGTTCAAACCCATCCGACGATAATAAGCTTTTAAATTATTATTTTTTTGTCTCGAAAAAAAAAGGTATTTCAGTTTTTACATATAAATAAAGAACACTTTAGTAATAAATACATGAATCTAGCAAAATTAAGAGGAATGAAATGACTATCAAATAATAATCTCAAGAGTTTAATTATGGGGCTGCGAGCCGCACAATGGGCAGTTATTAAAAGTCTAGTTAAGAGGGAACAAAAAGAAGAAGTTAAGAAAAGAAGAAAATTGAAATAATAGTAGTAAGTGCTTAGTGATCAGTGAAGTGCAATACACGTAGTATGTATTAAATCCGTCAAGGGGGCCGTGTCGTCCCAGAAGTCTACGCCGGGTGTCTTAACTATGAAGTTTTACTCCCTTACCTAGCCTAAAGGTATCTACTAACCTAAAGGTCTGGCTTTTTCTGGATTCTCAAGATATTTTATATTATGATCTCCAGAATCCAGACAAAATACATCTACAAATAAACAGCTTATCGTTAAGTCATTGGCGTAGCTATCATAGAGTACGGCGCTCACCCTAGAATCCTCCTTGCCTACGATAGAATTTATTATTATTATTTTATAACTAGGCGATATCTTTGATCTCACATTAAATAATGGTTCAGCTGGATAACAGTTTAAGGATTAAGGTTTAAGTTTATTGTAGCATTCACAATTTTTTTCGCGCTCGCTTAGCTCACCAATTTTGTTTCGGTTGCATAGCATTTACTCTACATGCAACGGCGGGATGCTATTAAAAATATATAGGACCTGTAATCGTTTCGTTCACAACATGTTCTCGCTGCTCATGTTAAACTAAATACGTCTCATAGGTACCTGTCAGTAAGAATTTTTATTTGATTCAGATCACGGCGAAGGTTGTGGCCTAAATGTGTGAAGCATTGCGCAGCTTTTATACATTCTTCGTGCGGCTACTGCCGCAATGCCGTCGCATTCGCCAATGCTGTCGTCATTGCCTTGCCGTCGCCTCTTGTGCAAAAATGTATAACCTCTCATTAAAATGTTAATATCGCTTTCATTGCAATTCTTTCCGGTCACATTTAAAAAATACTCCACAACAATGAAATTACTTAATCAATGATAAATTGAAAACTCAAAAAAATTTCAGGCTCCCTTCGCTCGCGCTCATTACAAATACGCTAGATGCAATAAACAATGAGTACCTACGTACATTATCTGAGACTTAGGTTTATATTTTCCTACCCTGAGCCTATAAAACAGCGATTCAATTAGCCACACGATGTTATTTGTTTAATTAAGCTTAATTACCTGCAAGAGTAGAACCCTACAAACTAAAAATCCAAAAATAAAATTAATCAATTAAAAAATCAAAAAACCCGACTGCGTAAAAATTAAACTCAAAAGATGGGAACAAGATATAAAGAAACAATTTGCAGTCGGAGGCATCAAATCCATGTCACTTTCTAAGACTTTTTTACACGGATTTAATGTTAAGGAATAGGAAAAAAATAATTAAAAACTTAATTAGAAACGCAGCGCATACCAAGTTAAACATTGTAAATCATCATTATGCTACTAATGAATTTGAAGCCTCCAACTGCAAATTGATTCTTTAAATCTTGTTCCCATCTTTTGAGTTAACTTTTTACGCAGTCGAGTTTTATGATTTTTTAATTGATTAATTTTATTAGAAATAAATATTTTACGGCTTTACAAAAATATGGACTTTCATACTCTGTAAACTACAAAGTCCAATTGAAATTATCACAAACATGTGATGGCAGATTTTAGTCCCCAAATAAACTATAGGGGCAAAATAAAATCTATATGTAAAAGTAGTTGAGTTTAAAGACCAGAATCAGATGTTTGGAGGTTTTGCGTTTTATTTTAAATACAATTTCCATAATTTTGACTCAAATCCGTTGGATCAATAGTGAATAATTTGAAAATTGTACGAATTTTAATATTTTTTTTTTCGTTTTCATTATATCTAAAGTTCGTGTATGGCCTTTCGCCATCCGAGATTTTCTTACAATTTCCCGCCATCATTATTATCATTATATTATTTCGTTTTTATAGGTTTCCACGTGAAGTACATAGTGGGCTTATCGAAATAATTTCACCGTCCTCGTCTTATTATCCTAATTTATATGCAATTCCGCCAACTCTTGGCGACTCCCAACTGCGGACTCGGTGGAGAGCGAAACAAGTTTTGGATAGAGTTTTCCTTATGGCCCACGGACTGTACAGAGGCACATACTATTTGATGATGGAAGATGATGTTGTCGCCAAAAAGATGTTTATCAAGGTATGTCGTTTTAGGTAATTATGAAAACCATTTGAGAGATTTGGTTTCGTTTTTATGGACTTAATAGCGGTTTACGAGTTATGACGTTTTAAAAAAAACTACTTGCTAGAACTCGGTCAACCCAATTATCTGTGGAAGTTTGCATGGTTATGTACATTCTATATTTTTTTAGTTTTATCACTTTTTTTCTTTTTAATGTTACAGGGAGGGGGGGGGGGTGTTACTACTTTGGAAGTGTCTCTCGCGCAAACTATTCAGTTTAGAAAAAAAAATCAGAAACCTTAATATCATTTTTGAAGACCTATCCAGAGACACCACACCCCACACGTATGGGTTTAATGAAAATAAATTTAGAGTTCAGTTCTAAGTCCCTGACCCCTAAATTTATTGCTTTTTTTTCTATTTTTGTGTGAAAATGTTAAGAGTATAGTTCTTATAGTTTCGGAAAACAGTGACTGTGACGTCAAAGATATCTATTTAGGTATATTTTATTTACGACATGACAATGTATTTGTGGAAAAAAATGAAAGTCTCTTTATTAACTCCTCACACCTCGATTTATCAGATACAATAGAATCTCCATTGTTATGCGACCGCCGGAGGTGTAAAGTAAATTAGGCATTTTTGACCCGGTACTTTAAATGTCGTGACCATTATTGAAATGGTTTTTTTAAGGTTTAAGATTAACATTTCACGATTTATTTTATTTTATTCCAAATGCACGGGAGTCAAAAGGTATGTGCTTCAACGCAAAACGTATATTTTTTTCTAATTATTGATTTTTAATCATTAATAATTACTGTGATACGTTCTCAGGCACTCTTAAGGCGTAATCCACATTACAATACAGAGTTAATAAAGTTGGCAAGCAAACATTCTTTTAAGTTTGTTCGTAGATTACTTTTTTTTTATTAAAAGCTTTTTTTTACAAGCTTTTACTTAGTTTCACAACCGTGATATTTTTACATATCTCTCTCTGTACTGTTACAAACTTCTAATCGTGATTGACACCCTTTCCCGAAACTCGATTGAGCTGAACTTTTGCATACTTACGTAAGTCGGATGACAATGCAATATAATGGTGACATGGGGCTGATCTGATGATGGAGACGGATCCTGACCATATAATCTTAGGATTCAGTTGCCGTAGATCTATCGTGTTTGGGGTTAGTTAAGTTCACCTAATGAATAATTTGTGATGGAATGATCATGATAAGGGTATGATAATGGAGACTGAACCTGGCCATAGGATCTATAGTTCTAGTTGCCGTAAACTTTTCGTGTTTGGGCTCATTAAAATGGTCTTGGCAAACAGTTTGTGACGTAATGATTATGATCAAGGTATGATGATGGACACAGAATCTGGCCATAGGATCTAAAGTTCCAGTTGCCGTAAACCTATTGTGCTTGGGTTCAATAAAATGGTGTTGGCGAACAGTTTGTGACGGGATGATAATGATCAGAGCATGATGATAGAGACGGATACTGACCATAGACTCTGAGGTTTCAGTTGCCGTTAACCAATAGTGTTTAGGCGCATTAAAATGGTCCTGGTAAATAGTTTGTGATGGAATGATGATAATCGGGGTAGGTATGATAATGGAGACTGAACCTGGCCATAGGATCCAGTTGCCGTAAACTTATCATATTTGGGCTCATTAATATAGTCCTAGTGTATAGTTGGTCATCACCGATCCCATCGGATCATGATGGTAATTAGGGTTTGATGATGAAGACTTAATCTGGCTATAGGATCTTAGGTTTAAGTTGCCGTGTACCTATTGTTTTTGGGCTTATTACAATAGTATTGGTAAATAGTTTGTGATGCGAGGTGGTGATGATGATCAGGGTGGTAGAGACTTAACCTGCTCATAGGATCTGAAAATCCAGTTGCCGTAAAACCTCGCTATTGTTTGGGATGCCTTAATTTGAATGCCGAGAATACTGCTACTATTACATCGGAGCAGCTCTTATCATTGAAGTGCCCCTCCTGCGCGAGAGTTAACACCGCAGCGCGCAGGAACCGTAGCGACAATTCTCCTGCACGAACATCCGCAGTTGTACCTACCTTCATGAGGCCGGAATCGGCGGCTACAGCGTCAGCCCCTACCTACACCTCTATTAACCTAGAAAGCATCGGTGAGCTTCTTGATCAAAAGTTGAGCTCTTCCTCCAAAATTATTACGGACCTTCGTGCTGCTCTCACTTATGATCTCAAGGCAATCATAAATCTGAAGCTAAACAGTGTGGTCAAGGAATTAAAGGAGGACTTCACTAAGACAACAGAATTTTTGAAGGGAGAGATTAAAGATCTCCAGAGCAAAATGAAGGAGAACGACAAGACTATAACCACACTACAGTCGGAGCAGCAGCATCTTAAGGAGGAAATGGTGCATCTTCTAGCCCACCTCTCCACATTAGAAAAAATATCAAGGAACAAGAACATAGAGATCCAGGCCGTTCCAGAAAGTCCTAGTGAGTCACTGAACATCTCTCTCCTGAAGCGAAGAAATTACATGCAGCGACCAGGCAGTTTGCAAAGGACAACAACTTTAAGTATGTGTAGGTGAAGTTCGGCCAGATATACCTGAGAAAAGACGATTCATCTGATGTTATTAGAATCAAAAATAAGAACTTTCTCGACCGTCTTAAATTTTAGTCAACTTACTTTAAATATTTTTATACTGAATAGTAAAACATGTAAAGCGAATACAAGTCAGACAGTCCTGTTGAATAATTTGTAATGAAATGATGATAGTCAAATTCAATTTTTTAAAGCATTTTAAATTCGTTTTTTTTAATATTAATTCTTTTGTTTTGCTAAAATAATATTTTGCTTTTGAGGAACGCGACACGACTTACCTATCTCATTGGGTAGTTTCATGATCTTAAACTTACTCCAACTTGTTTCATTAGTGGTCGCTGGTGGGTCACATGTCCGAACAAAATGTCCGTTTACCTTTACAAAAAAATATATAAGTTGTATAATAATATAAGTTGCTTTGTGTGCAAATTTTATTTTTCTTACATGTTGAGCTATTTGGCAGAGCCTTGTCTGTCACTCAGTCAGGATGACTTAAAGGTGCGTACAGATCTAGCAAACGTTTAACGAAAGCGCTTTTTGGTTAAGGACTCTCATGCTGCACTAACATAGACATGACGGCTCGTAAATAGTGCGTGCGTGCGCAATGTGCATCGTCTTACGTTCTCTCGTTACGTAGAAAAACTGTGAATTACTTGTGATCCTCGCGCTTTTTCGTTTTGATGAGTTACGCTAGGAGGGATTACCAAACAATTTCAGTACTTACCTGAATGCATGCGGCGCGCGCGCTTAGCATTCATTGCACATTTGTCAGGTCTACCGGTCTGTAGGAACTCTTAGGCCCGTTAATACACTGCGACTTTGTGTAGCCATACAGAGGCGTGATTTACTGCATCGCGACTTAGATCGATACAAATGTTTGCAAATCGCTGAATCATTCGCGCGTTTGTATCGCTGCAAAAAATCAGCGTATAAGCGGGTTTAACGGTGCATCCACGCCACAGTTTCATTTTGTGAGGCAGTATTTACAAAGTTGGAACATTAAATTAAATTGAGCCTATATCCTTACTAATATTATAATTCAAACGTGAGTTTGTTTCTTTGTCACTCTTTCAAGTCTTAGCTTAACAATTGATAATCTTGAAATTTTTCATATCCAGTGCAGAAAAGAACAACAAAACACAAATGGCCAGATTTATGTGCCTATTATGTTTAATTAATACTTTAACAACTATTGAAGGATAGGCGTTAATAACATTTATCAGGCTAATAAGAACGTCCAATTTAAATAAATTTTGTTATTGAGCACCTTATTAGACTCTAGATGTGGTGAAGTTTCTTTCAATTCATAGATTTATAGTAATAATAAATGTAACTGTTTGTAATTTATTTATTTTATTTTCAGGGAGTTAAGTCCTACATTTCGTACTGCACACAAAACAAACCTGAATGGCTAATTATAGAATTTTCCCACTATACTGGGAGTCTTGGAAAACTTTTTAGGGCTTCAGACGTTCGGCATTTTATCATGTTCTTGCAACTTTTCTACTACAACCAGCCCCTTGACTTTCTTACAGAAAGTTACCTGGGAGACAAAGCCTGTGGCAAGATAAAGACTTCGGTAACTATTCAATAAATTTTTGTATCACAGCCAAGGATTAAGTAATTAGATGATGTTGTTCACTGGTGATATAAACTTTTTACATTTTTAAAAGTTACACACAAAAAACAAACATTCATCATAATCATCATCATTTCAGCCACAGGACGTCCACTGCTGAATATAGGCCTCCCCCAGTGACTTCCAGATCAGCCGGTTGGAAGCGACCTGCATCCAGCGGCTTCCGTTCCGGCAACCTTTACCGATAATTATGCATGCAACAAACTTTATCATCATTGCAACTAATTTTAAGGCCATCGACATAATAAATCAGTTGTTCAGCATCACTAACAATTACTAACTGAACTTTCAGGACAAATGCAAAAAAGATGTGGATAAAATCAGAATAAAGCATCCAGTATCGTTGTTCTTACACGTCGGGCTATATTCGTCTCTCACTGGAAAATATATGAAAGTGGAGGTACGGTCGATTTACGAAAACGTTGACCTATTAAATAGTTTAACTCTAACTGAGGATATATTATGTACAATTACTTTACTTTTAAATCTACGGCTTTATTTCTTAGATCAGTGAAGCCAGATGTTATCTTTACCTTTTATTTTTCGCAACTGGTATGGTGTCAAAACTTTGGTAAAGGTTTTCATAAGTCGATTGTACTAATTTGACTTCCTCATCACCATCATTATCATTTCAAATAATATTATGTCCACTGCTAATAAAACCGTTTATGGCTTCCAGCAACCATTATCAAGAATATTAGCTTTAACAACACTTAGGTACTTTAATGCAAGCAAGCATGAAGTACACCTATTTTTATACTTTACAATTTATTATCGTTCCAGAGCGCTACAGCAGTCGCAGGCCACACGTTCTATCCTCACAAAAATCCGTCCTTGAAACGAGTTATCTGTGACATGCGAGAGCTTCCATTCCACACGGCGAAGATGGCTTACAACGGGGAATACATATTTATGGGTGTTTACCCTGAACCTGGAAATGTCATTGAGTTTTGGTTTCAAAAACCTACTGCTTTAAAACGGTATGAATGATCTCTTTTTACCCGACTGCCAAACGAGGGTTATGTTTTTCGAGCGTATGTAAGTATGTCTATTTCTTTGGCACGCCCTACAGCCTAAACCGTTTAATATTAAAGTATAATATATCAATAGATTCGTCTCAATTGTGGGAGTGACAAGGGGTATGTTATTTCCCGAAATTCCCGCGGGAACAGAACTTACGCGGGAAAAACGGATCTGCAATACTGATAAACCGATTTTGAAACTTTCTTTTTTTAACTATGGGTCACGTATTTTCAGTACTAATAGTATTCAATACTTTATATTCCAAAATCCTTACGAGAACAGGCAAAAAATACACGGAAAAAATAGAAAGGAAAAACCGTTTAATGGATTTCAACATATGATATGTCTTTAGATTCGTCTCAGTTGTAGGAGTGACATAGGCTATGTTATTAGCCAGAATTCTTGTTGGTACATGAATTAAACGGGAATAGCCGATTACAGATACTACTTACTAAAGTAAAAACCTTTTTTACAAATAAGGCTTAATAGTTCATTGAAAAGTAGTAGTAGAAAACTACTAAAAAGTCAAAAATAAAATAAATTAATTTAAAAAAATAAAAAAACCCGACTGCGTAAAAACTGAACTTAAAAGATGAAAACAAGATTTAAAGAATCAATTAGCAGTCGGATGCATCAAATCCATTAACAGCATAATGGTGATTGACTTAGTATGCACTGCGTTAGTTTAAGTAATTTAAATTCGTGTTGAAAAAGTCGATATTTTTTTAGGTATTTAACTTTGCTTAGGTTAACAAGGCTGAAATTTCTTTTGTGTAGTAGCTACTACAACTAGTCACACGATTGTGATTGGATCAAGTTGTGGATGATTACTAATGATAATAAACCATGCCCTTGAAAGTCCACTCTTGAAAATAGGCCTGCCCTTAAGAACGCCATAGCAAGTGGTTTTGGGCCGGTAGCATCAAGCAGCTGCCCGGAACCATAATTAAGTCAGTCCACCAGGTGGAAGGCCAGCCCATGCTGCGTCTTCAAATCCATGGTCATAGAACCTTTCTTCCCCAACGGTTGTCACTTGTCAGTCATGTCGATTGCTTTTGTTCTTCCCGCTTTTTTTCATCCAGCCACTGAATATGATTAAAATGACTATTTCAGTTACTTAATCCAAACCGGTAACTACCAAAACCCCAAAGATCTCCTAAAAAGAGCAGTTGTTGAAGTATTGCCAGCTGACGGACTTCGCGATAACTTCACCAAAGTTGGTAGTTTTGACGAATTCGGCTTCTCAAGAGGAAATTTGGATACATTTGGGCCGCTTGAAGCTTTACGGGTGAAAGTGGTCGAGTACGGATCCGGGGAATCCGGGAAAGTTGTGATTAGTGAGGTGAGTCACAACTCGCATGATATCGATAGATGCTTCTTCTTTTTCTTCTTCGTTTTACGTAGTATTATTCTTTCTCTATGGTCTTAGTATACTTATGACTGATGGTCAAGACTCCTGACTACTGCAGACGATTCAATTCGATTTCGAACACTACCATTTCAATTCGCGATGAAACAAAATTGAAATAATATTTGACGACGTTAGGATCCATAAAGCCAATGGGACCGATCCCTTCAGACAGCATGATTAACCAGAGCTCATTAAGCCGTACTGCACAAGAAGAGATTTAAGCTTATTCCACAGGTCTGATCAATTCAAAAATAAGTGTCTTGTTATTTCAATTATAACAATGCAAGCATATTGTAGGTAAACATAGACTGATGCTGCGGCATCGCCTGAAATTTGTAGGAAACCTCCTCACAAACTTACAGCAGATATATATTATTCGGTTCATTTAAAAAGCCTCACTCGACTAATAGCTTATAAACGACGTCAAATAGATAATCTGAAAATAAGGGTTTTTTTTAAAGAAAAATGTTAACATTACCTCTTAAAAAGTAAAAATTAGTTTTCTTTATTTTACATAAAGATGTCTTAGGCGGTAATTTACTCTTACTTAACCTATTTCTAACATTTTGCGGAGTGAAATGGTTGGAGGTTGAATGGGAGACGGTTTTACGTTTTTCGGTATATTTATTTGTCGGCTAGGTATTCGATATTTCCGCCAATCGTATACAGAATTTTCATTTTTTATTTACTGTAAAAGCGTATATGTACTTTCAAGTTGGTTTCATTATCACCCAGCCAGAATCTGATGATCGGATCCTAGGGAAATTGAGGGCCAACCTCAAACTTTAAAGGCACGCAATGTTTTTTATACATTTTCTAACGCATAGCTAATATAGGGGTCTGGTAATCATCAGCCTATGTTGCTGAGCTTATGATGGAAGCCACAGAATTCCTTAAAGGTTTGAAGCAAAAGAATACATTTTAGTGTTCGTCGACAGAACGTATTTTGTAGTGTATTGGGAATGCGTGGCGCTTACGAGCTACCAGGCAGCTATTTTGTTACTGGGAGCGAAAACCAGCACTCTCAGAATAAAAAAAAATACAAAAACTCTATTCTTAAATTGACTTATGTATTGAACGCAAGCAAGACATTGTGACACAGCTACGTTAAGTAGACCCGGCTACTGTTATTATTTGAACTTTTTAAATATAATTACAAAAAAGCTAAAAATAATACTATTGAATAAAATATATCTAATCGGTCGGGTTGGTGCGAATTAACGCATTTTAACTCTCCATGACTGACACCGATTCAAAAATTACTGATCAGGTATGTTTTACTTAATATTATTTTTTGCTTTTTAATTTAATTTTTAAGTTCATTTTTGGTTTAGTACAAATATTTTTTATTTACTCTTACTACATATTATCTTACCAACTAATCAAAAAGATTCGTCACTAACACTAACACTATATCAATATATTATTTATTGCAGATCGAGCTTGTGCCAATGGATGATAAAGAATTCAATTGATAATTCTAAAATTATATAATAAATAAAATCGCTTTACTGCATCAAAAAAGCTTTTCAATTCTAGGTCTTAGCAAGTTGATTGTAACAAATTGAAGCAAATATATCAATATGTAGCGTCAGAAAAAAAATGTAGGAACGAATTCCTTCCGTGAGTGAATTTGAGACATCAGATCTTGCAGATACGAATTTTCCTCTATTTTTCAGAGGCCTATTCATAAACTAATTATTACGTAAGCAATGTTGTTTTTACGTCCCTTCATTTATTCTAACATTCCTACAAAGTACTGCTATAATAAATCATGTTTAGCCCCATGGTGCATTTTATTAAAAATACTTTTCGCTTCAATAGTCTATGGAAACATTACAATATAAGTATTGTCGTTGTTTTTAGCACATGAACATGCCCTAGGAGGTTTTAGGAGGTTGTCGTCAACCCGATGCCAACGGTATCGATACCTACCCAGCTTTTCTCTTTTTGGGACAACCCGTGCGTGAGCGGGGCGGATAAGAAGGGCATGTGAATCTGTTGTGGATTTTAGCTGTTAAAAACACTTTGGATAGATGATTACAATAGATTTAATTCATAACACACGCATGCAAAACTATTATCACAAATATCAGGTAATGATGTGATTTAAAACGAATCAGTCTAAAACTTATGAACTACACACAAAAAGTTTGGTAAACTACACTCAAATATTGCAGCTATCAAATTTATAGTTTTATACCATTCTTATTTAACTAATTTAGATCAAAATAGTGATGTTACTAGAGCTTGGATTTTCTAGGATAGCAGTGCCGTTATTTAGCGGCTGCTATATAGTATAATTGCAGTCACCAACAAAATGTCTTTGGAAACAAGATTTATATTTTCAACATTTTATATTTACCTACTTTTATACCGCTTTACAAATCCTCACAATATTGACTGAAATTCCGTCAACTGCGCTGCTACAATTAAAATTTATTAAGCAATAAATTCTTCAGAAGTGGCAGGGAGTGATAGTACCGCAATCCTAAAAAAACGCTGTCTTTTAATTCCTACCGATACTGACACTAATTAAGCTTAGCACTTGTTGCTGTTTGCTGACTGTTAATATAGGCAAAAAAGGTCAAAAAAAGTCTTTTCGGTAAGAACTTATCGTATCTACAAAAAAACATGAAATTTAAATAAGGCGCTATGAAAATGAAGATTAATCTGGACTGCCTAGTAGGCATTAATTATTTTTACTGATCTGTCAATTTAATGCATATGGTACACCACCATAGGTTTGGAAAAAGATTGTGATCAACTTTTGTCTTCATTATTTTAATGACATTTTTTAGTCCTTGGGATGCAATTCTTTGTTTTCTCTTGGATCCATATAACTGGATATTTGGAGACTGACGAAATCCGACGATGTGCCACAATTATCTTTTGTTTTGGCTAGTATCACATTTTGCGCTTTCGATATTATGGGTACTGTCGTTAACCTAATTGATTTTCAATATTGTCTTTCTATGTAACAAAACTATCGATAGTACCTTACCTTCGTCACTAGACAAGACTGAGCTAAGCTAATAATGCCCCAATAATACACTACAAAGTCTACTACCGCCTTGGTACCACCAATGCTTTGAAAGGCGCTGCAGAAGGCGTAGCACCATCGACATGGTCCAATGAAGGCAAAGGTTCTCCCGGCACTGGTAAGAATGAAAACCTTTGCAGCATGGTTGTGGTAAATATAAAAATGTTGCATTTGGCCAAAACATCTCCCATGCACCTGTGTTTAAATAGACCAAAGGGAAAGTAGTGGTCTGGAAGCTTAACTTGACCATCGCACAGGAACCGCTCCGGCTTAAATGCGTACGGATCTGGATAAAGGTCTTCGTCCAACAGGATATTGGTGTAGTTAGTTACTATCATCGTATCCTGAAAAATAAAGAGAAAAATATTAAAGGATCCACTCAGGTCATGGTTTTGTTATTCTTCCCGTCATCTTGACGTAACACTATAGGTTAAGATTTTAGAGCATTCAACCAACAGGCGACGCCATTGACAGGCATTCCCCTCTGCCACAAGTCTATGACCGTCGGTCACGGAGGTTATATAAAACTATTTGCAGCGCGTTCTGCCATCATTGTCAAATCACGGTGAGCGTGGAAGGACCGCAGCTAAAAATGCCAAATTACGCCGTGTGCTCGTTTTAAAAAAGATCAGAAACATCTTATGTGCTAAAGGACAGCTTAAATTTTCATCTATAAGTATTATTGAGTCTCAATATTAGCAAATAATGCCTTAAAATTGCAAAAACCTCATAAAATTTGTCAATCAAAAAGTGATACCAGTAAAAGGTAAAAAAAATCTATTTAGCGTAATTTTTTATACTGAAGTACCCAACTTTAAAATCGCACTGGTATTTCACGTTTGATATTGTTAATAATATTAATAACAATAGATGATTATTGAATTAATAATATATCACAGTTAACAAATTATGATTCTTGTTTAAGTTTTGCGCAATTTTTTTGGACTTTATACTTGCTTTTAAAGTATCAATAGTCAATACTATAAATATTTGCATTTAATCGGTCTACTTCAATAATATAATATATTTGCGAACTCCACCTTATTCTGAAAATTTGAGATTTTTATTGATATACGCTGGCCACCCTGCAGCAAAATTGGTGATGGGATAGCACAAAAACAAAATATCGATATCGATTTAACCACTTGACCTTTAGGTCACCTAGAGTTGGCATTCCACCCAAATGTATTTCAAAAATGGGAATATATTCGGAACATTCCCAATAAGCCCACCCGTTGGGAAAATCTACGGGTGGATAAGGTTTTATTGTTTATATGAATTTATTTAACACAAAAATGATGTTAAGGCTCAGGTTACAAGCATTTTTGTTGTTATTTATTTACACATACAATAAAAACTGTATGGTGTTATAAATTTTGTTTAATTTGGTTGCTTTACTGTAAGATCCGTGTTATTTATATTACAATAGGCATTATTATAATGTGTATATATTAAGTTGCCACTAAATATAAATTTTCATTATTTTTTTTTAAATATCTTATCATTTATCTTAAACTCTAGAGAAACATGTGAGTTAGACATTTTGTATGTTGCTAAAAGTTAAAGGATTATTTATTATTTAAGCGTATGTTAAGGCTCGGACTATACCCATTTGGAAACCGGTCCGGGTAAGTACGGTTTCAATCCATCGCTTCAGCAATAGCGTCATGTTTTGAACGGATTCTTGCGGATTTGATAATGTTTCGGATAATGTTTTTTATTCATTATTATTCACCACCTTCTCAATTACTGATCAAGTCATAGAAATCAATCCATTCCAAAGAAACAAACTTTATATTATAAAGTTTCCGAGCCAACCATCTCTAGTCACCGCCATAGACAGACCCAGACCAATAATATTTGAATTCATTTATAACTTTGTCTTTCTAAGCAAGCAGAAAAATTGGTATTATGATATTCTTATTTCATGATTTCTCTAGACTTATTTCATCGTTTCTATTTAAGACATGAAAATATTTGTAATATTTTTAGAAAGTGTTCTGCCTGAACCGGGAGTTGGGCCGGCCAGATGTGGAAAAAGCAAGATTAATATTCAATTTACAGGTCTTTTAATTATCTTTATCTCTCTATCTAAAGAATGCCTTTACTCCAAGAGGGAGGGGCTAGATGAATCATATCCACAACGATATAGAACTACTATTAATAAATAACCCTGTAGATCTTAATGACAGCCAAAAGGAAAGTTTCTATCATCACCACTACCAGCCTATATCAGTCCACCGCTGGACACAGGCCTCACCAAAAGGTGGATTTTGCCATAATCGCCACGCTTGGCAGGCGGGTTGGCGATCGCAGTTTGGACAATGGTGGAGAGGAGACGCTGCTGCCCGTCTTATTATGGCAGTTCTCCTGAAGTCGCTTCTACATAAAGTTTCTATCTTACACATAATAGAGAGTCTGAATTGAATAAAACCTTATCATAATACTCGCAGAACTCATCGATAAAATTTATTGATAGTGTTAAGCACTATCTTCGTTTATTTAAAACTGACATCACACTCGTGCATGGATACGTTGCCCTTGTGTGTGAATATATTTGTGTACGTCTAGTTTAAGCTAGTGTTAGACAATTTTTGTTGTGTGCGAGCGTAGCAACGTCATTGAAAATGCGTTAGTGTTAATTCCCTATGTGTGCGTTAGTCCCTTCCCCCCGCAAGAAATGACAGACTTTTTCTCATAGAAATTAGCGAGCTTGTCGTCTCCTGTTGGTTGAATGCTCTAAGGTTAAAACCGTATAAATGCCGTAGTGGGATAGATGCCTCATTTTAAAACAAACCTAACTTCCCATACTCACAACTAAGAATTAATAGTATAAGTAGGATAGGATAGGACCTCTGCTGCCCGCGGGTTATTGTACGGTGAAGATGTTTTTCGCTGGTGTGTGTCACCATCTCGAACTTCGCGAACTCATTTCATTCATTAAGTGTGTATGTGTGTAAAAAGTTGCTCGTGTGCTTTTGTTTATTAAAAAAAAATACATGGGACAGTACAGTTATATGGAAATACATTCTTCTACAAAGGATAGTTGCCCTGGCTTTTTGAGGCATAGGTGGGCCCCTTAGGGGCATCTATCCCTCCATACACCATTATACACAAAAGCGAAAGAACTCTTTTCTTTCAATTATTAAGTGTAATTGTGTAAATTTATCAAATATTTTAGTATTCCGTTAAAATTTAAGCATTTATGTATATTTGTATTTGGTCCTCTAACTGGTAGAACGACGACGACCATGCTGATTTGTGAAATAAAAAAAATAAAAAAAGTAAACCAGCGCCGAGCGTAATGCTCGCCGCTGGTTTACTCTCTATTGTCAGACAAAGTTTATGCAAGTTTATAACAAATTGGATTTGATAATATAATTTTTTATAAATAATCATCATCTCAGCCACAGGACGTCCACTGCTGAACATAGGCCTCCCCCAGTGACTTCCAGATCGGCCGATTGGAAGCGGCCTGCATCCAGCGTCGTCCTGCAACCTTTACCAGGTTTTTTATTAAATAATGAGGACAAGTAATAATAAAACTACGTAAATTCGGCAAATAACAATGATGACAGAATCTATAGCAAAGTAGTACGTGGAGTGAAAAACTAAGATCTTGTGTTATTAACCAATAGTTTGTAATGTTTAGGTATATCTATCTACAACTTTGATATTTATTTCCCTGTGATTTGAGTTTTAATATAAATTATTGAGAATGTAAAATATTCAAAGAATAAAGTACATTACCTTAATTCTCTTCTATGTGGTTATGATTATTGTTATGTGAATTAAAGACTGCGTAGTATGTATGTAGTTGTTCTATTATTTTGTGTCTTTGTTGCAAATAGGTACCTACCAACGGGCCAGCTTAACAATTTTCTCTCTATCTTTACTACCAACCTACATTTAACTTTTAATTTAAATATTTGTTTATTATGTTGATCACTGTAAACTTAATAACTTTAGTTCGATTTTACAAATCTTAGTGAATTTGCTATGCTAAGTTAAATATCTACTTAATGATTTTTGAAATATATTTTATGTGATAGTAAATTGTATTTTTTGAAATAAATAAAAAAAACCGGCCAAATGCGAGTCGGACTCGCGCACGAAAAACGAACAAAAAAGTCACGTTTGTAGTATGGGGGCCCCCTTAAATATTTATTTTATTCTGTTTTTAGTATTTGTTGTTATAGCGGCATCAGAAATACATCATATGTGAAAATTTCAACTGTCTAACTATCACGGTTCATGAGATACAGCCTGGTGACAGACGGACTGACGGACAGAGAGACAGACCGACAGACAGACGGACAGCGGAGCCTCAGTAATAGGTCCCGTTTTACCCTTTGGGTACGGAAGCCTAAAAACAAGTTGTAAAGTTCATCTGATAAATATGTGTTAATTTTAATAGAAAAACTTTATCACTTAAAAAAAGTTTAATAAAAAACTAAAAACCGACTTCAAAATGAAACTAAAAAACGAAAAATAATATTGACTAAAACATACCTAATCAGTTCTTTTTGGAGTCGGTGCCAGCCATCGAGAGTTAAAATGTGTTCATTCGCATCGACACCAAAAAGAACTGATTAGGTATGTTTTAGTCAATATTATTTTTCGTTTTTTAGTTTCATTTTGAAGTCGGTTTTTAGTTTTTTATTAAACTTTTTTTATTTTACAATTTTAAGTGTTAAGTCCTCTATTTTTTCCCTCCTAACTTCGCCAAAAATGACTTTACAGCAAAGTTACCTTAACTAATATTGGTCCTCTATGGACCCCCCATCCTATGGTATGATAAAAATAAGGTGTTATAAAGGGTCAATTTTTCGACGAAAATTTTTAAGTCTTAAGAAAAGGGTTTACCTACACTCCAACCAGAACGGCGGCTATTTTGGTGTCGTAACCATAGGATAAGGTCTCGCGTTAAATAACAGGTTAAATTAAGAAAGGAACTTTCAAATTTTTTTCGTTACTGGGTGTGCGGGTACGCCCCCAGTAAATAAAAATTGGCGGTCTGGTACCTCATAAGCTCCACGTCTGCTCAACACACTGCGAAATACGTTCTGTCGACAAATTGCAGTATTATCTTCTAACTCCTATCCGTTAAGGAGTTCTGTGGCTTCCATCATCAGGTCAGCAACATGACATGATGATTACCAGACCCAAAAATCAGCATCGAGTCAGAAAATATATGCAAAACATTATGGGTGCCTGTAAAAATTGAGGGTTGCCCTCGATTTCCCAGGGATCCCATCATCAAAATCTGACTTGGTGGAAATGGGACCACCTCGGGAGTATACCCTTTCAAACTAAAAAATAAATTTTGAAATCGGTCCATAATTGACGGCGTAATCGCGTAACATACATACAAAAAAAAAAAAAAACAACAACATTCAGACGAATTGAGAACCTCCTCCTTTTTTTGAAGTCGGTTAAAAAGGAAGGTACTAGTTTAAAATTACTTAATTTACCTAGTTCCTCTCTTTTCATAATGATTTATATTCGACGACCTCCGTATCCGAGAGGCGAGCACGCAGGACTTTGCATTCGATTGGGTTCGATTCCCGGTCGGGTCAATATAGAAAAAGATCTTTTCTATAATGTCCCGGGTTCGAAAGAATTTTAAGGATAGAGCTCACAACAGGAACTGGGTAGGGCGCAACATGGGCATTCGAAATAATCCTTGTTTTATCCATGATCATATGAAGACCTACCTGTTGGGAAAATCTATTAAGGCCATCGAGCATTGTACCGAGGTCTTCCAGCGACTCTGCCATGACCACAATATCATCGGCAAACCGAAGGTCAGTAATGTATTCGTTATTAATGTTGATGCGGAACCCTTCCCATTGCAGGAGTTTAATAGAATTTTCCAATGCGGCGGTGAACAGTTTCGGAGAAATAACGTCTCCTTGCCTTACGGCTCGCTGCAGAGGAATAGTTTTCGTGCTCTGCTCCTGTCCTGTACTCGGACCATCATGGTGGCGTTTTCGTATAAACATTTCAGCACCTCGATGTACCGATAGTCAATATGGCACCGCTGGAGAGACTGTAGCACTGTCCAAGTCTCGATAGAATCGAAGGCCTTCTCATAGTCCACAAACGCTAAGAATAGTGGCAAGATATTCTCTTCAGTCTTCTGTATAACTTATCGCAGCGTATGGATATGGTCTATGGTACTGAAGCCTTATCGAAAACCTGCTTATTCGGGAGGCTGAAAGTCATCGAACCTGCGCGCGAGGCGATTCGTGATTACCCTCGACAACAACTTGGAGACATGGCTCAGAAGCGAGATGAGTGTGTAATTCTTCAGCAAGGTGTTATATCCTTTCTTGAAGAAGAGCACCACCACACCTCTGTTCCATGCCTCCGGCGTTATTCCCTCGAGCAAGACGGAGTAAAAGAGTTTCTGAAGGACCTTCAGTATCGGTTTTCCACCCGCTTTCAGAATCTCTGAGGTGATTCCGTCATCACCCGGTACCTTGTTGTTCCTGAACTGTTTGAGTGCCATCCTAATCTCACATAGGCTGATGTCCGGGATATCTTCGGTAAAGTGTCGGGTCAGCTTAGCTCATGTATCTGCGGCTGAACTACTAACAGGTTTAGTCGATCTCCCTCAAAACTTCGACTTTTGTCGACGTTATACTACCATCCTCCGTCTTCGTCAGCTAGCTTTGTCTAATAGACATATCTCTTGCAAACAGTTTGTGGCCTTGGTTCCGCTCTATTGCCTCTTTTATACTGTTTGTATTAAAGTTGCGAATATCCTGTCGCAAGGACTTCCATATCCGTCTATTGAGCTGCCAATATGCCTTAGCCTCAACGGAAGACTGCAGTGCCATTGAACGTCGTTCTGCTATGAGATTGAGGGTTGGGTCGGTAAGTTTTTGCGGCCTGTCTCTTTGACGGGGTTTAAGAAATTTCGACCCGACCGCCTGAACAGTTTCTACAAACCTGTTGTTAATCTCGTCCACTGACTCGCAGTTCTCTAGGCATTCAAAGCTATTTAACAGCTCAAGCTGAAAGCTTTCGGGGCAGTGAATATGGGCATTCGAGGGAGCGTAGACTTTACCAAACGGGACCTTTCTAGCTTAACGTTGATGTTCAATGTGCCTCTAGCCATTCGGTGATCGCTACCGGTTTTCACCCTGTTGATCACGGAGACATCATCGAACACCCGTAGCTTTGTGGTCATGATGAAGTCGATCTCATTTTTCATGGACTCATCGGGACTCATCCAGGTCCACTTCCTCTGAGACGGCTTTTGGAAGGAGTAATACATCGCAAAGAGGTCCTCCTTCTCCAGGTTCTGGGGTTCCGTTGCCCATATCCAAATTGCCCCACTCTCAGCGAATTATCGCTTCTCATGCCCAGATTGAAGTCCCCCATAACAACATTGAAGTGGGTTTCAGTAGTATGTATGGCCCTACTAACATCCTCAAACATCTTTGGTCCGTAGCGTGCGTACGTTGTGTGTACGGTGAAAATAATTTATTATTATTATTACTTTGGATTGCTTTGTCACTTTAACGTGATAATTTAGTGTGCGAGAATACCGTTTGGAAGGTTGATGTTAGTGGGAATGGTTCGGATTATTACTAGGTACTTTTAAAAAACGCGAATAGTGCTTCTGAACGCAGTTTTACCTGTTTTCATAAGTAATGATTTCCTTAAAGCTTCTAGGTACATTAAACTCGATATGTTGTCACATCCTGTATTTTAATTTCGAATTTTGGAACTGCTACGCTATACTACTCCACTCGTGCAAATTGTATCACGCCACGCATATCGAATGAAACTCAGGTCAATTAACCGAATTACGCTGCAAGCTTTGGATTTCCCGTATCGATATGTTTCGGGAAATCCAAAGCTCGAAGCGTAATTCTGCAGGCTGGTTTCAGTATAAAATCGAGCGTGCAGTTTCAGGATGGGTGACTGAGCGTACCTACCTGAAGATGTGTATTAAATGCAACATCGAAGCTGCCTTGCCTCGGTTAAACTATTTATAAACAACAGTAAGGAAGGGTAGTTGCACAAAAAGGGATCAAAGATAAATAGCATGATCACTAATTTGTATGGTGAACCAGCGTACGGTACGAGTCATAATTGTTCTGTGGGGAGTACCCGGTAAATATTGCACATTGGAAATAGTCACATTTAGAATAGTATATACTACTCTGTCAAGAAAGTATCAGGAAAAGATTAATAATACACAAAATGTTAGTTATTCTACCAAATTTTTTTATCACCTTCAAAGTATTTCTGAAGGAGCATACTTTGAAGGTGATAAAAAAAAATTGGATACACTTACGCGAACGAATAATCTAATCATCAAAACATTTTTTAAACGCTATTTCCGGAATCGAGTTCAGTTCTCGCCGCGAATTCTCCTTTATGTCTTCTACTGAATGAAACCGGGTGCCACGAAGTGGTAATTTGAGTTTAGGTAAAAGAAAGAAGTCGGCTGGAGCCATCTGGTGAATAAGGTGGCTGCTCGATGGTATTTGTTGAGTTTTTGTTCAAAAATTCGTTCACAATGATGGCCTTGTTAAGGCGCATTATCGTAGTGCAAAATCCAATAATTTTCATTCCACAAATCTGGCCTTGTTCGTATAATACAACACCGCGACAGTTAAAGAAAACAGTCAACATGACTTTGACTTTCAATCGAGTTTGGCGCGGTTTCTTCGGTTTCGGTTCGGTTGGAAGGCGCCACTCCGAAGCTTGTTGACTGGTTTTCATGTCAAACTCGTAAACCCACGTCTCGTCACCAGTAACAATGCGTTACATGAATGTTGGGTCGGAATTGACTCGTTCTAGGATGTCCTCAGCGACTCTTTTGCGATTGAGTTTTTGGAGGAAATTCAGGTCTTTTGGGACTAGCCCAGCGGCAACATGTTTCATACCCCACTGATTATTTAAATCGACTCGTGTGACACAGAAAGTTCAACGGCTAGCTCTCTTAAACTTGAATCAGGATTTTCAGTCACTATTTTCTTCACTTTTGCGATGTTATCTTCAGTAGCCGACGTTGATGGCCTACCAGAGCGAGGCACATCTTCCATCACATCTCGACCGCTTTTGAACGCTTTGTACCTCTCATAAACACGTGTTTTTGATAAAATCGAATCACCGTAAGCCTTCTGTAACATTTTCAGAGACTCCGAACACGAAATCCCATTGGCGATGCAAAATTTAAGACAAACTCTTTGATCGATATTTTTGTCCATTATGAAATTCGCAATACACACTAGATATGGTATAACTAAAAACAATACTGTATTTAATCTATTTATCAGATGTAACTCAAACTCCGCGCCAAAATGGAACAGTTGTGCCAATCTAACAAAAAGAAAAAATTTTTTTTTGAATTTGGAACCATAAACAAGTCATCAATTCTTGATAGTTTTTTTAACAGAATATAATATTAAAAAAATATTAATATTTATTATTATTATATATATATTTTTAACGAATATTAGAATCGTTTTCAAAGGTCGATATGCAATATTTATGGCCGGGGGTACTACAACATTCAGTTGAACAAAGTTTATTAAATATTTACATGGATGGCCGAATTTGGCGCCACTATTTGCTTGCCTTAGTTAACCCATCCTCATGTCACGTCCTGTTCTGTGACTACACTTGCGAAACGCGCAAGTTGAGGCGTCAAAAAATGTTTGAGAAAAATCATATTGATTGATTGATTGATTAAGATTGAGGTAAGCCTCAGATTGAGGCGAGTTAGTTCTTGACGCGAAAGAACGAACAGTGTATGCCTTAAATCATAGTAGAATTTACTATGCTTAAACTGAGGCAGCCTCAAGTCTATAGAAACCATTTAAAAGCTCACACGTGTCGTTTGCGGGCGTGGTAATGCCGCGGTGCCGATCTTTTTATTTTCATACAAGATGAAGGTATGCAACTGGACTATGGTACGTAAGATACACAAGTGACGTTCTGTTTCCTCTATAGCAACGTCGTGTAATATTGTACCTGGGCTTATCCAAAAAATAAGAATAAAAACTAGCCTACTAAAACTAAAAAGCGCTTCATCGATCGTTGGTATTTAGGAAGAAATACATTTTATAGTTTTAAATTATACCAGTTTTGAATGTAATAATTACCTCTGGTATTATGTAGCCGGCGAGGGCGGTGTCCCTCACAGCACGATGCGGGACACCGAAAGTGCGTCCCATGAAATGCCGCACGCACTCGTGGACAATGGCACTGTTGTACGGCATTCTGGAATTGATGACAAAAGCTAATGATTATCTGCGCTTCTTTATGTAAGCCAGCCACTAAAATACTTTTTCGTGTGGCACAGAACAGCTAAAGGCTTATTCCAAGCAAAGGTAGAATTCAGCTAGTTTTAAATAATATTCTTTGTTAATCACAAACTTAAGTGACAATAAACTAAGAAAAGAAAGACACGGGCGCTAGGCACATAGGTACCTTACATAGGCATTTAAACTAACCCACCTAGTTATTTGAGCACTTTTCAATTCCCTTACGGCCATGTGACCTACCTAGCTGAAATCTGTTCTGGGAATAATTGCAGCTAATACAAAAGCTATTGCAGCTACACAAACAATTGTGAACAGTCAAGACGGCCATAATTTCAGTATTTCAAATACTAGCTTTATACATACATACTAAAATTGGTAAAACGAGAAATTTTAACTAACATTTTATCTTATTGATGTTATTTAAAATTGCTTTCTCATTCACGTAAGAATAACTTTGGAACTATTGTATAACCAGCAAACTAAACGAACAACTAAACCGACGATTCCACTTACTAAAAGCGACACATTTACGTAGTTTCGTCAATCGTAAACAGCTGTTTCAATTTGAAATGCAATTATAGCGGTGTCCGAATTTCGGAATGCTCGTCTCACTATGTATACCTACTGTGAGAACTGTGACTGTAAGGCAACGTTTTAGGATATGTTATGCGCGGGGCGTTGGGCGGCATGGGTTGCAGAGCGGGCTGCGCGGCTTCAAGTGTTTATCCAGTTTACGAAAGACGGCGCACTTTGTTGTCCGCCGCATTTGACGCGTACAGACAAACAAAATAACTAGTTGTTTCGTTTATGAAGGAGCGGGGCATACGGAATTGCGGTTTAAGGCGCTGCGCCCGCCGCGTCGCAGCCCATCGCATTTATTTTGACGCTACAATTCAAACAAACGCGTGCAAAAACGCTACTTCTTGACAGCTCCATACATCGCAGAATGTTACCCGCTACGCGCACTGCGCCACCTGCCGCCTCACGTCTCCATGAACGTGACCTAGACGGTTATGTGTAGTCATTATTATACTATCGTTATGTTGACGTGCATTTCATTGATTTAGGGAGTAGTTAAATCAAGCGTCTTGTAAGCGCGCACAAGGCGCTGCGTTTTGGGCGTCCTGCAAACACTCATACGAAAATCAGTGTTTTTTTAAAGCTTTTTAATCTCTGTTAATGCGTATTAAATTGACACAGTAGTCTCTCAGCTTTAAATGGATGAACATGAAATCTTCGTAGACGTTTCTTGTTTTGGATTCTCCCTTGCCATTTATCTGTAATAACAATATAGGGTGTACAAGAGAATGGGAAACTCCTGAAAACGACGTGATTAGCTGGTCATACAACAACTTTTTTATAGGAGCAACATCGAAATCGTGGATTTTTTTTTCTGATTTTCCATACATTATCATCAAGGTATCCAATTGACTGCCCGTGGGTACTACAGTACCATTTTTTTTTTACGGTAAACTGTCAGTGGCACTACTGTGCCACAAACTCGAAGTGATCAGAAACACTTGTTTATTAAAAATCGGTAGCTTATCTGTGCCACTGCTGTAGTATTTAATCTTAAAAAAGAATCATAGATGGCGTTAATACCTAGTTCTATCCATTTCGATTCGCTGTTTTATCTATGGAGCGACTTGAAAAGTGACATATTTTTTTACTGTGAGTGAGCAACAACTGCTGTAGAAAAATGTCGTAACTACTTTCATTTTATTACCTAATTCTATAAGTGTGATGTCTTATAATTTTCTAGACAAAATTCTCTTTACAGTGACGTATAAATATCATAGCGTTTCATTCTCCGAAGTTAATAAATTTAACAAACAATATAGTAAACTACTATTCGTGAGTAAACATGGCTGCTTTTGTTGTTGTTTACGGATTGTCGAAATTAGTTTTTTAGAGAATAATATGATATTTACGTACCAGAAACTGTCTAGATTAAGTAGTTAATATAATAAACCTATTACATTCTTATAATTAAGCAGATTTAACATTACAAAATACTTCGAACGCAGGGCTCGACCGAATGGCACTGCAGTGACCAAGGACGTTTGCGATAGTGAAGGTTGTACAGACGACATTTCGGTGTCGGATTTTTGAGTTCAGCTATTTTTCCATTTCCAAATAGTGTTTAATCATAAGTGTAAATGAAGCTGGTAATAATACCTAAGTTTAAATAACCAGACTCACAATGTATCATTTGTTTATATTGAAAAAAAATAATGGCACTGTAGTACCCGCGGACAGTCAGGATTCGATACAAATATATATTATCATTTTTATTAATATATGAAATTGTAAGTTCGGAGTATATATTTTCATCTTTATTGATGCCTTATTTTATTACCTATCTACCAGTATTTTTATTTTCGTAATCACAACTATACTTATCTTTCTACAAACTTTTTTACGCACCTATCGTGCGATAGCGCCGGACAGTTTACCCACATCATAGTCTGCTAGCCCGGACAGTCAAGTGGGTATGCGAGTTAGTTTTTATGGAGTATGTAAAAAAAACTCGATCTGGTGTTGCTCCCATAGAAAAAGTTGTTGTTAATGATCAGCTGATCACGTGGTTTTAAGGAGTGTACTATTCTCTTGTACACCATATATACTTAAAATAATGAAGTATAGTAGAAGTAAACATGTTGGTTCAAAAGTAAAACGTAGTGTGGTCATAGAATCGCATTTGTCGTGCATACGACATTGGTGACATTGGCGTCGAACGTGCGGCGCGCGCCCGAAACGCAGCGCCTCATGCGCGCGCCTAGTGCGCTTATTATAACTACTCCCTTAACCGATGTACACTCAGCGTCAAAAATAACACTACATTTATTCTGTGGCCGCACTTATGCGATTGTAATTGTAATTCTATTCATCGGTTTCATTCACAACTATCCTACGTCTGTCCACTGCTCGATAAAGGCTTCTCGTAATGCACGCCACTGATCCCGATCCTCAGCTATAAAAAATAAGCTCCATATTAGCGACCCATCTATTTTTATGGATATAAGATCTATCGAATGTAGGCTATCGATTGGCATAGAAAACCTTGTTTTTTGTATTTGTTTATGTTTCTTTCTCGCCTGAGGTAAGCTTAGACACATAGTATAACAAAACACATACCTTCTTTACTTTTCTTTTCAAGAAACAAAGAATACGCTAGTTGGCACCACAAAATAGAAATAGCGCGCCGCTGCAATACGTAATAATTTGTGCTTATGGCGATATCGTACTATGACGTCACTGTTTACCAAACTCAAATGCCTTACTCTTAATTGAGTTTGAAGCTATCAAAAAACAGTTTTTTTCAAATAAATGATAATGTAGCGAGTGATAGGACCCAAAATTACTAGTTAGTTTTGATAAATGATGTTATAGAATTATTTATGAAGGGTTTAAACATCCCAATAAAGTCTTCTCAATAAAAATATAAATATATCTTCCTGACAACCAAACCTAGCCTAACCAATAACACAGGCGTAACGTTATTAATTAAATTAACAATTACAATTTCGCCTGAGAAGATATTTATAAATACACTGATACTTACTTATCTCGGTCATCCAAACATGGCATCCGGTCTCTTCCTACTACGCGGTCAATCTCCTCCTGCGCTTTCTTTTGAACCTCTTGCTCCCTCACTAGATAGCTAAATCCGAAACTCATGCTTTTGCTAGTGGTCTCCGTGCCAGCCATGAACATATCCATACACATAGCTACCAACTGCCCTTTGGAGTAGGTATTCACTTCACCATGTTCCCTCAATATTCTAACATACACGTCCATAAAATCTCTATCCTCTTTATCTGGTTCAAAGCTCTCCTCATGTCTCCCAATTTCTTCTCGCAAAAACTTCCAAATTCTTTTGTGAGTCTTTACGAAGTCCCTGTATCCAGACATCGTTGGAGCTATGATACTCAATATTGGGAAATGACTGAATGCTGTTCCTACCATGTCAACGGCGGAAAATAAGTCAAAAAGAAGGTCTTGAAGAACCTGCATTTGAGGTTCCTTTGGGTTATACCTTATTCCTGCCATCATAGACCATAGAGTGTTCAATATGTATGTGTTGAAGAAATTATGCATTTGTATAATTCCTTGTCTGTTGTCTCCTAATGTAATCTGGACATCATTGATCATATGCACTGCTTCAGAACACGCAATATTACCCATACCTTTCCTGCCAAAACCAAATTCCTTCAAATGTTTCACTAAGAATCGTCTTTGTTCCTTCCAAAGTTCTCCATCTGTCAAGAGCACGCCGCGTCTTTCACCCCAAGTTCTGGTTTGATAAAAGATTCCTTTAGGTCTTCCGTCCAAGTCTTCATTGCATAACATTTCTTTGTTGGCTTCTAAACTATTCACCATTACAATTCTGTCTTTACCGATCTTTAAACCAAGTGCAGCACCATCTTTGCAGTAAGTTCTTGATAGTTCTTTTACTGCTTTATACAAGTAGCCAGTTTTTTCACGTAATTTGTACACTTCAGCTGCGCTACCTAGAATAGGTACCCATTTAGGGCCTGGTGGGAACTTTTTTGGCTTTAGTGTGTCTAGATAAAGTAAAATGCAGACCACTAGCACTGCAGCTAGTGCTGCTAACCACATCTGAAACAAAACAAAGTTTGACTGTTAATTAATAAAGTAACAAATTGGATTACTAATGTTTGGCCAAAAAACGTTTCCCAAAGTATCACATCCCAAACTATCTTTTACAAATTTTTATTTGGCAAAAAAACATTTGGCAAAACAACTTTTCGCAACTTCTCAGTTAGCAAACACTATTAATGGCAAGTTATTGTTTACCAAATAATTGCTTGGTAATATTTCATTTTTAACCGACTTCAAAAAAAAGGAGGAGGTTCTCAATTCGTCTGAATGTTGTTGTTTTTTTGAAAGGGTATACTCCCGAGGTGGTCCCATTTCCACCAAGTCAGATTCTGATGATGGGATCCCTGGGAAATCGAGGGCAACCCTCAATTTTTATAGGCACCCATAATGTTTTGCATATATTTTCTGACTCGATGCTGATTTTTGGGTTTAGTAATCATCATGTCATGTTGCTGACCTGATGATGGAAGCCACAGAACTCCTTAACGGATAGGAGTTAGAAGATAATACTGCTTTTTGTCGACAGAACGTATTTCGCAGTGTGTTGAGCAGACGTGGAGCTTATGAGGCACCAGACCGCCAATTTGTATATACTGGGGGCGAAAAAATTGACCCTATATAACACCTTATTTTTATCATACCATTAGATGGGGGGTCCATAGAGGACCAATAGTAGTTAAGGTTACTTTGCTGTAAAGTAATTTTTGGCGAAGTTAGAAGGGAAATTATAGAGGACTTAACACTTAAAATTGTAAAATAAAAAAAGTTTAACAAAAAACCAAAAACCGACTTCAAAATGAAACTAAAAAGCGAAAAATAATATTGACTAAAACATACCTAATCAGTTCTTTTTGTAGTCGGTGCGAATGAACACATTTTAATTCTCGATGGCTGAATTTTGTATGGTCACTGTTCTAACCTAACCTAACCTAGATCCTGTAGGAAAGAACTCTGTTCGTAAAGTAAGTTTTGGTAAATTAAGTAAGTAATAATATTATTACCTAATCTATGCATTTAGTCAACAACTATGCAACTTTTCCGGCACCAGTTCGTTTCTGTGTATATGTATATGGGAATTCGACCAATCAGTTTTTTGGGATATAAAATTAAAACATTTGTTAACATTTGCCTTAATAAAAATTGACAAACTAAAATTATGCCAAATGAATAAAGTGCGAAATGTATATTTGCTAAAGATTCATTTGGTAAATGAAACATCGGCGATATGTTTTTTGGGAAGTGAAATTGGGCGAAAAATAATTTGGCCAAATGAAAGAATACCTAACAAAATAGTTCCGAAAATAACAGAAAATGTGCACGCACACATTACAAAACATTGAGATTAACTACGAGTACAACTTATCGGTCAATGTAGGTTGAATATCAAGGTAAATATTGAGCGTAACATACACCTATTATCTAAGGGTTCTTGGCCTTGTTTTAACCTATATTCATCAACAACTCGCATTTTCGTAAAACCATCAATTTGTTTCCCAAAGTTTTCTCTTAACGTTTGTTTTATACATAGGCTTAGCATTTAACATACAAACAAATAATCAGTCTGGTTGGTGGACTTAGTTTCGACTATTAGGCTATGAGGACAGTTGAGCGAAATTTGGGTTTCGGTTTAGTTTTAAATAAATTAAAAAGGTTAAACTTTTACGTAGTATTATTCTTTCTCTATGGTTAAACCATGTCTAAAGACGCATCGTCAAGAGTATCGTAAGTATAAACTTTTAGTCCTTAAGTAATAGTAACCAGTGTATATGTCACTCCCACAACTAAGACGAATCTAATGACATATATGTTAAAATCCATTAAATGGTTTTTTCTTCTTATTTTTAAGTATTTTTTTGCCTGTTCCCAAAACTATTTTGAAAAATAAAGTTTTGAATACTATTGGCACTAAAAATATGTGACCCTTAGTTAATAAAAGAAAGTTTCAAAATCAGTTTATCAGTTTTGCAGATCCGTTTTTTCCGCGTGAGTTCTGTTTTCGCGGGAATCTCGGAAAATAACATACCACAGGAGTGGCAACTCCCACAATTGCGACAAATCTATAGATATACATTCTGTCAAAAAAGTATCAGGAATTGATGATTTGTTTATGGTTCCAAATTCAAAATTATATTTTTTTTTGTTGTCGTTAGATTGGCACAACTGTTTTCCATTTTGGCGCGGAGTTTGAGTTACATCTGATAAATAGATTAAATACAGTATTGTTTTTAGTTATACCATATCTAGTGTGTATTGCGAATTTCATAATGGACAAAAACATCGAACAAAGAGTTTGTTTTAAATTTTGCATCGCCAATGGGATTTTGTGTTTGGAATCTCTGAAAACGTTACAGAAGGCTCACGGTGAATCGACTTTATCAAAAACACGTGTTTATGAGTGGTACGAAGCGTTCAAAAGCGGTAGAGATGTGATGGAAGATTTGCCTCGCTCTGGTAGGCCATCAACGTCTGCTACTGAAGATAACATCGCAAAAGTGAAGGAAATAGTGTCTGAAAATCCTTATTCAAGTTTGAGAGAGCTAGCCGTTGAACTTTCTGTGTTACACGAGTCGATGATGCGTACCATTTTAAATAATAAGTGGGGTATGAAACATGTTGCCGCTCAATATTGTTTAGCCTTCAAGTAAAAAAAAGTAGTTTTGTGTGCTTAACCATATTGTAGGCGAGTAGTTCTTAAAGGCTGTTTAGGGCGGGCACACACACATAATTTCTTACCTATATATAATACAACTTCAGGAATAAATTTTGAGGTTTCTTTATTTGTTCACCTACATGAGTAAGTGTGATTACAATATTATATTATTATTATTATATTGTTTGAATATTAAATTTACTGTGTTGTATGCGTTGTATAATTTGATCATAAGACGTATCTGGCAAACAATTTTATTATTAGTTACATTACACATAATTGATTTATGTAACAATGGGCCGTTACCAACCCCTAACTTATTTTTATATATTTCTTAGCCTTATTATTACTTGATAATCTAATTTAAATAAATAAATAAATATTAAATATTGGACAACATCACATACTTTGCTCTGATCCTAAGATAAGTGGCTAAAGTACTTGTGTTATAGAAATCAGAAACAACGACGATACCACAACACCCAGACCCGAGACAATATAGAAAAGTTCGTTTTCCACATTGACCCGACCGGGGATCGAACCCGGAACCTCAGAGATGGCGGAGCCATATACAGTCCGGCGTTCTCGCCTCTCGGCTACGGAGGTCGTCTAATTTGTTTGTTAGTTTTCAGTTATTGACCGGAATTGCTAGTAAAATATAATTCCGAAACTACTGCATGCCACCAGGGTTCCCAATCAACTCCTCGTAAAGGTTCAATGTCTGCGGGAACTCTTGTTTGTTTTTTTCTTTTTCAAAATGTAATAATGTTGGCATCTCGAAGTTCGATCTCCAATTTATTATTGCGCACTAGAGTTTATTCGAAGAGATTACTGCACTGATCGAAGGTGTTGATGGTCTTCAGAAGCTCGTCACTGTGTGACTTCCTGGTGTTGGTAATGAAGTTCAGCTAGTTATTTCTTGAGTTTAGAGTTTAATTCAATACACATTTTGATCTCTGCTTCATTCTTATCTCTTTCCCTTAGAAGTTGGTCACGGCTTTCCCCGCTCTGTTTCACTACCTCAAGCGCTATTTTTTTAGTTTCAGCTCGGTGTTATGTGAAGCCATTTTCCGGGTTATAATTCCATTCCAGGTAGTCATTTTGTGTAATTAATATTGAATTAACCTGGAATTATTCAAAGAGAAGTGTACAAAAGATGTTTTGAACTTGGGTTTATGTTATAAGCGGGGAAACTTACAGAGTAAGTACTTAGATATTTATTATTATTTCAAAGAACTATCAATATCTACCGCTGTTAATTAAATGATTTTGATAAGTGTTAGTTACAATGTCTGCGGCAAAAGGTTATTTTCATCAACTTTACTTTCACTGTACGTCAAGTAAAGAGAGGCACAACTAGGCCGAATGTGATGAATTGTGACGAGTCACACTTTGTGAGGTTTGTGCATTGTTAAATGTCGTGAAAACAGTATTACAGTAGGCAAATAGTCGATAATTATTACCATGTACTAAGGTTATGTAGACTGTGTTTACTATAATTATAGATAACCTTAACTTAATTGAATAGGTAAGTACTTAATTGAATAGGTAAGTACTTAATTAAATAGGTAAGTAGGTAATGTAAAAATCGATTCACCATAAAGCTAAACATAATTATAATATTGATAACAGTACTCCCCTGGTTTTACTTTTAAATTTCGTTGTCAAAGCCGGCTGGCAGCCTTGTCCGATTGTAGTACCTAATACATTATTTTGTATTTTAGGGTTTGTTTACACGTCACTTATTATTTTTTATGTTTTGTTTCTATAATTTAAGGCTAATTATGGTTTATTTGACACTAATTATAAATAAAATTTAATTAAAATTTTAACAGCTGTTTAAGCTGCGTCTCCAACTACACAACATCTTCTCGTCTAAAACAAGTCTCGTCAAGAAACTACACAACATCTTCTCGTCCAAAACCTCAGTGCAGTGATGACATACGGAACAGAAACGTGGCCCTTTTACTATGGGTCTCATAAGGAAGCTCAAAGTTGCACAGCGCGCTATGGAAAGGGCTATGCTCGGTGTTTCTTTGCGAGATCAAATCAAAAAATGAGAAGATCCGTGAACGGACAAAAGTCGCTGGAACGGACAAAGCCCGATGGATTAGCAATCTGACTGAAGTGGCAGTGGGCGGGGCACATAGCACGTAGAACTGACAGCCGATGGGGCAGAGGGGTTCTGGAATGGAGGCCACGTACCGGCACAGCATAGGACGTCCGCCCACAAGGTGAACATACGACCCGGTAAAGGTTGCAGTAAGCTGCTGTATGCAGGTCGCTTCCAACCGGCCGATCTGGAAGTCACTGGAGAAGCCTATGTTCAGTAATGGACGTCTAAGGCTGAAATGATGATGATGATGATCGTTTCTCTTCAATTAAAATCCAGCAATAAATTGCACGACAATTATTATTGTATAAACAGTGGACTCGGCCTATGAGTGTTCAACTCTTTACGTCGAACCGGCGTGAACAACAGTTAGGTAACACTCTTACACAACCATTGAATAACTTTGTGCACGAATGGACATGCGTTACAAAATATTCATATACGCCTAAACTTTTTGTCCATTCCCTGGTGTGCGAGCCGAAAATGATAAAATTATAGCCACATTTCGTAACAATTATAACTATCCCTACTGTGTTGCATTAGCAGAAACGAGAATTATAGTATGACTTGGCATCGAGGTCGAATAATTAATTTAAAGATATAGTAGAATATCATTATTTTGTTGTGTCACTTTATTATTATTTAAATGGGTCAACTTCTACAAATTTCGACAACTGCAAGTATCAGTTAACCAAATACAATATCATTAAAATGCTAAGAAAATATTCTATTTCTGATAACAGATAACCATTTTTATTTTATTTTATTGTTCCATTTATAAGGTATGACTTACATTACTGTAGGTAATTAAAATTTTAACGCAAATCTTTTAATTACCTATAATGTAGCTGCTAAATAAAAAATTAACTAGATTAATATTATAACGAAAATTCATTTGACATGCACAGAACATAATTCGCAAAGAAGTATATAGAAACATGAGTTGTTTGTACGAGAAACAGAAGTAGGGCGCGTCTGGGGCTGTTGTTTTTTTTACATTTTAAAGGAAAAATTTAAACTGTGCCTCATACTAAAGATAATACTTAATATTGACAAATAAGATATACAAATTTGAGTATACAGGGAGGTGCAAAAGTATATCAAAAAGAATTATGTGGTTCCAAATATAAAGGTCAGGTTAGACGAGAAAAACCTTTTTTTTCAAAATATTTAGTTTTCTTCACTTTTCCAGACTTGGAAACCACCACAGATAGCATCTGATCGTTGTGTCGATTGTTTTATATCTTTTGCGCCACCATGCAATTATAGTAAATTAATGTTAAAAACTTGGTATGTACCTAGTGAAATATACATTACATTACACAAGGGTGAAAATCTTTATACCATTGGATAAAGCTAACCAGGAATATAATATTTGCCACCGACATTTTATTTGTAACAGACTCATTGAGCTATAGACTACAGTCTCGTCTAGTATGTACATCGAAAGAACATCAGTATATTTTATTAAATAAATTTTTAACTTAATCAGTTATACGATAAGCTTTAAACTAAAAAAAAATATGCGTAATGTACCTAAATTATTGTTAAACGCTGGAAATTTTACGAACTTTTTTTTTAAATTTAAACACTTTTAAACGCAACTATGTTCTGCGAGGAATCAGGAGCACGTTTATTTTCATCATTATTATTAATTAAATAAAGTAATGAATACTATTTCACTGACTACTTGCATTTAATACGTTAGGTTAAGTAAATTTATTGTATCATTATCAGTATTACACTCAAAGGGAAAAAGTGTTAATGGAAAATATCAGGTCAAAATGATTTCGCCATAACAACGCACTATAACACAAACTTGAAAAGGGAAAGTCCTCCGATTACACAGTCGCGTAATAATTAGCAATATTCACCTTGATAGTCGCGCTCGCGGTGCCTGCTCTCACTGGCGCGGGTCCGGAAGTGCAGGGCATAATATCGGAGCCCCGCCATCGCGAAACCGAAGCCGGCCCGGCCGCCATACACACAGTTGCGTAACCGTCCAGTTGCAAACTTGGACCGCTTGAATGAGTTTTGACTACTCATAATTCGAAATTTAGCATTATAAGGCTAAAATAAATTAAAAGAGAAACGGATACACCGTGGACTCCAAAACCAAAGAAATATTTTTTAAACAATGGTTTTTTTTAATAAAAATAAAAACACTGTGTTAAAGTGTATCTTCAGTGTGTAATTTCCTTACTTTTATTGTATTTTAGGGATTTTTACAATGAATACCATACCTACATCTAAATTAAATATGTATATTGTTCTAATAAGTAGTATCACAATAATAACTCTTGGCTATTTAGTTACATATTTATAGAGTCCAGCTAACACTATGGTATCGCTTTCGCAGACAAAATTCAGCAATTTATAATTCTGATTTAAATTAAATAACACTACCTTGTTATTGAGGAAAGTTATCATTTATCTTTGTTGTTATATTAAATTATTATTTAACCAGTCTTGCGATGAAGTCCGCAAGAAAACTTACCTAACGTATAAACTTTTTCACCTAATTTAAATAACTTCTATAGGGTGATTTTTCTGCTCAAGTACAGCAACTTTTATAAATAGGACTAACATCCAAATCGCAAAATGAAGATAAATAATAAACATCAGAGGCTGATACTGGTGTTTAAAAACAAGAACAATATTATAATTTTTGTTATACTTCATATACTGGGAAAGTATGATATTTTTTTAAGTTACGACAGTGTATTTTATTATTTTATTGCATGTTTTTTTAAAGGTAGATTTACACTTACAACTTAAAGCGCATGGGTCTGACACTTTGACAGTGCCTGTATGTTTTTTATTAAACCTCAAAACACATATCAGCATTCAGCAGCAATCGATAGTATTGATAGAAATCAAGTCATCAGTCAGCTTGCGTGGACAGGGCTATGCTCGGTCTTTCTATGCGAGATGGAATCAGAAATGAGGAGATTCGTAAACGTACAAATGTCGGTGACACAGCAATCACTATCAACAGCAATGACTAGCTACTGACTAGCTATCTGCGGGCGGGGCACATAGCACGAAGAATTGTCGGCTGATGTGGCACAAAGGTTCTAGAATGGAGGCTACGTTCAGGCGCAAGCTCAATGTTGGTAGAACGTCTACAAGGTGCATAGAAGATCTGGTAAAGGTTGCATGAAGGCACTGGATGAAGGCAGCTTCCGACCCACTAACTAATCTGGAAGTCATTAGGAAGGCACCGTGTTCAGAAGAGCATGGTTTTTAGGGTTTCGTACCGGTTAGGTAAAACCCGGCCAAGTGCAAGTCGGACTCGCGCACTGAGGGTTCCGTATTATTATCTAATTGTGGTTTACGATTTAACAAGTATTAATAAAAACTACTTACTACTAGATCTCATTCAAACCAATTTTGGGTGGAAGTTTTCATGGTAATGTACATCATATATATTTTTTAGTTTTATTATTCTCTTATTTTAGAAGTTATGGGAGGGAGGAGAGGGAGTTACATACATTTTACCACTTTGGAAGTTTATCTCGCACAAAAATGATATTAGAAACCTCAATATCATTCTTAAAGACCTATCCATGTAAAACCCACACGTATAGGTTTGATGAATAAAAAATCAGTTTCAGTTCTAAGTATAGGGATCCCCAAAATTTATTGTTTTTTTTTTCTATTTTTGTATGAAAATCTTAACGCGGTTCACAGAATACATCTTCTTACCAAGTTTCAACAGTATAGTTCTTATAGTTTCGAAAAAAAATTGCTGTGACATATGGACGGACAGACAGATAGACAGACATAAGTCAGTCTGTCCGTCTGTCCGTCTGTCCGTCTGTCCGTCTGTCCGCCCGTCCGTCCGTCCGTCCGTCCGTCCGTCCGTCCGTCCGTCCGTCCGTCCGTCCGTCCGTCCGTCCGTCCGTCCGTCCGTCCGTCCGTCCGTCCGTCCGTCCGTCTGTCCGTCTGTCCGTCTGTCCGTCTGTCCCTCTGTCCGTCTGTCCGTCTGTCCGTCTGTCCGTCTGTCCGTCTGTCCGTCTGTCCGTCTGTCCGTCTGTCCGTCTGTCCGTCTGTCCGTCTGTCCGTCTGTCCGTCTGTCCGTCTGTCCGTCTGTCCGTCTGTCCGTCTGTCCGTCTGTCCGTCTGTCCGTCGGTCCGTCTGTCCGTCTGTCCGTCTGTCCGTCTGTCCGTCTGTCCGTCTGTCCGTCTGTCCGTCTGTCCGTCTGTCCGTCTGTCCGTCTGTCCGTCTGTCCGTCTGTCCGTCTGTCCGTCTGTCCGTCTGTCCGTCTGTCCGTCTGTCCGTCTGTCCGTCTGTCCGTCTGTCCGTCTGTCCGTCTGTCCGTCTGTCCGTCTGTCCGTCTGTCCGTCTGTCCGTCTGTCCGTCTGTCCGTCTGTCCGTCTGTCCGTCTGTCCGTCTGTCCGTCTGTCCGTCTGTCCGTCTGTCCGTCTGTCCGTCTGTCCGTCTGTCCGTCTGTCCGTCTGTCCGTCTGTCCGTCTGTCCGTCTGTCCGTCTGTCCGTCTGTCCGTCTGTCCGTCTGTCCGTCTGTCCGTCTGTCCGTCTGTCCGTCTGTCCGCCCGTCCGTCTGTCACCAGGTATCTCATGAACCGTGATAATTATAGTTTTGAAATTTCAAAAATAATATATTTCTGAATTACTGAAAACAGATTATATTTCTAGGGAGCTCCCATACTGATACAACAAACGTGATTTTTTTGCCGTTTTTATAGATAATGGTACGGAACCCTTCGTGCGCGAGTCCGACTCGCACTTGGCTGGTTTTTTACGTTACATATAAAAAGATTAAAATTAGTTAGTAAAATTATGAAAATACTTTACACACAATGCAAAAATAATCTAGCTTTATGACACCCAAAATCTAATTCAGCTCAAATAAATTAATCTTTAATCTGTTGTTTTAAAAATATCTGTCACGGCTGCAATGGGTGAAACTATTCTTTAGGGTCTGCAACTACACCATGCAAGGCTTGTACAAAGCGCGCGATCTGCGCGTGCAGTTCTAGTTCACGTTCTAGGTAGCCCAAAGGTAGCGTGCGCGCGGCACGCGCGCCTGCTACGCGAGCGCATTCGCCAGATCTAAACGCAGTCTTACGTTACGATAGTGAATAAATTTCGTGCCACAGATTGGAAATTAATTAAAAGAATATGATACAGAAATAAATAAAAACTTGCTTCATTTTGCCTTACACACTCTGCCATCCATCCATTCGCATTTGATAATGCGCAAAAGCGAGACCTAGGTAGTGAGCGGGATAGTTGGGAATGTGGATTTTGGTTGTGACTTGTGGTTGTAGACAAAATGAAGCTTTATCGTTAGAAATTTTAATAAAAAATATATAATTTACAGGGCATATTTTTATTCTATTGTAATCTCTATACGCAATATTTTCATCCATTGCAGGCGTAGCATATATTTTTGAAACACCTTCTTTAATTAGTAGCGAATAGTCTTAACATTAAACTAACAAATAATAAATCTAAGAGAGGAGAGATTTCTTTTTACTTTTTAGCGATACAATAAACCTTAAAAAAGCTAAGAGCAATTGCACAGCTTAAGAAATGTATTAGAAACTAACCAACAGGCGTCCGTAGCGGAGCGTAGGTAGCGTGTCTTACTTGTTCTGTGAGGCGTCCTGTCGTGTCTATTGTTATTTTCGTTTTTAATGATTTTTTTTAAATGTCTTTTTACTCAGCTTTATTACACGATCGACGAGTTACAAAGCGGTAACAGAACCAATCATGGACAGTAAGACGGTATTTTAGTCATAACGACTTTACATTTTTCATATACTGATTGGAAAAAGGAAGGAATCCAGAAAGGCAATAAAACACTGAACACCTGTGTTTTATTGTAAATACTTAAAAAAATATTACTCAACATTGCCAGAAATAAACCTCGCACACAGAGGTTTGGTTGCCATAGGAAAAAACAAAAAAAAACATTGTGTTCGTAAAACGGTTCATATAAGTTCATAACTTATTACTGTTTGGATTTATTTCTAAGTTAAAAATCCCAATTAGTAAGTCCATCAGTTATGCTACAACTGTTTAAATATGGATGGAACAAGATCGAATCATTTTAAACAGGATTGACAGTCGGAAACCTGGAAAGAAAATTTAATTGTTCTACCTGGAACCACAAGATTTCTATATTACTACAAAGTTCTAACATTACGATGAAGGTAATATAAGGGTGAATTTCAACAGGTCCAATAAAATATTCATTTCCGTGGATTTTTTATCTTTAAGTTTAAAAAAAAAGTGTTTATAAAGTTCTTGATAATATTTGTATTCTTGCTTAATATCTAGCATATAACTTTAAAAACTAACGAGATATACAAGATTAAAAATTTCGAGCCACGGCGATGAAATATGCGTGCACGGCAATGAAACAAGAATCCACGGAAATGAAAGACTGTGTGTACCACGGGGCCGAAAAAAACATTCCACTGAAATGATAATCAATATAAAACATTATATTTTATATACTTACCTGAGTATAACAATTGATAATATACGCTTGTTTCCGAGAGGGAAAGGCATACCTAGACTGTGTCTCTCCATCGGATCCTATAAATTCCTCCCATACCACAAACAATGGCTTGGTTCCACCCAATGCTGGTATATGGTAGTAAGATTGGGATAGATATTACAAAGCAAGAACGGGAGTAGAATAATGAAAGAAATACTGTAGTATTGAGGTCTCAAAGAAGTATTGCGAGTCAACAGTCCACAGTGTTTCTTTTCTTATTCTATTTACTTTTACTTACTTACTCTACTCTCATTGATTTCTCCTTACTCAAATTTCACTCTCAAACAAGTGTTGGAATTAGCACCAAGACACAAAATAGAAAAAATACAGAAGGTCCACTCCCGCCGTTTTCGAAAACAACTGCCAAAATTGGGCTGACTGCCTAGGGTTGCTAATCTAATTTTTGAAATAAAAAGGTGTGCTTTTTTACACCGATAAAACGATTAGTTTATTCATTCATCTTATCATACGTCCAGAACTAAATGGGAAGACAGAGCAATAATTACTCTCCCCAACTCGGCTTCTTCAATGACTGTCGTTTTTAACAGCGGCGGCAGCTGCGTCCTGTTAGAAATTATACGTACTAACTACATTACTTACTGTTATAACATATACTGACGTGTTTATCCTAGCAACGACAATGAAAAAATAATTAATCAATGAATAATTTAATATGTTTATTATCTTTTATTCAACGCTTACCTAAAACACTGGTGTTATATCAGTGATAATTTAAGGAAAATTTAAAAGCTCATTTCTGCTGAATGTTTAATGAAATGAATGATTGATCGCTTTCAAAACTTATCTTTACCCTTTACTACTTACTTACTTTACTAACAAGAGAAAACCAAGGCCCAGTTTTATATACTTACCTTTTAAAATTATTTTGTGTTGTATTCCAAACATCCAAACACACTGCAGTAGTAATAAAAACGCATATATCCATTTTTCACACGTAACAATGATCAATGCGTAGTAAACTGTCGTGAGTGACAGTCCGCTGTAGTATTGCCCCGGATCGTCTGAGATTGCATGTAAACGCAATTTATTGTCAATCTGTGCGTTACGATTTTGACGCTTAGTTCTAAGAGGCTCATCTGTCTAGCGCGCCGCCGCTATACGTAATTTGTGACCAAGACCTATGAACAGCCATTTTTATTGCCTTTTAGACATACTTATTCTTGCTACTTATTACAAAATGCAGAGGCTCATTCACTTTATTCTCGATTTTTACTCTCTTCTCAATATACACCTTGCATAGGCCAATACAATCTCATAATACATCATGGCTGTTGACAACTTCAATTCAATCAGAACGACGATTCAATACTGTCTTTGTTTTAGAATACATTAATTGATTTTGCACTCGCGTGTTAATGTCTGATTAAATCAATAAATAACAGAAATAACGTTATTCCTACTTTGTTTCTTTGTTTGTGAGAAGCAATTATTTTACGGTTATTAACCGGTATTTAAGATAAAATACTTAAGTTTACATTTTTTAATTTAAATACGACATGTTTGACTCCCACTCTGTGGGACTAAATGACGATTTGACGACGTCTGGTGTTGTGGTTCGCACTCCGGTCTACAAAGTCAGAAGGTTGCGAGTTCGAATCCTTTGTAGGTATATGAAAATGTGTACCTAAGTCGTGGATGTTATACAAGTTTTCAAGTATGTTTACGTTATCCGCTATAGTTTTGTTTAGTTTGGGGCTAAATAATTGTTGTTTATCTGTTTATTCCCCCAGCTCGATGGACTGACGACCTTAGGAAGATGGTTGACAGTGGATGGATTAAAAATGCGGGAGATCGTGCTATTAGGCCTCCCGCCTACGTCCAGCAGTAGACTGCAATAGGAGATGATGATGATAAATGGTGTTTTAAAAAAACATCATGTATGAACGAAGATAAATAACACTTGAACAAAATCATCGACCTCAGGTGGGACTCGAACCCACGTCCCATCGCATTCATCTTTGAACTCCAGAACCAGCTATATTAATGGCTGATTCTGCGAAAAAACATAACGCAGTATAACCGAGAGCATGTCTAGTGTAGCTAATATCCCTTGATCATTGCAAAAGGAAAACGTGAAAAGGACACCGAGTGCAATAGCACCTCATTAACATTATACAATGTCACTTACTTAGAATTGTGTTAACGGAGTGTAACGAAGTCCTCTTAGAACGTGCACACCATGCATGTTTGACAGTCATTGCAACTCTTCTTCTCAGCGCTTTGCTGGTTCCAATCTTTTATACCCAGTACCTTAAATTATTATTAGGATGTTATTTAACTGTCTGATATAATGGCTGTTGACAGGGGGTCTTGGTTCCAACGTTTGTGTATGGGAGTAAAATTTTGATAGATATTACAAAAGGAATAATGGGAGTAGAATAAGAAAATAAAGACTTTAGTATGAGGTCTCTTAGTAGTGTTGCGTGTGTAATTCAGCAATCTTTCTTTATTTATTCTACTCTCATTCTTCTTTTGTAAAATTTCATTTCCTTAGAAGTGTTGGAATCAAGACATCTTATGAACAGTCATTTTTATTCCTTTTAGACAAATTTTTGCTACTTATTACAGAATGCAGGGCGTCATTCACTTGATGCTCGATTTATATTCTTCTCGCATCAGCCACTTCTAATGAACTAACTACATCCGATGTCATAATATGATATGATATTATCATAAATTATGCGAAACTAAGAAACTATGTAAGCCTTTGTGGACTGCAAGAAAGCCTTCGACTCCGTCGAGACCTAGGCTGTTCTGGAATCCTTACAGCGATGCCAAGTCGACTGGCGATATGTAGAGGTACTGAGAAGCTTGTATAGAATGGCATCGATGACTGTTCAAGTCCAAAACCATTAGACGAGTCCTATCTACATAGTTGTTGAGAGGAGAGAGACAATGAGATGTTATATCTCCGATGTTGGAACGGGTCTCAATGTTAACGGCAAAAACCTAACGCACCTCCGGTTTGCTGCAGAAAAAGACATCATGGCGGAATTATCGGAAGGTTTGCAAAAAAATGCTGCATAGTCTCAATGCTGCCTTGTTTGTGACTTGTGGGCCTAGCGATGAACTTTACAAGACTAAAATTATTTTTAGTGACCGTGCCATCCCCGAAACGGTATCCGTCAAAAGAAAATATCCAAGAAATACATAACACCTACTAGTCAAAGTCTAAGTCAATTATTTCTGTAAATCGGTCATTAAAGGCTCTTTCAATTACTCGCCTCATAGCAACTTGATGGATGTCTTCTAGGGACTTTAAATTTGACAATCATCGGTCAGTCGAGGTGCTGAGAAACATGCCATGTTGTACAGGCTTACTAGCATCTCAACCCACTCGACTTGGCATTGCTGTAAGGATTTTAGAACAGCCCAGTTCTGCACAAAAACGAGGGGATTGTGTTTGTTCTACAAGTTTGGGATAACAAATATAAAGAAAACATTTTAAGACCAGTGAATTGATGATACTACTCTGTCAAGAAAGTACCAAGAAAAGATAAATAAAATACACAAAATGTTAGTTATTCAAATTCAAATTTATTTTATCACGTTTAAAGTATGCTCCTTCAGAAGCGATACACTTACGCCCACTTACGAATAATCCAATCTTCAAAACATTTTTTAAACGCGTTTTCGGAATCTAGTTCAGTTCTCGCCGCCAATTTTCGTTTATGTCTTCTACCGAATGAAACCGGGTGCCACGCAGTGGTAATTTCATCATCATCATCGTCAGCCACAGGACGTCCACTGCTGAACATAGTTCTCCCCCAGTGACTTCCAGATCGGCCGATTGGAAGCGGCCTGCATCCAGCGTCGTCCTGCAACCTTTACCAGGTCGTCTGTCCACCTTGTGGGTGGGCGTCCTACGCTGCGCTTGCCGGTACGTGGCCTCCATTCCAGAACCTTTCTGCCCAATCGGCCGTCGGAAGTGGTAATTTGAGTTTAGAAATAAGAAAGAAGTCAGCTGGAGCCATATCTGGTGAATAAGGTGGCTGCTCGATGGTATTTGTTGAGTTTTTGGTCAAAAATTAGTTTACAATGATGGGTGGAAAGGCGCATTATCGTGGTGTAAAATCCAAGAATTTTAATTCCACAAATCTGGCCTTTTTCGTCTAATTTGCTCTCTTAAACGCCGCATAACGCTTAAATAATGATCTTTTTTTATTGTTTGACCTTCTGGAAAGAATTCTGAGTGCACAACACCGCAACAGTCAAAGAAAACAGTGAACATGAATTTGACTTTCAATCGAGTTCGGCGCGGTTTCTACGGTTTCGGTTCAGTTGGAAGGCGCCACTCCGAAGCTTGTTGACTAGTTTGCATGTCAAACTCGTAAACCCACGTCTCGTCACCAGTAACCGTGCGTTTCATGAATGTTGGGACGGAATTGACTCGTTCTAGCATGTCCTCAGCGACTCTTTTGCGATTGAGTTTTTGGAGAAAATTCAGGTCTTTTGGGACAAGCCGAGCGGCAACATGTTTCATACACAATCAATTATTAAAAATGGTACGAATCGACTCGTGTGACACAGAAAGTTAGACGGCTAGCGCTCTCAAACTTGAATGAGGATTTTCAGTCACTATTTCCTTCACTTTTGCGATGTTATCTTCAGTAGCAGGCGTTGAAGGCCTACCAGAGCAAGGCAAATCTCGACCGCTTTTGAACGCTTTGTACCACACATAAACACGTGTTTTTGATAAAGTCGATTCACCGTAAGCCTTCTGTAACATTTTCAGAGACTCCGAACACAAATCCCATTGCCGATGCAAAATTTAAGACAAACTCTTTGTTCGATGTTTTTGTCCATTATGAAATTCGCAATACACACTACATAAGGTATAACTAAAAACAATACTGTATTTAATCTAATTATCAGATGTAACTCAAACTCCGCGCCAAAATGGAAAACAGTTGTGCCAATCTAACAACAACAAAAAATATATAATTTTAAATTTGGAACAATAAACAAATCATCAATTCCCGATTTTTTTGACAGAATGTTCATTGAGATCTATAAGTAGAGATTAAGAAAACCGTAACTTTTCGTGGTGTAATAATTTATAACCTTCGTGGGCAAACGAACACGAAAACAGTGTCACGAAACTTACAAAAACTAGATATTTACATAATTGTACAAATAAATAATGGACCTATTTTAAAAGTAACTGGCGTAACACGATTTTGTAAAAACAATACACAAAATATGGTAAGCACGAATTTCTACCTTTAAAGAACATGATTTTTTTTAATAAAAAATAATATTGACTTAAACATACCTAATCAGTTCTTTTTGGAGTCGGTTCCAGCCATCGAGAGTTAAAATGTGTTCATTCGCACCGACTCCAAAAAGAACTGATTAGGTATGTTTTAGTCAATATTATTTTTCGCTTTTTAGTTTCATTTTGAAGTCGGTCTTTAGTTTTTTATTAAACTTATTTTATTTCACAATTTTAAGTGTTTAGTCCTATATTTTTCCCCTCCTAACTCCGCCAAAAATGACTTTACAGCAAAGTGACCTAGACAAATGTTGGTCTTCTGTGGACCACCCATCTAATGGTGTGATAAAAATAGGGTGCTATTAATGATCAATTTTTCGACGAAATTTATTTCAAGTCCCAGGCTCCTTTAAAATAAGCTTCAGTTTTCACCTTCCAACTCCACCAAAAATGACTTTACAGCAAAGTAACCTTAACTAATGTTGGTCCTCTATGGACCCCCCATCCAATGGTATGATAAAAATAAGGTGTTATATAGGGTAAATTTTTCGACGAAAATTTACAAGTCTTAAGGAAAGAGTTTTCCTACACTCCAACCAGAACGGTGGCTATTTTGGTGTCGTAACCATAGAATAAGGTCTTGCGTTAAATACCAAGTCAATTTAAGAACGGACCTTTTAAATTTTTTTTCGTTACTGGATGTGCCCCTTGTAAATAAAAATTGGTGGTCTGGTACCTCATAAGCTCCACGTCTGCTCAACATACTGCGAAATACGTTCTGTCGACAAATTGCAGTATTTTCTTCTAACTTCTATCCGTTAAGGAGTTCTGTGGCTTCAATCATCAGGTCAGCAACATGACATGATAATTACCAGACCCAAAAATCAGCATTGAGTCAAAAAATATATGCAAAACATTATGGGCGCCTATAAAAATTGAGGGTTGCCGTCGATTTCCCAGGGATCCCATCATCAGAATCTAACTTGGTGTAAATGGGACCACCTCGGGAGTATACCCTTTTAAACTCAAAAATAAATTTAAAATCGGTCCATAATTGACGACGTAATCGCGTAACAAACATACAAAAAAAAACAACAACATTCAGACGAATTGAGAAACTCCTCCTTTTTTTGAAGTCGGTTAAAAATAAAACGAATTAATACTAAACGCTATAACTCTACACAGCTTTTAGATTTTTAAAGACCTTTGTTTAATTAATAGAAAAATAATGTTTTTAAATATGTTGTATGCGTTTCCGAACGAAAGCTATAGTTGTCTAACAGTGACAAATGTCAGATTTCTTTTTTTACTCCTTATACAGGCTAAGGTCTGCCAGGCCCATACTACCGAGACATTAGTTATTTATAATTACATTATTTGATATGTTAAAAAAAAAGTTTTTACAACTAGGAACCGACTTCAAAAATGAACTAAAAGGCGAAAAATTATACTTATTTTGTATAAAAAAACATAGATAACAAACATAAAAATAAAATTTCTAAACTGAACATGGAGACACAACCTTTTTGGAGTCGGTGCATCATGGACTCCATGGAGAGTTAAAATGTGTTTATTCGCAACGACTCAAAAAATAACTCATTAGGTACTTGTGTTTGTTTACAAAATATTATTTTTCGCCTTTTAGTTCATTTTTGAAGTCGGTTCCTATTTTTTTTTTTTATTTTATTTAACCCTTTTTAGTGCTAGGACTTTAACAATACTTTATCTTCCAATTGAGGGTCTATTATTATAGAAGTCGTTTTATAAAAATATCGATATCAACAGTAGTGTCGTAACCAACGGATAACCGTTCATGCCTAAGTAAAAAAAGGCAAAAGTTTGTGTCGATAAATCTGCGCTTTTTGAAGGTATTAATGATCCTTTGTATAGCCGTTTTCGTTTTTATTATTAAAATATTTTTAAACACACTCGTGTAGGTGAATAAATGAAAAACACATCAAAATTTATTCCTGAATTTATATTATAAATAGGTTAAAAATTATGAATAACTGCCTAAAAACAGTCTTTGAAGTATTAGTCATTACATAAAACTTTTGTTCATTCTCGCCTTTGGAATTTCGGCAATAAAAGAAAATTACATTACTTGTGTAGTTTCGCAACAGGTAAAGAATATTATGGGTAACAAAATCTTGTACAGTGTTTGGAACGACAACCCTATAAATTTTTGAAATTAGTAGTACAGACAGCAGAAACATATCAATTATTTTTATATATTATTTTTATATTTTTTAATTTAGGATTGCTTTTATTAATTCTGTTCTGTAAGAAATAAAATCGCTTTCTGTAGTGCAACAATGTCCAGTCCCAGCATGAGTTCAAAAATACTTCGCCTTTAAGATTGCCACAGTTGTGAAAATAAATAAATGTTGCTAATACTTACAGGTCCATTGGTATATTTTCGTTGCTAGATTCCAGTTGTGTGCGTAAAAGAAGTTTTTTATTCCTGAAAACGAAAAATGTACCTATAAAAAATATTTAACTCGTGTAAAAAAAAATTAACTCTTTTTTTGGTATTTAGAACTATTATAAATGTTTATTCAATTTTTTTCGCCAGGTCCTTGATATATATTTTCTTTTTGTTGCGTTTATTTGCCATCCTTACAATAATGTCAGTATATTATGTTCCTCGTAGCGTGAGAAAGCGACACGGGTACCCCGTGCGAATGCCGGAGCGGTACTAAATAAATTTGTTCTGTTGCGCAGGTCGGGGAGCGGGGCGGCTCAGTATACTGGTGTGCTCAGGCATTATTTCAGAGTTTTACTTCTTACAACGTGATTAAATACTTTTTTTTTTTTTTTTTGAAAAATGCAGTCCACGTCTTTCACTTAGTATAGTTTATTGTCAGAGTTTCATTCGTATATGTAATTTATCCATTAAATAAACACGAATCTTCGTAAAATTTTGATGCATGTTTGTGATTTTTTTCTATCGAGAATATATTTAGAATCGTGTTTCCGAAAAATATAGTCGCTTGTAAATATCCTAAAGTTTGCTATATATGTTTAATAACATGACTTATTCAGAACTGTAATTGTAAAACAGAATCTCCGCAAACCCAGAAATGCCATTTGGCCTATCATCGGCTCTTAATGCAACCAGATAGAGTTTAAAATTGATTGTTGTAAATTTAAATATGCACAATGTTATCTCGAGTTATGAAAAGCGCCGATAGCAGGTTCGCTCCTATCACAATGGGGTCAGTGTGCTTACACGGATTAAGTCGCGATTGCATATTATTCCAATTACGAAACGTTTTAGCATGCTAGGTACGGTACAGCCTAAACAGAATTGCTTCTCGTTGAAACATTAGTAATTCTAGATCATAAACAGGGGTACCTAGGTCGTAGTGCTAAATATAGGACCTACTCGAAATCATTATCTTCATCGATCTACGTGAAGATCAAAAACCTTTTTTTATTTATTTCAGTATTATACTTTATCTTGACCCTAAATTTTAGCCACAAGCTTGCAATGTAACCCTGAATGTATGGGACTCGCCAATACACCACTCGCCAATACTCAAGGGTTGGTAAAATTAGGCCTTTGTTTATGAACTTACAAAATACCAATTCGAAATGATAGGTAGGTTAAAGAAGTACTTATCCCAAAGTTTGATTACATAAATGTTTATTAAGAGTAAAGCTAATTAATACCATAGATAGGTTATATAGGTTGAATACTGTTCCAAACACGTTTGCAAAAAATCGTAACTACGTAAGAACTCACAAACACCTCCATATAAGTATGTATGTTTTGGTATATGGATAATCGATATCAATAGTGTTTCATTTGCATTTTAAAGTTTGTATTGTAAAAATGTTTGATCAATGATTTCGTACGTGATTATGCTGTTTGATCTCCATGAGCTATGGAATAGTACAAACCTACCTTGGCTTGGTACGTTTGCACTATAAACTAGGTACGTCTTTTATAGAAATCACATTCAACTTGGACTCAAGCTATAATAAATTATTATTATTAATACGCATTTACCATACCATAGACGAGAGGTTATCTAACTAGGGTAATATGGAATTATATCACACGTTAAAAAAATTTTGTAGAAAATTATGGATTTTCGAGTCCGGTTCACCCCCAGATCGGGCCCGCCAGAAAGGAGCCCGACGGCGGTCCGGCCTGCCTAGGCAGTTCCGGCCGCTTCGGCGCCACCACTGGCGGATTCGCCGTTTGGTAGGGTGGGTGCCTTATGCACTCCACACGGACCCGATCGCGCCCGCTAGTATGGCGCCTTCAGCGTTCGCCATCTCTGCCCGGTTGTAGCTGACAAGGTCTTTTTAGTGGGCCGTCAGCTACAGGTCAAAACTCAAACTCAAACTCAAACTTTCTTTATTGTGAATCACAGGTACAAAAAGGTGACAAAATTGAAATGGCGCAGATCATCTGTGTCCCGCCGTATTGGCATACAATAATATATATGAAGTGTCATAAATTTAATTTAATGAGATGAAAACATGTGTCACTATTAATAAATCGGACTGTACTATGCATCACTTTTAAATAGTTCGATCTGTCAGGAAATCACTAATCCTATAGTAACATTTCTCTGTTAGAAAATCGTGAAGTTTTCTTTTGAAAATATTAGATCATCGGTATTGCGAATGAACTCGGGAATTTTATTAAATATGTGTGGCGCGTTGCAAAATATACTTTGTCTGAACGAGGCTGTCCTACTGGTTATTGCACATAATTTATATTGATGACGCGCGCGTGTCTTAAACTCAAACAAATCCAAGTTCGCCTTAACAAAGACTGCACTCTCGTAGATGAACAAACATGGCACGGTTAAAATTTTCAGTTTAAGAAAGATTGGTCTGCAAGAGTCTCTCTGTTTTATATTATACATTGCTCGTATGCACCGTTTCTGAGCTCTGAACGCCAAATCTTTATCGGTCGAATTTCCCCAAAATATTATACCGTAACGTAAAGTGGATGCTACGTAGCCATGATATGCGGTCAGCAAGGCGGACTCGTTGGATTTTTTGTTTAAGTTATACAAGGCATATGAAAACTGGTTTAGTTTATTACAAACATGTTCAATATGAGCTTTCCATTTCAATGCATTGTCAATGTAAAGTCCTAAAAATTTTGTTGTTTGTGTTTCGTTAATAGTTTTATCAGAGTAGTTAATGTTGAGATTGATGATTTTATTTTTTCTTTGTCTAAAATTCATAAAAAGAGTTTTGTCAAGATTTATTTTAAGATTACTATTATTAAGCCATTGAATAACTGATATCAAGGAATTGTTAATGTCATTTTCTAATTGATTTAAGTTATCATTGCTAAATAGAAGAGTACTGTCATCTGCAAATAGGATCAAATTATTTAATTTTGTTGCTGCTGGCAAGTCATTTATATAAATTAAAAACAATAGTGGTCCAAGTACGCTTCCTTGCGGAACACCATATTTTATTTCCCTGAACTCAGATTGATATACAGTTTCGGTTTTTGTCATATAATTTATTTTATCAATTCTGGTTGCTTGTTGCCTACATGTTAGGTAAGATTTTAACAAATCGTACATATTTCCTCTTATTCCGTATTTATTTAATTTATTTAACAATATATTATGATCTACATAATTAAATGCCTTAGTCAAATCCATATAAACAGCAATGGTAGGTATTTGACGATCCATATTTTTCGTTACTTCCAGCAGAAAATTATATATTGCCATATTTATTGATTTGTTCTTCCTGAAACCATATTGTTGACGAGTAAAGATACAACTTGTTTCTGAAAAAGAGTTCAATTTTTTATATATTAGTTTTTCAAAGATTTTCGAGAATATTGGAATCAGTGCTATCGGTCTATAATAATTCATTTTAGTTATATCTTTTTTTTTAAATAGCGGTTTAATTATTGACTTTTTCAGTGTTGTCGGATAAATACCCTGTTCAATACACAGGTTAAATATGAAGCTCAGCACTGGTGAGATAATGACACAAACATCCTTAATTATCATTGTTATTATTTCGTCATAACCTGCGCTATTTGTGTTTTTTAATGAAATTATTATTGAGTGGATGTCATTTGTAATAGTAGGGGTCATAAAAATAGTATTAGGATTAAAATTCAAATGATTATTATTGATAATATTATTTTCAATCTTAACTTCGTCAATAAAATAATTATTAAAAGCTTCAGCTATGTCTTTGGGATTAGTGATTATTCTGTCCTCTACGTTAATTCTATCTATACTTTCCTTGGGAAAGTTTTTTTTAATTTTATATATTACTTTCCATGTTGCTAGGCATTTGTTAACTGAATTATTAATGAAATAGTTATTTTGGGCTTTTTGAGTCAGTCTTATCACAGATTTATAACGTTTTGCATATTTTTTAAACTTATTTTTATTATTACTATTAGGACAGGATCTATACTTCCACAATAGTTCCCTTTTTCGCTTACTACATAGTCGAATGCCTTTACTTAACCATTTTGGTCTTGCATGGGAACGTATTTTAATTTTAACTTTAGGAAAACAGAGATCGTAAAGCAAACCAAAATCTTCATGAAATCTGTTAAATGCAACATTTGCGTCGTTAGCTTTAAGCGTGAAACGTAAGTTGTCTCAAATATTTTGCAAATATTGCCCTGTTTTCTAAGGAGTAATCACGCTTCTCCACGTACCAATACTTCAATGTGCAACTCTTTTTTACTGGACATTTTAGTAGCTGTGCCGTATGGTCTGACAAAGCGAGCTCAATCACCTCACCCGTACATCCCCTTACATTATGTGCTATGTTATTTAGGCACGTTTTGCTTGCTAGACGGGTTGGTTGCCTAAATTGAGTTTCAAGATTATGTCTTAAGAGGAGATCAAGGAACTCCGCCGTATACCTTGTTGGATTTAAAATATCAACATTAAAGTCTCCGCATAGCAAAATCTTTTTCTTTTTTAGAAGAAATTTCGACAGTACTTTTTCTAGTTGGTTAAGGGAGTTGGTGAAAATGGGGTTTTTTTTATTAGGTGGTCGGTAAGTACATATTACAATAACTTGATGCTCTATAAGTTCAACTGCTGAGAATTCTATTACATTAGGTATAGATAGCTTATTAATGTCATCGAGTGCAATGTATTTGTGAGTATTTTTTGTCAAGATGCAAGAGCCACCATATCTGTTATGTCTACAAAAATATGAGGCAAGTTTGTAATTGGTTAAGTTCAAGTTGGTAACGTCATTGTTAGTCATGTTATGTTCTGTAATACATAAGACATCAATTAATTTACCTTGTTCAGCCAATTCATTCAAGGACACAGTTAGTATGTCCGATTTATTAATCAATCCGTCAACATTCTGATGCATTACATACAAGTGGTTATACACGAAATAAATTATTTGCATTACAATTGTCTATTTCAGCTTTATTTATCGCTTCGTTAATTATATCATTATTGTCATTAGAATAAATACAATTATTACTGTCATTATTGAGATTATTTATATTATGATTCGCAGTTTTCACAATAGTATTATTACCACTATCTGTTATGTTTAGATTGTCATGAGTTTGAGTGCTCTTGCTGTTAAAGTTTTTATATGGATACGATAAACAAGACAATCGATATTTTTCAAACTGAAACCTATATTCTAAGTGAATAATTTCTTTTAATAGGGAGCGAGCGATATTGACAGCATGTCTTTGTCGAGATGGTAGATATCTACTATAGTTCATGTCCATATACAATACATTATCAAATCTTGTACAAATAAATTTTAATGTATAGTTTAATTTTCTTTCGTTTAAGTACATATTATAAGGGATTTCGCTAACAATTACATTTGTATGAGAAACTGAGTTGAGCCATAGATTTAATTTAATTTGTAAAATGTCAGGATTCTTATCATTAATCCCGCATAGAAGCACAAGGAAGTCATTTTTTGTTAAGTTCTCAATTTCATTTTTGGCTTGATTAACGATTTCGCCTATTGTAGCATTAGGTTTCAAGAAAGAGGTCACGTGATAATTCCGTCCGTCCGAAAAAAAAAATGAATTACCTTTGATACTTTTATGTATTTTGAAAAGATTTAATGCTGTGTTAAAATATAAATATTGGACAACATCACATATACATTGCTCTCATCCCAAGGTAAGTAGTTAAAACACTTGTGTGAAACAGATCAGAAACAACGACGTTACCACCACATTGAAAAAGACAGAAGAATTAGTTGAGTAATCCAATAGATTATTATTACGAATAAGTATTTTAATGTTTTGTGCGTTTGGCGATATTTTTTTGGACATGGCCTCCATTGCTTGAAGCAGATATCGGATTGAGACAGTGTGTTCACGTTTCCTAAAAACAAACAACACTGCCACCTTGCACGGACACACCGTTTAACATCGTCGGATACCCGCTACGCTTAAAGGTAATGTATATTTAAGTTCCTTCTAAGTAGTTGGTGATTATTACTAAAAATCCTACATCGAAACCTTAAAAAACAAGCAGTTCGTACAGCCTTAACAGCTGTCCTATTTAGAATAGCAGCTCTTTGACAGTCACTGGCGAAAGTGCTAGAATGATTTCATAATGTAAGGAGTTTCAAAAATATCTGCTTCTGCTGCTATGGATAAAAGTTATAATTTTAAATCCATCCACACCTGTCCAACCACTCAATGAGGATTTAAATACTACGTAATCAGAGTCGGCATTCTAGCACTTGCCACTGAACCGATTTATGGAAGAAAATTGTACCGCACTGGTAATTCAAACTTGTACCAACATTTAAAAACACAAATGTCACACTAATTGACAAGCTAGGGCTTGACGAAGCTGTATCGTTCTTATCTATCGATATCGATAAATCCGCGATCAATCGGTAGGTCTGGTTGGTAGTTTTTACCATTAAGATTTATGTCAGTTGTATGTACTAAAATAAAAACAACAGTTAACACATATTTAGCTTTCGTATGGACCGCAGTTATCAGAAATTGCAGTTTAATATTTACATAGTACAACTATTGTAGTGTATAATTATATTTGGTTGACTTTAAAACTGAAAAATAGATAAATCCGTTAAAGTTAGCTTGTATAAAACAACCCATTATCCAGCATTTTTATCCTTGAGTTTTCCCTTACTTAATTTAGGGACATCATCTGTGAAAATTTTAACTTTCTATCACGGTTCATGAGTGGTGACAGATGGACAGACAGAAAGACAGACAGACAGAGGGACAGCGTAGCCTTAGTAATAGGGTCCCGTTTTACCCTTTGGGTACGGAACCCTAAAAGACAAACATAAAATCAAATAAATTACCTTTTATGGTTTTATCAGGTAAAACTAAAATGGGAATGGGAAATTCTATAGTTTTGTATGGGTAAATAGCCAACATCTTCGTTTCCAGTTAATTTTACCCATAAACGGCATCTAAAATAAATAGTAAATATTTTGTATCGTCAAATTAAGTAAATGTATTGGTGTACTTACAAGATAAATTTCATTTATCGATAATTTAATTTCATCCCTATCGTTTCAATGATAAGGCACGATTAATGCGGATTTATGAGAAAATATCAAATCTAGGAGTGCACTTTGTCGTTGCAAATTGCTATTAACACGGTCAATACAATACATAAACTCGAAGGATAAGAAATATTTTAAAATATCGCATATTAACTAACCTGGTAGGGTCAAGTGGAAATCTGGCCGAAATATATTACAATCACTTTTATTAACGCGTCTGATCCAACAAACTTCACATTTTCGTAAAGACTTTCCCATTTTGTATTGATTGGCACGAAATTTAATAAAATCTTGAAATAAATCGCAAACAACTCAAACAATTATCCATAATTGGCGCGACGATAACAAACTTCTACAGATTAGTCAAATAAACTTCACAATGTTACCAACACAAAACATAATTATTATAATACGTCTAAATTTAATAGTAATAATGGAACTTGTAAGCTCAAAGAATCAATTCCTCATTTTATTATGATAGGGTATTTTTATATCTCAATGATAGGACAAAGTAAGTTCATAAATACTACTAAAATTGCGATTGGATGGTATGTCGACGGCCTGCAACCACTAGCCTCCTCTGACTACGTCCCACGCTAGATATACATTAGACAGTGAATGGTTTTTAAACAAAATTTAGCTTGATCTGTAGGTTATTATTTTTTTTAATAAAAAAAAAAAGATGACGTCCGGTGCATAAAAATTCTTCACTATCTATACAAATAAAATGCTTTGTCCTGAACGACTGACTGACTGATGGATCAACGCACAGCCTAAATCGCTGATCGTAGAGATCTGAAACTTGGAGGGTGTATTCTTTGTATGACGTAGGCATCCGATAAGTAAGGATTTTTAGATATTCTGCCCCTAAGGGGGAGAAAAAGGGCGGAAGTTTGTATGAGACAACGTGATTCCTTGATCCAATCCACTTCAAATTTTGCATAATTTTTTTTTAATAGAATTGATGGAAGACGTGTTTCTTTTAAATTCATCCCCTAACGGGGTGAAAAAGGGGTCGAAAATTATTTTAAAGGTGATTTGCTTCAAACTTGATATCAAAACTTCTTAGTGCATTAAATAACAATTTAAAAAAAAATTATGACAGTTGTCAATTCGTACATGTCATGTCAAACATTTAATTGTAAACAAGGAATTTATATCTAATCCTCATGAATCTCAATTTATATAGTATTTCATTAGTTTACCGGGCAATTGATTACTTTTTTTTTGTAATAATTTCTTAATCGCGACTCTGCAACACCTGACTCGACACTGGCGGAATGTGTGTGCTCGCTATCACACACTATTGGGGGCCCACGGACGTAAAAAAAATACGGACGTAACCTCGTCTAACTATAAGTGAAGCATAATAATGGCCGCCCGTTTAGGCTGTGTGCGTGATTTAAGGGTTGCTATATAAACCATCAATTTCCCTGCTGTTTGGTGGTACCAATCGATCTCAGTTAACTTTTGTAATTTACATATATTTTTTAACAGAAATATAAACGGTTGATCTATGTTGACCTACCAAACATATTTTTTATGATCACTGTGATAGAAAATAAAACACATGTTACGTACAAAGAAGTATATTTTTACACATGACAATAACAGTGATAAGGCTATGACTATCTATAATATTAACCCCTCAATAACAAAAAGTAAGATTGAAAAATTTTGAAAACCCCACGACGCTTAATACGTAATTGAAAAAGGATAAAAATTCTACTAGTCACGCCTTTCATTGGATAGCCATATTGAGTTTACCAAAAATATGTAATCCGCCATTTTGTTACGGCGGCTATCTTGGACCGATTTTCATCAAACAGAGCTAAAAACACTCTCGACTAATTAATCATTCAAACGAAAAAAACTAAATCAAAATCGGTTCATCCGTTCGGGAGCTAAGATGCCACACACACACAAACACACACAGACACGTCAAACTTATAACACCCCGTCGTTTTTGCGTCGGGAGTTAAAAATCAAAAATACGTTTACATCATATATCATAATGGTATAATAATAATGTTAAGTACGTATATTATTATTATAATTAATAAAGATGCGCTTAAATCCTTTATGTTGTGTCAACTTTTTGTGCACTTGTCTTTTGTTGTCTAATTTACGGGAAATACTTTCTATTTTAGAAATATGATAATATACGTAAGAGATATTTTATATTAAAAGTATGGGGATCTTTTATTTTACTTTTGAGAAACGGTACCTAAAAACTGACGAAATCTGATTTCAGAGAGTCACATACATAGTTTGTTGCATACAAATATAGATTTCCCCACCTTTAGGGTAATTTTCCCATTAATAAAGTGACAACACTGTTTGCATTTTACCTCTAGAATTCTCGGCAAAGTATTTAAAACATAAATATTTTTTTTTTATCACGAATAGTAATAACTTACGTATGATAGGTGATTCCATGTGACTTTTTACGTTTACTCATGTAGTTTTTACATGATTTAACAACACAAGACGGCATTTTTGGAAAATAAATCGTTGACGCAACAAACGCATTTACTACGTGTCACTGGCGCCGTCACTCGGGGCGAAATGGCGGCGGATTGTCGTACCTGGTGTGTATGTGTGAGTGTAAATCATGTACAACCAACGAAATTGTAGTAACTTGCATGCTTCACATTTATTTAATGTGATGTTACGTCCGTTTTTTTTTTACGTCCGTGTGGGGGCCATTAAACACGGACGTAAAAAAAATACATAATAATGGCCGCCCGTTTAGGCTGTGTGCGTGATTTAAGGGTTGCTATATAAACCATCAATTTCCCTGCTGTTTGGTGGTACCAATCGATCTCAGTTAACTTGTACTTGTAGCTGCGTGCATTAGTTGTATTGTTATAGTATAGCCATAATAGTGCTCACAGTGCACTGAGTGCAGTCCAGTACATGCGATGTAATATAAATATTTTATTTTATGATGATTTATTGAATACTTATTTTAAGTTTACGTGATAAAGGCACTATGAGTCAAAAATTGAAAACGTCAAAAATAACAAAAGGCAAAAGTAAAAAAAAAAATGTTTTATTCGAAGGACAGTGAAATGTAATTAATAAATATATAAATTATCTGATATAGTTTTTTTTAGAAAAGTTTTAAGGTATTATTCCGTATACTTATAAAAATAAATTGTATCCACAAACACCCAATTATCTAGCCCCAAACTAAGCAAATCTTGTGCTATTGCCACTAGATACAGATAATAAACATACTTAAATATATTTATAAACTACTTAAGTACATTTATAAACATCCATGACTTAGGTGCAAATGCTCGTGGCAGCTCATCACACTAACATTTGCCCCTTGCGGGATTTGAACCCGCAACCGCCAGGCATTGTAGTCCGGAGCTTGAACTACTACACCAGACGGTTGACGATGTAATCTCATAGAGAAAATATGGGGACCAGCACTACTGCGTGCTGCTGAATTCGGAATTTTGTTTCATTTCGAGAGATAGAGAAATTGTTTTTTGTTTTATAGCTTCAATTATATGTATAGATTTATCTTATTTTATTTAATGAGAAAACCAACGGCGTAATACATTGCATTGAATTAAAGTACCTACTTATAAACTAGTAAGGCTAAATAAAGGTTTTCCTAAAATTAATACAAAGTATGTTTAGGTCGTGTAACAGACTCATTGAAAACATAAGCAGATAAAAATCTCAACAACAAAAATGATCTCATTTTATGTTACTCGGTACAACACAAGCGACCGGGCTACTGCCCAGAGAAATGAGCAGTGAGCGCGATATTATTTACATTCTGTCATAATTTTATACTAAGTTATTCAATTCAAATTCTCTAGAATATTATTGTAAATTATTATTGTTGAACACCCTCTCCTATCAGTTTCCTCGCAATGTAGGTTTTAAACCAATTCTTGGAATGATTAAATACATCGATATCGCTAAATTCATCATTACAACTTATAAGAAAAGTATAGTTTTATTTAAAAGTAATGTTGATGTTAAAGTATTTACTAATTACTTACATACAATAAAACAGAAACAATAATATTAATATAGATATTCATTATAAAGACACGAAAATTAACGAAGTAAAACAAACGAAGTTCCTAGGTTTAACTATAGAACAAGACGTAAATTGGAAAACGCATATAGATAATGTTTGTACAGCAGGCGCAGCGCGAGAGCTGCGCGCGAGCTGCATGAACGCGACCTTTAAACTGGCTCGAACGCGAACCAGAACTGGAGACGTATTTTTGAAGCATTCGAAATGAATCTTGAATTCGAACACGAATACGATTCGTGTGCGAATTCTATTTCTATCACTCCCGATTTTACTCATTTTTGAATTACTCGAATTCTGTGTTGCTATTAAGGTAAAATTCTTTAACTATTTTCGTTTCACGCAGAAAATATTTAAAACCGGAATGCAAAAACTTATTGATTTTAAAAACCGGCAATGAATCGCATGGAACGGAACGAAAAAAAAGTTTTTAATCGGTGAACCATATGTTTACTTGTCAAAGTCATACTTCTAAACTTTCTACTGGTAGAATCGAAATACGAGTGGGTCGGACTACTCGTTGCAGAATTCACGGAATGAATTTTAAAAAATAGCGATTTTAGTCATTCGCATTCGAATTTTGCCATTTCGTATTCGAATTGGAATTCGCATGATTCAAAAATCCAATCGCTGCACGCGCGCAGTTCGCGCGCACTGTACAAGCCTTGCATAAGTTGCGCTAAAGAGGCGCACCAATCTGTTGCAGTAACGGATCGCGTGCCGCGCGCGTGCAGCTCGCGTGCAAATCGCGCGCTGCGCGCGACCTGTGCATTTGCGGCGCGTTCGCCAGATCTGGACCTATCCTTACCGAGTCAATAAGTTTATTTATGCTTTAAAGCAGGTTAGACCTGTAACAAAAACTGTGATTGCTACCTATCATGCATTGTAGGTTCTAAATTATGCTACAGTTTACTTATGTGATACTAATATAAATAGAGCTTTTATTGCCCAAAAAAAGATGCATAAGAGCAATATGCGGTGTCCCTCCACGAACATTATGTCGTCCTCTATTTGCACAGTTGCAATTACTAACATTGACGTCCCTGTATATATTTGAAACATGTGTATTTGTAATGCAAATTATGCATATTTTTTAATAGGGCATTTGACATTTATCCACGGAACACAAGAAATCAAAATATCCAGGTACTACTAAAACTCCAATAACAATGCAGTATAAAAAAGCTGTATGAAAATGAGTATAAAAAATCTTCAATAATATACCTAATGAATTCAAACCATTAAATAATAATCAATTTAAAACAAAACTAAATAAGTGGCTAACCTCACATACCATAAAGGAATTTTTAAAATAATAAATATTAATTTCAACATAATTATGATATGACTGACATCTATGTATGTACCTAATTTAATTTAATGCAATTTTAGATTAATTTCATATTTAATTTTAGTTCAATTTTATATTTAATTTGCATGCCTCGTGTTGGCTAAACATGCTTGGTTCGTTCATTTTAAAACACCTATGCATACCGTGTTTAAGCAAAATAAGATTATTTTATTTACCTTAATTTATGTTGACGTATTTAATTTGAAAAAGCAAAAAGTTATATTTACTCTGATACTACTTTAAATATAACATCTGTGAAATAAAAACTTTTTTCTTAGTTCCTCTTTCGTTATAAGCCGCTCTTACAAGGTTACTTAGGGGTAATTTTGTGGTTATTTGACAGTTGACATCAACGTCTAACAGATGGTGTTAGTGTGTCATGTCAGTATGGAGGAAATGCAAGGCGATTTGTTCTGTCAGCCGTATCTTTACTTTTTACATCAATGCCTACCAAACATATTTTTTATGATCACTGTGATAGAAAATAAAACACATGTTACGTATAAAGAAATAAATTTTTACACACGACAATAATAGTGATAAGGCTATGAAAATCTACTCCATGAATTTTTAATTACCCGAGAAAATTAACTAACATACTCAGATATCGATATACATCGAATTTAGCGAATAAAAAATTTTTTGTTTTGAGAAATTTATTTAAAACATTCCTTAAAAAATATGCACTATAAAAGTCCTGCTAATTCAAATAGTAATCATTATCATTCCAAAATTAACGGAACCAAAATACACCTAATTTGGTCGCCTAATATTGGCGTACGGAAAGAATAACTATGAATGTTTTTTTTTTCATTCATAGTTACTCCTTCCGTACGCCAACGCCGTACGCCGTTCCGTTTTTTTTATTCGCCAAATTCGATGTATATCGATATTCAGATATCGATATATGTCGAGTATGTTAGTTAATTTTCTCGGGTAATTAAAAATTCACGGTGTATAAAATTTACCCCTTAATAACAAAAAGTAAAATTGAAAAATTTTGAAAACATCACGATGCTTAATACGTAATTGAAAAAGGATAAAAATTCTACTAGTCAGGCCTTTTATTAGATACCCATATTGAGGGAGTTTAACAAAAATATGTAATCCACCATTTTGTTACGGCGGCCATCTTGGACCGATTTTCATCAAACATAGCTAAAAACACTCTCGACTAATTAATTATTAAAACGAAAAAAACTAAATCAAAATCGGTTCATCCGTTCGGGAGCTAAGATGCCACACACTTGTGTCACACACACAGACACGTCAAACTTATAACACCCCGTCGTTTTTGCGTCGGGGGTTAAAAATCAAAAATACGTTTACATCATATATCATAATGGTATAATAATAATGTTAAGTACGTATATTATTATTATAATTAATAAAGATGCGCTTAAATCATTTATGTTGTGTCAACTTTTTGTACACTTGTCTTTTGTTGTCTAATGTACGGGAAATACTTTCTATTACAAATATGATGATATACGTAAGAGATATTTTATATTAAAAGTTTGGGGATCCTTTATTTTACTTTTGAGAAACGGTACCCAAATACTGACGAAATCTGATTTCAGAGAGTCACATTACATAATTTGTTGCATACAAATATAGATTTTCCCACCTTTAGGGTAATTTTCCCGTAAATAAAGTGACAACACTATTGCATTTTACCTCTAGAATTCTCGGCAAAGAATTTAAAACAATGAGGATTTAAATACTAAAACATAAATAGATTTTTTTATCACGAATCGTAATAACTTACGTATGATAGGTGATTCCATGTGACTTTTTACGTTTACTCATGTAGTTTTTACATGATTTAACAACACACGACGGCATTTTTGAAAAATAAATCGTTGACACAACGAACGCATTTACTACGTGTCACTGGCGCCGTCACTCGGGGCGAAATGGCGACGGGTTGTCGTACCAAGTGTGAATGTGTGAGTGTAGATCATGTACAACAAACGAAATTGTATGTAGTATGTAGCTTGCATGCTTCACATTTTATTAATGTGATGTTACGTCCGTATGTTTTTTACGTCCGTGCCATTTAAAAATCTACGTTGTGAAAAAAATGTGTTACAACCACGGACGTAAAAAAAATACGGACGTAACCTCGTCTAACCACAAGTAAAGCATAATAATGGCCGCCCGTTTAGGCTGTGTGCGTGATTCAAGGGTTGCTATATAAACCATCAATTTCCCTGCTGTTTGGTGGTACCAATCGATCTCAGTTAACTTTTGTAATTTACATATATTTTTTTTGAGAAATATAAACGGTTGATGTATGTTGACCTACCAAACATATTTTTTATGATCACTGTGATAGAAAATAAAACACATGTTATGTACAAAGAAATATATTTTTACACATGACAATAATAGTGCTAAGGCTATGACTATCTATAAAATTAACCGCTTAATAACAAAAACTAAAATTGAAAATTTTTGAAAACCCCACTACGCTTAATACGTAATTGAAAAAGGATAAAAATTCTACTACTCAGGCCTTTCATTAGATACCCATATTGAGGGAGTTTAACAAAAATATGTAATCCGCCATTTTGTGACGGCGGCCATCTTGGACCGATTTTCAACAAACATAGCTAAAAACACTCATCATCATCATCATCATCATCAGCCCACACTAGTCCACTGCTGGACATAGGCCTCTCCAATTGCACGCCACTCTGCACGATCCACGGCTACTCTCATCCAGCTCCTGCCAGCAACCTTGCGAAGATCGTCACTCCATCTAGTCTGAGGGCTCGACTGTCGACTAATTAATCATTCAAACGAAAAAAACTAAACCAAAATCGGTTCATCCGTTCAGGAGCTAAGCATATATCATAATGGTATAATAATAATGTTATTATTATAATTAATAAAGATGCGCTAAATTCCTTTATGTTGTGTCAACTTTTTGTACACTTGTCTTTTGTTTTCTAATGTACGGGAAATACTTTCTATTTTAGAAATATGATGATATACGTAAAAGATATTTAATATTAAAAGTATGGGGATCTTTTATTTTACTTTTGAGAAACGGTACCCAAAAACTGACGAAATCTGATTTCAGAGAGTCACATACATAGTTTGTTGCATACAAATATAGATTTCCCCACCTTTAGGGTAATTTTCCCGTTAATAAAGTGACAACACTGTTTGCATTTTACCTCTAGAAATCTCGGCAAAGTATTTAAAACATTTTTTTTTTTTTTATCACGAATCGTAATAACTTACGTATGATAGGTGATTCCATGTGACTTTTTACGTTTACTCATGTAGTTTTTACATGATTTAACAACACAAGACGGCATTTTTGAAAAATAAATCGTTGACGCAACGAACGCATTTACTACGTGTCACTGGCGCCGTCACTTGGGGCGAAATGGCGGCGGAATGTCGTACCTGGTGTGTATGATGAGTGTAAATCATGTACAACAAACGAAATTGTAGTACCTTGCATGCTTCACATTTATTTAATGTGATGTTACGTCCCTATTTTCTTTACGTCCGTGGTTACAACATACATAGTTGGATATCCCAATTAAATTTTTATCCTTCCATCCAAGAAGAAACTATTTTTGACTGCATTGACAATAGAAAACCTGAAAGGAAAATTTATCTTATTGGTCTACCTGAAACTACAAGATATTATTACTTAGTAGTACTGACTGTACCATTATATGGAGGTAGTAAAAGGCAGTCTGACGAGACCGATACTTAAAGCAGGAGCAGAGCAGACCATTTGTAATTTGGAGCTAGCCAACTTTTTGGTTCTTTTGAAGGCGGACTGCAGTTAATTCTGACCATGAACATGACAGAAAAGACGTTCCTACTAAAACGGATGAGATTTAAAACAGCATACTAGCGAACCAAGATACAGACAATGATCGTGTGATAATGATGTGATGACGTCAGTCCACTGCTTGACATAGGCCTCTTCCAATGCACGACAGACAGTGATCCCAATCCTTTTTTTTTTTTTTTTTTTTTACGTCAGGGAAATGCTTTACGCATACCACTCCAGCCGCGGGGGCGGCCGGGGGTTATGTGGGACTCCGGACGTCTGAAGTGAGATGCCGTATACCCACTAAAAACCTGACGGTGTCCACCGGTGCCATTAAGTGAGTAGAAACTACGGGTCAGCGCCCCGGGCGTTTACCCCGGGCATTCGTCCGCAGTTCCTCCTCTGGCTGTGGCTCGCTACACGCAAGCGCCACCCGGCTTCAGAGAGAAAAAATAGTTCTCCCCGGTCTCCAGCTAAACGGCGCGCGGGACACGCGCCACGCCGTCACAGGCCTCTTTCAACGGACGGCCGACACCCCCATGTCGGTCGCCCTAGGCCCATCAGGGAGGGGCAATGGGCTATCTTTTCGTTAACATCGCATTTTTATTAAGGTTTACGTTAGATCAGAAAATGTAATGAGCTTAAAGGTGTAAAATTATAATTTGAATTTACCCATAACTGTTTTTATGTACTTCGTAAGTTATGTGTTAGAATAGGTATCATTTTAAAAATAAAGTTCTGTCCTCAATTTTTTTCATAGTTTTTCACTTTACTTATTTTATTATTGTTAGTTTACAAACAATTACATACCATTACCGGAAAAAACGCGGTAAGACTATTGCGGTTTCAAAATCCCACTAATATTATGAATGCGAAAATTTGTAAGGATGTTTGGCAGTTTGTGACTCAGTCACGCGTAAACGGCCGAACGGATTTCGATGAAATTTTTTGCACACATCTAGGAGATGTTTTGGATTAACATAAATGATACTTTTTATCCCGGTTAATGTTCTTGTAGGATATATTGCATAAACTAAAGTCCACGCGAACGAAGTCGCGGGCAACAGCTAGTAGTAATCTATACAAGTATGTTAAACTTTCTTCCACAGCAGCCACGGCAGATTTTTTTAAACACCTTTTATATTGTTTCGCTGCGTTGCTTCGCTGTCCTCTACTGTTTTCACGTCGAATAGAAAAGCGCCCTATGCATAGATGCCTTGCAGCGCCTGCCAGCGATTGAAAACGGTCAAATCTCAGATCAGAGAATTAATAAAGGCCGCTGTGGAACATTCCCTTTAGAGATGCCCATATTCCAATATCTACTGCAGTGGATATTTGTACCAATTTAGACTGCGTTCAATCAACACCACTATCATTTCTCAACTACATATTCAGGAAACTCTCAGAAAGGACCGCATGTACAATGAAAATTCTGCTTCTATAAGTAGTGCATGATTCTGACTATTCCAAAGTGTATCGTAGTATCTAAATTAATTTTAATACTTCGACCGAATGACAAAATTATGAAATTCAATAGGTAGACTCACCGACATCTGACGTGACGCTGACGGCGATTTAGTATTTATCAATAAATAATAATCAAAACTCATACACATTGTGAATTGCCATAGCTTTAAGTTAAAATAATTACTTACTTGCGAAATTCTGCTCAAATAAAACAACTTTTGGTGTTGAAATTTTATGGAATCTAAAATAAAATAACTGCTCCATACAAATTGTAACAGTTGAAAGTTTCCTCGTCGACTTCAAAACCAGTGAAAAATTACAACATCTGGCGTGGGTAAAGAAGGAATTTTGTAACACTGGGGCGAACATGCAGCCATGTCGAATTCCGCTTAAAAAGTATTTTTATTGGTTTTTAGAGCAATATGGAACTCTTCTGTTGTTGTATTTATACTATGTGACCAATATCGCTTCCGCATACTAAACCACCAACAAGCTAACACCAGTTTGTTCCTATGGAGAAGAGATTTTTTGTCAGTTTATAGATTGTGATGTCCATGGTAAAAGTTATTGTATGTTAACAAAAGAGTCTGCGGGTTTCGGCTCTAAAACCAATAAAAATTCTAAGGCTGAGTATCCACCAGAGCTCTGCTAAGCTAAATGCTGCTATATATGTTTATCTAACTTTGCTCTGCGGAGCTCTGGTGGATACAGGCTTAGCAAAGCGAGGTTTTTATTCATACAAAACAAGCGAGAAATACGAGCGAGGCATGTGTTGCTAGGAATGATATGGACCTACCATCAGTCAATACTCGTAGATAGTGTTCGAAAAGAGTCCGCTACCTATACTCGTACCGCTCATTTGTACACATCAATTAAAATATTTCTCTCACCGCTCTGGTGGAAAGGATCACGCCGTTTCACATCCTCGCTACACATTTTCGCACCGCACATGTTCCTCGCTCAGCCCTGGTAGATGTCCAGCTTAAGTGTATTTGATTTAACACATGTCTTTTATTTGCCCACGTCAGTCCACTGCTGGACATATTCCTCTCACAGTTACAATGCTCGCCATTGAGCCTGATCCCCGGCATATTTTGCGGTAATGCCATATACACATTATTTCTCATGATATCCGAAAACGTTACCAAAAAATCACGTCTCTAAATATATGTTTAAAGTGTTTAACGTCTATTATTAACTTGAGCATTTTCACACCTTGTGTAAAGCTACTTAAATTTGATAAAATGCTTGATTATTCAACATATAATTTCCACGTCAGTCGTGTCTTAGAGTTTACAGCTTGTTCATATAAAAATACTTGCTTTTGAGCAGTTGTTAGATCAATCTTGAATACAGGAATATTATTTAATTTTATAAATTGTTGATAATAAAATATTGAAATTAAAAATATTCTAGGTATTAAAATTCCTTTCTAAAAAGAGTGTAACTCTAATGAGTAAAAGACATAACATAATGACTTAGTCAAACACGATATACCATTTAAAGAAGAACACTCCATTTATTCTGTGTTTTATATAATACACGCAGCTATGCGAATTAGACAGTCTGCCTTATTACCTAGTTGTTTGAACTTGTAATAATTCGTTATTCTGACAAAGACCTAGACCGCTGCGGCTGCGTCAGCTGAATTGTGACTGAATCAGAGACCCAGCTTGACCGGTATAACTCTTTCTTTTATCTTCAAATCAAAAACCAAGACGCCATGTCCGCTTGTGCGTTTAGTTTTTCTAAGCGTAACGGATTTTTACTCATTAAGTAATTAGAATTAAAGAAAAATACATTCACAACAAAATTTCAAAACGTCATGTCACTGATTTTAGAGAAAGCTTAGCTGGACACTTTTTTTTCTAGTAAGTTTACAGAAATGGTTTTGTTAGAGTTTTATTAAATGTAAGTTGTATAAATGAATATAGGTTTTATATTTGTACAAATGTGCGGGAACTACACGACGTCTTGTCGTCGAAAATTCCTCAGTAGGTACGTGCAAGTAATGATGATAATCATAAGTATACATCAAAATCATGCTTAACTCCCTCAAAGAGCTCTAGAAGGTGAGTGGGGAACTATGTAATAAGTTCATTATCAGTGTATGTTACCAGTGATGACACATGTTAGAACGTAAAAGTATCCTCACTATATGGGCCTCATAAAAAAACCTTAGGATGCACTAAGTAGGTACTCATTATTATACTATGGCTGCACAGAACTATTGAAAGGGCTAAATGCTCGGCGTTTCTTTGTAAGATCTAATCCGAAATGAGAGGATCCGTAAATGAAATCTCGACGATTGAAATACGATCGTTATTAAAACTGCTAAGCTGATTACTTAAGTTAAGCTCCAGTGTACAGACATTTGTACACTTTTAAAGCCTCTGTAAAATAGGAAACTTATATAGCTGGAAGTTGGTTGAAGGCATATTTTCTAGTAAAAAATAAAACACCGCAACGATCTGTTTTTAACCGACTTCAAAAAAAAAGTATATTCTCAGTTTGACCCGTATGTATGTATGTATGTTTGTCCGCGATTTTCTTGCGTTTAGCTCATCCAATTTTGATGCGGTCTTCAAAAAAGTATTTGTTACATTCTGGAGAAGGTTATAGTATGGATATCATACTGCTGTACTGATGATGGAGGCCACAGAACTCCTTAATGGTTAGGAGTCAATAGATAATACTTCAATTTGTCGAAAGAACGTATTTCGTAGTGTATTTGGCAAACGTGGCGCTTACGAGGTACCAGACAGTAATTTTACTTACTGGGGGCGTAAACCAGTACACCCAGAAACGAGAAAAAAATGTTCGTTTTTTAAATTGACTTAGGCATTGAACGTAAGACCTTATCCCATGGTTGCGACACTCCTGTTACAACGATATTTTTAAACGACTTCTGTAATGATAGATCCTTAATGACGATAAAGTATTGTTAAAGTCCTAACACTAAAAATAGTGAATTTAAAAAAGTTTTAAAAAACCAAAAAACCGACTTCAACTTTTTGTACACTTGTCTTTTGTTGTCTGATGTACGGGAAATACTTTCTATTTTAGAAATATGATGATAAACGTAAGAGATATTTTATATTAAAAGTATGGGGTTCTTTTATTTGACTTTTGAGAAACGGTACCCAAAAACTGACGAAATCTGATTTCAGAGAGTCACATACATAGTTTGTTGCATACAAATATAGATTTCTCCACCTTTAGGGTAATTTGCCCGTAAATAAAGTGACAACTCTGTTGCATTTTATCTCTAGAATTCTCGGCAAAGTATTTTAAATATAAATACATATTTTTTTATCACGAATCGTAATAACTTACGTATGATAGGTGATTTGATTTTTTACGTTTACTCATGTAGTTTTGACATAACTTAACAACACAAGACGGCATTTTTGAAAAATAAATCGTTGACGCAACGAACGCATTTACTACGTGTCACTGGCGCCGTCACTCGGGGCGAAATGGCGGCGGATTGTCGTACCTAGTGTGTATGTGTGAGTGTAGATCATGTACCACAAACGAAATTGTAGTACCTTGCATGCTTCAAATTTTTTAATGTGATATTACGTCCGTATTTTTTTTACGTCCGTGACTGAAACATTATGTGGTAAACAAAAATTTGGAAAACGGTGAGAATGAATATCAGGTAATAAGCTAAAAAAAGATTAAGTGTGCTATGCATTGATGTAAAAAGTAAAGATACGGCTAACAGAACAAATCGCCTTGCATTTCCTCCATATATGACACACTAACCCCATTTGTCAGACTTTGATGTCAACTGTCAAATAGCTGTCAGTAGTAACCACAAAATTGTCTAAATAACCTTGTAAGAGCGGCTTATAACGAATGAGGAACTAAAAAAAAAGTTTTTATTTCACAGATATTATATTTAAAGAAGTATTAGAGTAAATATAACTTTTTGCTTTTTTAAATTAAATACGCCAACATAAATTAAGGTAAAATAAAACAATCTTTATTTGGTAGGTCAACATAGATCAATTGTTTATATTTCTATTAAAAAATATATGTAAATTACATAAGTTAACTGAGATCGATTGGTACCACCAAACAGCAGGGAAATTGATGGTTTATATAGCAACCCTTAAATCACGCACACAGCCTAAACGGGCGGCCATTATTATTTGCCAAAGCCAAGTCCAACCACTTTCGCAGCTTGATTTCAGGTTCTACTAATAAAGTAAAGGCCACATGGAATATTATAAATAAAGAAACATGTAAGCAAAAGTCAAGGGATCACACTTACTCTCTCATAATTAGGGATAGGCAGATCAGCTCAGACATAGGAGTTGCAAATACTTTTGAGACATTCTTCTCAAACATAGCTACTTCTACAACTAAAGATCTTGCTTCGTCTGCTGAAATAGCTGAATCTCTTCTAAAATTAAGTGTTGACGAATGCAAGTCCCCATTAAATTTTAGATATATACATCCCGATGGAATAATAAAAGCATTTAGAGAATTAAAACTGAAAAGCACAGAAGACCTATGGGGAATCTCTGTTAATATCATTAGTACAATTATAAATACTATAGCCCTATATCTTACAATCATTTTTAACAAATGTATTGATAATAGAGAATTCCCAACTACAATGAAATTTAGTAAAATAATTCCTTTATTTAAATCTGGTGAGAAATGTGACCCCTCCAATTTTCGACCAATATCTATCTTACCAGTTCTTAGTAAAATATTTGAAAAAATTATGTTCAATCAACTATTATCTCATTTTTTTCTGAATAAATTACTACATAATAAACAATATGGTTTCACGAAAGGTAGAAGCACAACCGGTGCTGGAGTTGCACTCTTAAAACATATATTTGATGCTTGGGAGAGTAAGCAAGACGCTTTAGGTGTCTTTTGTGATCTTTCAAAACCTTTTGATTGTGTAGATCATCAAACTTTACTTAAAAAAACTCAGACATTATGGTGTATCACAGAAGTCTTTAGATTTAATAAATTCATATCTCACAGGTAGAACGAAATAAGTATGTATAAATAGAGCTGAGTCTTCCGGATCACCTCTAACTATAGGTGTACCGTAGGGATCGATATTAGGACCGCTGTTGTTTCTTATATATATAAATGACCTTTCTTACTTTACAAAAGATCTATGTGAGATGATATTGTTTGCAGATGATACATCAATAATTTTCAAAATCAAAAGGGGCCAAGAATCTTTCGATGATGTCAATTATGCCCTCTCGCAAGTATTGCATTGGTTTACTACCAACAATCTTTTGCTCAATGCGAACAAAACTAAATGCATTAAATTTACAATGCCTAATGTGAGAAAGGTCTCAACGCATATTATTGTAAAAAATGAACAACTAGATACGACTAATTCCTCAACGTTCTTAGGAATAACTTTAGATTCCCGTTTGCAGTGGGGTGCTCATATTGAGGCTTTATCGGGAAGGCTTAGTGCAGCTGCTTATGCCGTGAGAAAGATAAGACAACTGACTGATGTTGAAACGGCAAGATTAGTGTATTTTAGTTATTTTCACAGTTTAATGTCATACAGCATACTGTTATTGGGCTCAGCTGCAGACATTGAAACCATATTTGTCCTGCAAAAGAGAGCTGTTCGGGCTATTTACAATCTTAGACCCCGAGATTCGCTAAGAGAACTATTTAAAGAAATTAACGTACTTACAGTCGCTTCACAATATATTTTTGAAAATATTATGTATGTTCGCAAAAATCTGCACTTGTTTACTAAGAAAAATGACATACATAAGTATAATACTAGGCATAAAGATAAACTTGCCGTTCCAATGTTTAGATTGCACAAGGTAGGAAGTTCTTTCATGGGCAATTGTATTCGTTTTTTTAATAAATTACCAAAATCCATTGTTGAAATGCCTGTATATGAATTCAAATTGCATGTTAAAAGGACTCTAATGAAAAAGGGCTATTACACCGTTAGTGATTATATAAATGATAAAAATGTGTGGACTTAAAACTGCTTAGGTCATAACAAATCTTGTAAAATATTTATTTATTTTTAAAAGAGGCTGACAATAGTGACCGAGTTTCTTGCGCTGCTTCTTCTCGGCACTAGCCCACAATAGTCCCGAAGCAGTGGTTGGGAAAAAAATTGGGACATGTAAAAGTGCCTTTTATGGCCATTTTACAGAAAAAAATAATTTTGATTTTGATTTTGATATGCTTCACTTATGGTTAGACGAGGTTACGTCCGTATTTTTTTTACGTTCGTGGTTTCTGTTTCAAAATAATGATTTATAAAATATTTAGTGATAATTATTTTGACGTAACTTGACATAAGTCATTAATCACAATGTTTTATTTTTCGTAACCTGAAGTTACCAGCCAGAAGTAAAATATATACTTAAAACTTGCATTGTGTGCCATCTAGTGTTTTCCGCCGGCATCATAGGTTTAACTTGCCAAATTGAATAGTATTCATATTTATTTAGAATAAGTTACACAAAGCGTACATCTTTATTTCACAAGCTTACCCTACCCATTGACGTTTAAGATTGAAGGCTGGCTTGTGTACAAAGTAGAAAATCATAAAAGTCCTTTTAAAATTGATTTTGCAATGCAGAAATGTTCGTTCCCATATTCTGAAAAAGTTGATTAATAAAAAATTAGAGATGAATTTTGGTAATTTTTAAATGTGTTTTGATTCGTAAGCGAGTTTCAACAAAGTCCTCTGGAGCTAAAATTGTTCCTTGTTTATAGACCTCGTTTTCTTATGATTTAAATACAAATACACAGTTTCTAGATTTTTCCTATGCTTGTGGTACAGGATGGTGCTACTTGCCTAATTTCATAGTTCTAGGACAACGGGAAATACCCTATACATCGAAATTCCTTTCAGTGTCGAAATATGCGTTTTTTGCAACATGGTCGCATATTTTTTTCAACTTAACTTACAAGTTTGATTTTTTCTTAGCTTTAAGAGACCGTAGGCTGAGTAAATTATAACTTGTTACTTGCACGCCTTGCAGCATCAAAGGGTCTTGACATACACGTTTGATGGCATATCTTTTTTACAGGCTTTTACTTAGAGTCACGGCCGTGATATTTTTACATATCTCTGTCTGTACGGTTACAAACTTCCAATCGTGATTGAAACCCTTTCCCGGAACCCGATTGTGCTGAACTTTCGCATACTTACGCTTACGTAAGTATGCGAAAGTCACAATGCAATATAATGGTGACATGGGGCTGATCTGATGATAGAGACGGAACCTGACCATATAATCTGAGGTTTCAGTTGCCGTAAATCTATCGTGTTTGGGGTTAATTAAGTTCACCTGATGAATAGTTTGTGATGGAATTATCATGATCAGGGTATGATGATGAAGACTGAACCTGGCCATAGGATCTAAAGTTCCAGTAGCCGTAAACCTATTGTGTTTGGGTTCATTTTAATGGTCTTGGCGAACAGTTTGTGATGGGATGATGTTGATCAGAGTATGCTGATGGAGACGGATCTTGACCATAGAATATAAGGTGTCAGTTACCGTAAATTTATCGCGTTTAGGCTCTTTTAAATGGTCCTGGTGAAAAGTTTGTAATAGAATGATGATTATCAGGGTATGATGATGGAGACTAAACCAGGTCATAGGATCTATAGTACTAGTTGCCGTAAACTTATCGTGTTTAGGCTCATTAAAATGGTCTTGACAAACAGTTTGTGACGGAATGATGATGATCAGGGTATAATGATGGAGACGGATCCTGACCATAGAATCTGAGGTTTCAGTTACCGTAAACCTATCGCGTTTAGGCTCATTTAAATGGTCCTGGTGAATAGTTTGTAATAGAATGATGATTATCAGGGTATAATGATGGAGACTGGACCAGGCCATAGGATCTATAGTTCTAGTTGCCGTAAACTTATCGTGTTTTGGCTCATAAAAATGGTCTTGGCAAACAGTTTGTGACGGAATGATGATGATCAGGCTATGTATGATGATGGAGACTGAATCTGGCTATAGGATATAAAGTTCCAGTTGCCGTAAACCTATTGCGCTTGGGTTCAATAAAATGGTATTGGCGAAAAGTTTGTGACGGGATGATGATGATCAGAGTATGATGATAGTGACGGATACTGACGATAGACTCTGAGGTTCCAGTTGCCGTGAACCTATCGTGTTTGGGCTTATTACAATAGTACTGGTAAATAGTTTGTGATGAAATGTGGTGATGATGATCAGGGTGATAGAGACTAAACCTGCCCATAGGATCTGAAATTCCAGTTACCGTAAAACCATCGTATTTAGGCTCATGAAATTGGTCCTGGTGAATAATTTGAAATGAAATGATGATAATCAGGGTATGATAATGTAGGTTGAACTTGGCCTTAACAAGCTTTCGCTTGTCGCTGACCTACCTTCTATTTATCAAGCTAGTATTTCCCTGTGGAACACAAACCATTAATCGTGCATGGTTATGAAATACCCATTTCATGAAAATAATCTAACCTTTGTTATCATAACAGCGACAAGCTTTCAAGTACAAGTACCTAAACAATTCACCATGAAAACAAATGCCTACTTATAATCACTTTGAATAGTCTAATCTTTCTTGTTTAACACCTGGTTAGTACATGAATGCTTGTAACGTAAAAAATATTTTTTTATTTTATTTTATTGCAAGTAAACTTAGAAGTTTGATGTTTGCACAGCTTTCAGAGACCGTAGATTCGAGTATATCATCAACTCGATACCTACACGCCTTGCGGCACTAAGAGGTCTTGACATACACGTTTGATGGCGTATCCGTTTTTCAAGTTAACTTAGAAGTTTGATTTTTGGACAGCTTCAAGAGACCGTAGATTCGAGTATATCATTTAAATTTCAACTCGATACCTTCACGCCTTCCGGCACTAAAGGGTCTTGACAGACACGACGGACGGACGGGCAACAGAGTTATCTTATAAGGGTTCCGTTTATCCCTTTTGAGGTACGGACAACAAAACGCTATTTAGCGTTTTGTTTGTTAACAAACATAAATACATCTTATCCTTGAGGATATTGTTTCTCCCGTTGCGACGTGAGACATGTCCCGATCGCTTCCGGGAAACGAGCTAAATTATCTTGATTTCCCGTCTTCCATTCTTACAGTAGATTATTAAAGAGTACAGACACATTTTAATAACTATTTGATAGTAACGTTTGAGAACGATGTTAAGTTCCAAAGGTTTGTGTCAGTTCAAATTCAAATCTTTCCTACTCATTATTACTGTTATTACTATTACTATTTGGCTTATGGTGCAGCGGTGGGAGAAGTCCTTTTATTTATTTATTTTATTCTTTATTGCACGTAACAAATGTACAATTGGCGCACTTAATGCCTTAAGGCGTTCTCTACCAGTCAACTATTGGGCGAGGCAGAAATATTTAAAGGCGATTTTTGCCGTATTATTTCATGGCTTACGTATTATCTCTACTTATCTAGCCGCCTACTTGTTGGTACAAGCTCTGCTTATACAGAGTGACAGGGTAGTTGGCGTTCAAGGATGCCTTATATAAAGCTGTGTCCAAATCACCCCATGTATGTTCTAAGGTTTAACTTAGTTTAGGAGATATATATTTTTTCAATTATTTCCTTAATTTAACCTATAATTGTTTTATATTTTTTTCTCATTCTGGCGACCCCTTGTGATTAAGTAATAACAATACTCACAAGTACCACCCTTAAAATTTGATTTATCTAAGTATTTGCGGAACTTGCTTAAAATTTTGTCTCAAGTTTAAAAAAAAGCTTGTAATTACTGTCAGTCGGAACTTGGGAATTCGCCAACTAGTTGGACGTTGAGTGACGCTTGCACAATGAACGTTGGGCCTAGTCATTAAATTGAAAGTTGTCATTCAATAAACGCGCTAGTCATTTAATCAAATAGTAGTTTCAACCAGATGAAGGCGACATACATTCTGTCAAAAAAGTTTCGGGAATTGATGATTTGTTTATGGTTCCAAATTCAATATTATATTTTTTTTGTTGTTGTTAGACAACTGTTGGCACAACTGTTTTCCATTTTGGCGCGGAGTTTGAGTTACATCTGATAATAAGATTAAATACAGTATTGTTTTTAGTTATACCATGTCTAGTGTGTATTGCGAATTTCATAATGGAGAAAACACCGAACAAAGAGTTTGTCTTAAATTTTGCTTCGCCAATGGGATTTCGTGTTCGGAGTCTCTGAAAATGTTACAGAAGGCTTACGGTGAATCGACTTTATCAAACACACGTGTTTATGAGTGGTACAAAGCGTTCAAAAGAGGTCGGGATGTGATGGAAGATTTACCTCGCTCTGGTAGGCCATCAACGTCTGCTATTGAAGATAACATCGCAAAAGTGAAGGAAATAGTGACTGAAAATCCTCATTCAAGTTTGAGAGAGCTAGCCGTCGACCTTTCTGTGTCAAACGAGTCGATCCGTACCATTTTAAATAATCAATTGGGTATGAAACATGTTGCCGCTCGGCTAGTCCCAAAAGACCTGAATTTTCTCCAAAAACTCTATCCCAAAGGAGTCGCTGAGGAGATGCTAGAACGAGTTAATTCCGACCCAACATTTATGAAACGCATTTTTACTGCTGACGAGACGTGTTTGACATGCAAACTAGTCAACAAGCTTCGGAGTGGCGTCTTCCAACTGAACCGAAACCACGGAAACCGCGCCGAATTCGATCAAAAGTCAAAGCCATGTTAACTGTTTTCTTTGACTGTCGCGGTATTGTGCACTCAGAATTCTTGCCAGAAGGTCAAACGATAAAAAAGACTATTATTTTAGTGTTATGCGGCGTTTAAGAGAGCAAATATGACGAAAAAAGGTAGATTTGTGGAATGAAAATTCTTGGATTTTGCACTACGATAATGCGCCTTCCCACAAGGCCATCATTGTGAACGAATTTTTATACCAAAAACTCAACAAATACCATCGAGCAGCCACCTTTTTCACCAGATATGGCTCCAGCCGACTTCTTTCTCTTTCCCATACTCAAATTACTACTTCGTGGCATCCGGTTTCATTCGGTAGAAGACATAAAGGAGAATTCGCGGCGAGAACTGTAATCGATTCCGGAAAAAGCGTTTAAAAAATGTTTTGATGATTGGATTATTCGTTGGCGTAAGTGTATCGTTTCTGAAGGAGCATACTTTGAAGGTAATAAAATCAATTTGGATGAATAACTAACATTTTGTGTATAATCCTTTCCCGGCATTTTCTTGACAGAGTAGCATACATCTTATCAGACTCTCGCGGTGGACGGTCGCCTGGCATGGACCCGATCGACGCAGTAGAGACTCTCGTCTTTTTTTGTCCATCATCATAATGCATTATGACATCGTTGATGACGGACAAAAAAGGTTGTTCTAGGAATTCCGAGAAGTAACTATCCGCCTTCGGCCGGCCGTAAAAATTTAATACTACGCAGTACGCAGGTCATCTCAGGTCGAGCACACGATGCAGTTGCATCGCATCGTACCTTCTATGAGTATGGTGGCATGAATGGGCCAGCACGGCCGAGTGCGCAGCGCAGTAACGGTCGCCTGAGTATGTGCGCCGGCCGGGTGGGTATGCGTACGTACGCCACGCGCGCGCTATTGCCCACAGAGCGGGGAACCTATAGATAGTCTTGCAGGATCATACATTTTAGAATATACAACTCGAACAGATTCTCTAGACAAATTTAATAACAGTGCGGAAATATAATATGAAAAGTCGATCACTTTCCACTACAAATTACTGATCAAATGCTAAAATCACAGACTACTTACAAATTAATGGATCATGGATGCATAAAATTGTGTAACCATTTTAGGTTACATACTTACATAATTGTTAAAGTAACTCTTTTTTACGTGTAGAGTAATATATAAATGCTATGCTCAGTAGTTTTAACTATCAAAGTAGTATTTTTCCTTTCCCCACTTTTACTGATCAGGTTATAAATTATACTTTTTTACTTTTAAGGGATCCATTACAGTAAGGAAAAAATGGTAACCCAATTGTAACTAACATCCGTTAGTCCGTCTGTCTATGTATCAGGGTTTCAATCAAAGTTCTTAAAAAAAGTAGGTCCTGTTTTTTATTATATCCGTTCACTGTAACCGAGATAGGATATTGAATTAGATATTGAATATAAATAATATTTGTGGGTCTTATAATAACCGATAAGTAAATAAGAATGTAGTCTGGTATTGCTAAGACTGTTTTGAGTATGGGTTATTTCTAGTATTGCTTATCGGTATAAGAAGTACCATTTGATGGTGATCTGTTAGACTTTGTCGTATAACGGTACTAAGGTTACAAAACCATTTTGCAATGTTTTAAATCTTGATTATTTTTCTTTATTATTCAGATGAATTTTCTGTGTGTAACTTGAAATTGAATAGTTGTTTAGGTTTACAATTTAATTCACAGAACTTCTTTTGATCTGAAGCCGTTTCGTAGCAATTAATGCTAAACATTACATCACAAAAGGAACGTTTCCTTTCCATCATTCTTCAATATTTAAATTGGCTTTTTGGGCTCATTTATAGATTTTTGTGTTTGAGGTTTTAAAGATTTTAGGGCAGACAATTTGACATTGAAAAAATAAGGTTATAACAATCTCAATGAATAAATGTATTAAGATAATAAAATATACTCGTGATTAATGTTATTAGTTATACTTCAATGTTACCTTTGAATAAAATGCTTTTTATAAAATTTCAATATCTACCCACCTATTCAGCCTATTGCAGTACACTGCTGGACGTAAGCCTCTCCCAAAGAGCGCCAAAGAGCATAACCTCTTCCTTTTTTACCCGACTGCCAAACGAGGGTTATGTTTTTCGAGCGTATCTATGTATGTATGTAAGTATGTCTATTTCTTTAGCACACCCTACGCCCTAAACCGTTTAACTGATATTAAAGTATAATATATCAATAGATTCGTCTCAATTGTGGGAGTGAAAAAGGGTATGTTATTTCCCGGAATTCCCGCGGGAACAGAACTTACGCGGGAAAAACGGATCTGCAATACTGATAAACCGATTTTGAAACTTTCTTATAATAACTAAGGGTCACATATTTTCAGTGCTAATAGTATTCAATACTTTATTTTCCAAAATTCCTACGGGAACAGGAAAAAAAATACACTGAAAAAATAGGAAGGAAAAACCGTTTGATGGGTTTTAACATATGATATGTCATTAGATTCGTCTCAGTTGTGGGAGTGACATAGGCTTTGTTATTACCCGGAATTCCTATTGGTACCATGAATTAAACGAAAAAAAAAACGATTTAAGATACTACTAACTCGAGTTAAAACCTTTTTTTTCAATAAAGAGGTACAAATGAGGCTTTATAGTTCATTGAAAAGTAGTAGTAGGACACTAGAAACAAAAAGACAAAAATAAGATTAGTTTATTAAAAAAATTAAAGACCCGACTGCGTAAAAAGTAAACTTAAAAGATAAAACAAGATTTAAAGAATGAATTTCTAGTCGGAGGCATCAAATCCATTAACAGCATAGTGATGATTGACTTGGTATGCACTGCATTAGTACCTAATTAAGTAATTTAAATCCGTGTAGAAAAAGTCTAATCTAGTAACATAGATTTGATGCCTCAGACTGCAAATTGATTCTTTAAATCTTGTTTTCATCTTTTAAGTTTCTTTTTACGCAGTCGGGTCTTTAATTTTTAAATTAATTATTTTTTTCATCCAGACATTGCCATGGCTAGGGGGCGTCCTACAATACCTTTCAATATAATACCTTTTTAGATATAGAACTTTATTTGAGAATACAATTGAATCTTATTAATTTCACTGAATTCAACTATTGCTCATTTCTGAAACTGAACAGTTAGTGACTTTGCGTGATTTCTTTTACTCTTCATACCCAGTATAAAAAAATATATTCAGCTACAACAAAACCTAAGCTATTTTCAGTTACATCCCATGACATGACATTTTCTACGTAACGCCGCACCGCGGCACCATCACAAATTACAAGAAAATCCAGCACATATTCAGTTACGTAATTTAATCTAAATTAAACATTTTAATTTGGTTTACAGACTTACTTTACCGGCTGCAATAATTTGCTAACTAGATATGTGTCGGGACTCGGGACTCGGAAGTCTTCCCGAGCCATACCTAGTTAGCAAAGGTAAGGCTGTTTTTTAAACTACTAGTTTACTCTGTTTCATCATCTCAGCCACAGGACGTCCACTGCTGAACATAGGCCTCCCCCAGTGACTTCCAGATCGGCCGATTGGAAGCGGCCTGCATCCAGCGTCGTCCTGCAACCTTTACCAGGTCGTCTGCCCACCTTGTGGGTGGGCGTCCTACGCTGCGCTTGCCTATACGCGGCCTCCATTCCAGAACCTTTCTGCCCCATCGGCCGTCAGTTCTACGTGCTATGTGCCCCGCCCACTGCCACTTCAGCCGGCTAATCCGTCGAGCTATGTCAGCGACTTTGGTTCGTTCACGGATCTCCTCATTTCTGATTTGATCTCGCAAAGAAACACCGAGCATAGCCCTTTCCATAGCGCGCTGTGCAACTTTAAGCTTCTTAATAAGGCCCATAGTAAGAGGCCACGTTTCAGTTCCGTATGTCATCACTGGTAACACACACTGGTTGTATACTTTCGTCTTTAGGCACTGAGGTATTTTGGACGAGAAGATGTTGCGTAGTTTCCCGAACGCTGCCCATCCGAGTTGGATTCGTCGATTGACCTCTTTCTCAAAATTGGACCTACCCAACTGGATCACTTGTCCCAGGTAAACATATTTGTCAACAATTTCAAGAATAGAGCTCCCAACTGGTACTGGGTAGGGCGCAACATGGGCATTCGACATAATCTTTGTTTTGTCCATGTTCATCTGAAGACCTACCTGTTGGGAAACTCTATTAAGGCCATCGAGCATTGTACCGAGGTCTTCCAGCGACTCTGCCATGACCACAATATCGTCGGCAAACCGAAGGTGAGTAATGTATTCGCCATTAATGTTGATGCCGAATCCTTTCCATTCCAGGAGTTTAAAAGCATCTTCCAATGCGGCGGTAAACAGTTTCGGAGAAATAACGTCTCCCTGCCTTACGCCTCGCTGCAGAGGAATAGCTTTTGTGCTCTGCTCCTGTACTCGGACCGTCATGGTGGCGTTTTTATATAAACATTTCAGCACCTCGATGTACCGATAGTCAATATGGCACCGCTGTAGAGACTGTAGCACTGCCCAAGTCTCGATTGAATCGAAGGCCTTCTCATAGTCCACAAACGCCAAGCATAGTGGTAAGTTATACTCTTCGGTCTTCTGTATAACTTGTCGCAGCGTATGGATGTGGTCTATGGTACTAAAGCCTTTTCGGAAACCTGCTTGTTCGGGAGGCTGGAAGTCATCGAACCTACGTGCGAGACGATTCGTGATGACCCTCGAAAACAACTTGTAGACATGGCTCAGAAGCGAGATGGGTCTGTAGTTCTTCAGCAAGGTGTTATCTCCTTTCTTGAAGAAGAGCACCACCACACCTCTATTCCATGCCTCCGGCGTTATTCCCTCGAGCAAGACGGAGTTAAAGAGTTTCTGAAGGACCTTCAGTACCGGTGTTCCACCCGCTTTCAGAATCTCTGAGGTAATCCCGTCATCACCCGGCGCCTTGTTGTTCCTGAGCTGTTTGAGAGCCATCCTAATCTCATATAGGCTGATGTCCGGGATATCTTCGGTATAGTGTCGGGTAAGCTTAGCTCTTGGATCTGCGGCTGAACTACTAACAGGTTTAGTGACCGAGGTGTATAACTGCCCATAGAACTTTTCGATCTCCCTCAAAACTTCGGCTTTTGTCGATATTATACTACCATCCTCCGTCTTCAGCTTCGTCAGCTGGCTCTGCCCAATAGACATGTCTCTTGCAAACACTTTGGAGCCTTGGTTCCGCTCTATCGCCTCTTTAATACTATTCGTATTAAACCTCTTTAATACTATTCGTATTAAAGTTGCGGATATCATGTCGCAAGGACTTCCATATCTGTCTATTGTGCTGCCGATACAACTTAGCGTCAGCGGAGGACTGCAGTGCCAGTAAACGTCGTTCTGCCATGAGTTTGAGGGTGTGGTCGGTAAGTTTTTGCGGTCTGTCTCTTCGACGGGGCTTGAAAAATTTCGACCCGACCGCCTGGACAGTTTCTACAAACCTGTTGTTAATCTCGTCCACTGACTCGCAGTTTTCTAGGCATTCAAAGTTAATTGTAAAGTTCATTGTTTACTCTGTTTAACTTGCTAATAATGCGTGCGCCTCTAGCCTGCATCTGCATAACATTGCATGTTCCTAACATAAGAAATTAAAGCTTAGCATACATTCAGCTAATTATCACAATTTGCAGCTGATGGTTTAAAACATTTAATCTTTATTGCCCAGATTAAAGAAATGTGGACTATATTAGGTGATTAAAATCACGTCAGTTTCATTTATATAGAGTCCTAAGACTAATGGAATATTAAATAAGACGCGGACTGCAAACACATAGGTATATTCTGGTAACAATAATGTTATTAGTATTTAATTTGATCGCGCCTACAAGGGAGGAACCGCGTCCGATGCCGATGGTGGTCGAGAGGCTGAGTGCGGCGGAGGGCACCTACGGAGTGTGCCCGCTGCCCGCGCATACGAAGAACGCCAAAGATGCCCGAGCTGGCTGCAGGGCTGGAGGCGCCAACATAGAGACATCAAAAGTTAGCGAGGGAATCAAATAATGATTTTTAATTGCCTAAATGAAAACCATTGGTTTATGATTAAATATTCAATTATGTACATTGAAAAAAAAATCTAACGCAAAATATTAAACGGCTTATAAACGAATCACATTAGAAGCTCCAGTCAAAACTACAAAACCACTAGGTTGGTATGTTATATAAACATTAATATTTCAGTTGAAATGTAAAAATAACTGAACATAAATGAATGAAGGACTCGTTTATTAGAAACACACTGATGGAATATTTATTATTTGCTTTAAACTCGGTTATCTATTTACACCTTTCTTTGGTAGTTCAAATTTGATATCATTTATTCACGCAGAATAATCACAGTTTAGAGTCGGTACCCCAGGCAAATACAAATAAAAGTTTAATCAAATAATATATAACGTAATAAATTAAAAATTACGAAGTGAATTCAACTAATAAACCGACCTGCTGAAATGGAAACAATTATGTTATGTCAGTTATGTTAACCGTTCTAAAAGTAAAGAATCCACGAATTCGTCATAATGACCTAATAACCAAATTGTGTGACATATCGATTGCAGTCCGTGCTACTGCCAAACTCAACCCCTCTCCTGAGGTCACTGAGAAATTGAGAATAATCTGGTTCCCATAACGTGGTCGTTGAGTTGACTGTCAGTAATGTAACTTTCAATTATTTTACTAAATAAACCAATCATTCAGTCCTATAAATCTTTTACTATATCATCATTACAAATCCCTGATCTCCGAGTCACACAGGATAAAAGGACGAAAAAAGAGAAAGCAATATGCCGCTTCTCTTTTCTTCGTTAGTCTATGTATGTGCGAGGATACTAGTGAGCGGGGCGGCGGGAAGGGAATTCAGCGAGGGACGCCGCGGTCGCGGCTAGTAGTCAGTCAGTCGTACGCGTACTCTCGCGATTGTGATACGCGTGCTGTGACTAAAAATTCGGTAGGCGGCACATGTAAGCGCAATGGATGTTCTGCCGAGCGGTAACCTATTCCGCGAGTTGCAGGATGTGACAGATACTGGATATTTCGAGTGGAAGCTGTCCCTGGAGGACTACTGGCAACAGGTAAGTGAGTCATGCTGAGCGATGACGGCCTTCCTCTGGTATGCAAGCGAACGAGCTGAGCGCATAAGTATTGTTTAACAATTTCGTGTCTCACTGTTGGGTGGCGGGCGACGCGCTTGCGTGCGCCCCCGCGGTCGATTTTCAATCTTAACTTAAGTGTCGACGGTCTTGGGGTTCGTTGGATTTGAATTTTGGACTTCGTCTCGAACCCATCGGTCGAGTTTCGAGCTGTTCTGTTGCCCGCTGGCCCGCTGTGCGCTGTGTCTACGAGCCGCGTCTAGTTTACGTTCTCGGTTTGGATTTGCTTACGCCACAACTAAAAATATCCTAGCAATGTTAAGAGGTTCGAGTTTATTGCTATCGTAACCGTTTCTGTATCGACGACTCCATAGCTAACTCGGGTCTTGCTTTCATATTTTAGAGTTAAAATCTTTTTAAAACTTTGTTTCGATACTAAAAAAAATGTTCAATTACCGAACTACTTTTTACGATTCTCAACTTTTATCGTGTTTTTTTGCGGTGTACATTGTTTTGGGAAAAGTTGGTAATCTAATGATAAAAAGTTTTTATCTCAACGTGATGCACTATTCTCGAACAGAAAGATAAAGAAAATTATATTTACGATCGACAGTTTAATTGGAATTTATCACGTAAATAATGTCATCTTCGTGAACTCTCTTTGTAAGAAATATAAAATTGAATCAAATATGCACGCATACATACCTAGTTTAATATACAAATTCTACCTACCTACCAGTAAAATAAATAATATAGATTGCAGCAAAGTCGCCGAAGGTTAAGAATGAAAAACAAACAAATTGTTTTAAATCCGCCGGTGCATAACGTTTTAATCCGAAAATCCGATCGTCAGGCTAGTGACTGCCATTTTAGGCATTCATGTAGTGTAGGACGTTTTTAGGTGTACGGTACTGTACTTTTTAGGGTTCCGACCCTAAGGGTATAACGGTACCCTATTACCACTATTACTAAGGCTCCGTTTTCCGTCTGTCTGTCTGTCCGCCCGTCTGTCACCTGGGCCCTGTTTAATAAACGTTAATTTCGTCAATTTTGTAAATAAGTGACATATTGTTGAGTTTTATGACAAGTGCTGTTTAATAAACTTTACAATAATTACGCACTTAAGAATTTCACATATAAAAATCTACAATTTCAAATGCTGTTTAATAAACATTTATATGTTATGTGTAGAAAACGCCTGTAGATTTTGATGAAATATTGTATCTATAATTTTGTAGTTGTAAGTTGCAAATTACATAAAATGTAAATTGTTGTCGGAATAAACCCGATATTTTTTTGAAATATACCCTGATTTATATATATATATTTATAATATAGATACATTTATTTGATTCATAACGAAAGTAATAGAGCACAATAAAATATAAAATCTGTCACATCAAAAGTACCTACCTAAGTTAATCCTTTTAAGAAAAATCCGACGTTGTCGGTCACTTAAATATTCATCATCAGTACTGTCACTACTTCCACTACTAGTTGTTAAAACCATTTTTTGTATTAAACAAATAAATTTCTTTACTTCTTAGGTAGCGGCACTAAATTGTAAAATCTCTGACACACGACGAGTTCACCTTTCGGAATTGTACTACAAAATATGTAAACTTGTAATTACAATTATGTGTTCAATAAAACAGTTTTTTCTACAAATAGGTATGTAAATTGTCACCTGTAAATATAAAATGTTTATTAAACAGAAATATGTAAAATTGTAGGTACAATTTTACAATTTTGAATATTTTCTACCATTGTGAACTTGTAAATTGTATTCTTTATTAAACAGACACTTGTAGATTTTTAGCCTGTAATTTACAATTACAATCTCCAATTTGTAACATTTATTAAACAGGGCCCTGGCTGTATCTCATGGAACCGTGCTAATTACAGAGTTGTCACAGATGATGTATTTCTGTTGTCGCTATAACAACAAATACTAAAAAAACAGGATACAATAGATATTTAAGGGGGAATACATACAAAAAACGTGATTTTTTTGCCGTTTTTATAGATAATAGGTAGTACAAAACCCTTCGTGCGCGAGTCAAACTCGCACTTGGCCGGTTTTTTTACCTACCTGCAGATTTTATAATATTATATACGAGGTCCGTAAAAGGGTAAAAGTGACACTGAGGGCCTATTTGTAGAAATAAGTTATTTTATTCAACGGTATCGAATACAAAAAAAACAATGTAAGTAGTTTTATCAAAAATATTATATTGAATTGAAGGTGATCGGGTCCGCACAGCCTACCTTCACCTCTGGAGTCTTTGGTAAAATGGATTACGCCTACCAGGGTTCTTTACCATACAGGAAGCTTACCGTATCTGGATGATGAGAGACCGGCAAATAACCTAGTTCTTTCTTATTCAGCTGCCTTGCCACTGATGTTAGTACTAAGTTATGCCTTATTTAATAGTTTTCTATTAAATCGGATTAGATTCTAATAAGAAACACCATTAAAAATATAAGTGGTGACATAATGGTGGTGACACGGTACTTACGCACCTACTGTCACCTTTCAGGATTTCATAAAACTAACTCGTTTTCTTTAGTTAATTAAGTTTTTGCTAAACTGAGTAGAAGGTATTATTAGGTTTGCTAAACCAAGTAGGTAAGTACTTTATTGACCATACATTGTGTCGTACAATCCAGCTGTATTTATGTATTTTATTTAGCATAGTAGCAGTCTAATTGGAACATTTCAAAAACAAGTTATGTACTCTTGCCTCAAATTGCTAGTTTCGCTCGCCTATTTAGGTACGGACCTAAATATGTAATTCAATATTCTAGCCTAATCTTGACTTTTAACAGACTGTGTAGTAGATAACGTCTTCGATCTTAAAGCTTTTAGACTAAACTAGTTTGTCTATAATTTCATTTACATTCAGAATCAAGTCAAAGTGGAATGAAAATCCCATGGATACACATAAACAAGATAAAAAAATATCATGTGTGTTACGTAAGATACGTATGTGTATGTTAGAAATCTGTCGCAGTCAGTAAGTAATTTAGCATTTTGTAGTAGGCTGTTAAGCGGTTCAAATTATCTGTTCATACTTTAACCAGCTCAGAGAATGACAAATACTGTAGAAATCTGAATCTTGAAGGTGTAAGTACTTTTAAGACTGTGTCTGACTCGGGTATGACTAGTTTTAGATTCGATATGAGCAGAAATTGTATTTTAAAGTAAATTTCATATCCAGTTTCAAGACTAGACTCATTAGTGAGCATAGTTTGAGAATACGAGCCATAAGGTTATCTATCATCTACCTACTTACTATTAATTCTATCCCCTAGGTAGCCCTACCACTAGGGTTCCCGACCATACATTCTATCAAAAAAGATTCGGGAATTGATGATTTGTTTATGGTTCCAAATTCAATTTTTTTTTTTTTTGTTGTTGTTGGATTGGCACAACTGTTTTCCATTTTGGCGCGGAGTTTGAGTTACATCTGATAATTAGATTAAATACAGTATTGTTTTTAGTTATACCATATCTAATGTGTATTGCGAATTTTATAATGGACAAAAACATCGAACAAAGGGTTTGTCTTAACTTTTGCATCGTCAATGGGATTTCGTGTTCGGAGTCTCTGAAAATGTTACAGAAGGCTTACGCTGAATCGACTTTATCAAAAACACGTGTTTAAGAGTGGTACAAAGCGTCCAAAAGCGGTCGAGATGTTAAACAAGATTTGCCTCGCTCTGGTAGGCCATCAACGTCTGCTACTGAAGATAACATCGCAAAAGTGAAGGAAATAGTATGATTCATTCATGATCAGCTAGCTTCCAACTAAACCGAAACTGAAGAAATCGCGCCAAACTCGATCGAACGTCAAAGTCATGTTGACTGTTTTCTTTGACTGTCGCGGTGTTGTGCACTCAGAATTCTTGCCAGAAGGTCAAACGATAAAAAAAGTGTATTATTTGAGCGTTATGCGGCGTTTAAAAGAGCAAAGTAGACGAAAAAGGCCAGATTTGTGGAATGAAAATTCTTGAATTTTGCACCACGATAATGCGCCTTCCCACAAGGCCATCATTGTGTGCGAATTTTTGACCAAAAACTCAACAAATACCATCGAGAAGCCACCTTATTCACCAGATATGGCTCCAGCCGACTTCTTTCTTTTTCCTAAACTCAAATTACCACTTCGTGGCACCCGGTTTCATTCGGTAAAAGACATAAAGGTGAATTCGCGGCGAGAACTCTTACATAATACAAAAGTTAGGAACTCCCACCTGCCAGTAGCACTGATAAAGGAACTATTGATGGATATTGCCTGTCGTCTTCGCCTTGTATGTAAAGTTCCTACAACATTAGACGTATCTACTAAACATTCCATTAAGATAACCCATGTCTCGTTGTCCAAACTATTAAACCTAATTTACTGCAATTAGAGCGGTCGTGTTGATCACTTGCTAAGGTCACATTTTTTAGCGACAAATTGCATATTTAGTAAAATTACGTTAACAAGTCTTATTTTACCAAAATTCATTTCGTAAGAAAAACAATGCGTCTACTCTTTCTGATTGTTCCACGAAACATTTTAGGGTGCTTTTCTAAGAGTGGCGAAAGAAGGGGATTTCTTTTCAATTACGTAATTAAGGTCAAGTTGAAGCAAAAAAAATATTTACCTATATTATAATCGTAATTTGCCTTTAGAAACTCCACTGCTAAATATAGGCCTCCTAGTCGATAGAGCACTATAACGAGCGGGTCTAAATAGTCTGTTTCCCACCATTTTGACTAAAGCTACTATTCGTGTGCTGCTGAGTTCGGAATCATACTTTAAGTCTTCAGTCTACTAGGTGGTGGGACAGTCCACGCTGCGACCTCAAGTTCGTGGTTGCCACTGTAAAACCTTTCTTCTGTAACGTTTGGTTTTGTAAGTTATGCGCGCGACGTAGCCTGCCCATTGCGCGACTTAGCTTACTTGAACCTATTTAATGTGAAGCAAGATCCGATGGAATGGACTCGGTTTAGTAGAACTCAACAGCCAACTTACCATGCAGCGTGAACTTCTGGGTTCTAACGGTATTGGTAATGCTGTTCTTTACCTGACATGATCTTTGTAGTAAGACGATGAAATGACCTTACCGCGCGAGAGTTACAAGTATTGTGGCTACATATATTTGAAAATGACTAATTAATGACTAATGCTGGATACGATAAAATTATGCTGCTTACATAATTTTTTCGTATCATTTTAGTAACGATAATTTGTGTCTAAATTATTAAAATGTAAATAAATAAATATTATTAATGATTTTCCTCATGATTTCATACAAGCCATAACATTGCAGTCTCTACTGATGTCTTAACATTAGTAGTTAAGACAACAGTAGAAACTGCAATGTTATGGCTTATATGTCAATAATTTCATTTTGCGAGTAGAGTTAATGATTATACGGTCTAAAGGAATAATACAGAGAAACTTACATCCAAGAATAAACTTATGAGTAAATGCAAACAAACAACTTTGTCAAAATATATCAGAATCTGCTGATTGTAGAGGTACATTTATAATCGGCTTGTACGTAAGTCTGGACCTAATTTGTCATATTTGATAGCGGTTAATCTTATCAATGTTTCTTCGAAAATGCACTGATAGGATCGTACCTAGTAGGATATCTAGTGTCTTAGATGCTCTAAGTCTAGTGTCATTAATGACGAATCTTATGAGGGACGCTTGGAACGCATTGGACTATCAAAATTAATTTATTATTAACCCCGTAGTAGCATTTTATGGTCAAACTTTTCGAAGTTTTGGATCTTAACAAGAAATACAATTTTAAGTCAAATAAACAAAATAATCATTTTTAGTTTTGGTCTTAATTTTTCACTGTTTGCTGCAAGCACATTACTTAACCTGAAGCCAAAATAATTGTACTTAACTAAACATTGTAGGTTAAGTCAATAATTTCCTTAAAAAAAATACGGTAAAGAGTGGCACAACACAAACCAAGCCTTTACGATACTTACGATAGCAGCAAGCGGAATGCGGTAAATGAACAGCTCATTATTTTTAGAGATGCGTTAACGCACCTTTGTCCGTTCGGTTGAGGATAGGATAACGCAAATGGAAACGTTTTCACTATACATAATAATTTTAATACAGCGGCGATTTTGAAAAAAAATGATTTGACACAATTACAATAACTAATATTTTGCACAATTCGTTTCAATATTATTTGCTCGTTGGGGCTTTTTAAAATTAGTTTTTGTAACACCTTTTTTCTATACTAATAGATAATTTATACCGTCAAATAGCCGGTTGGTTTTGCGAATGTATCACTTGTTTTTAGGGTTGCGTACCCAAAGGGTAAAGCCTATTACTAAGGCTCCGCTGTCCGTCTGTCTGTCTGTCGGTCTGTCCGTCGGTCACCAGGCTGTATCTTATGAACCGTGATAGTAAGACAGTTAAAATTTTCACTGGTGATGTATTTCTGTTGCCGCTATAATAACAAATACTACAAAACAGAATAAAATAAATATTTAAGGAGGCTCCCGTACAACAAACGTGATATTTTTGCCGTCTTATAGATAATGGTACGGAACCATTCATGCGCGAGTCCGACTCGCACTTGGCCGGTTTTTTTTGGGTCACTTTTATAAAGCTTCACTTGTCACAAACTTACAACTAATTATGCTAATAAATATTGAAAGTCGTTTTAAACGTATATCTTATTGTTGCAACGATTTGAAACTTCGTATGAGAATGTACTAAAATCCATTTTAGTCTTTGACTTTTACCCGACTGGTTTTCATTCAAATTTACCTAATGTTTGTGTGAAAATATAATCGAAGCTTATGATTCACCAGTATTTCCGACTTCGTATTCATAAATGAACTTTTATGAGGTCGATACAATATCCGAAACTATCTTCCGATCTCGGTCTCGCCTGCTTGAAATTCGATTTGTTAGTGTTTCATCCTGTCTCGTTGCTGGTGTTTCCGAACAATTAGTGTTGCGATCTTTCGACACTGCAGCTGCAATATCGACAGTACCGTCTTCAACTTACACGACTTTTGTTGTGGTGACATTACCTTAATACCTCTGATAGTAAATCATCATAAATATTGTTAAAGAACTCTGATATCTTGTGCCCCAAAAGTCAACCTCTCCTACCCGTGGTGCACCCTGCTGACAGACGAGGTTCTGACGACCGAACCGATAGCGGTATAACTATCTATATGCCGGGTTAAATACCTTTGGCCGATGACGGGCAGCAGCGTTATAGGTTCGAGACCCGGCACTGCGCTCACCAACCCGCTTGCCCAGCGTGGTGAGTACGGGCATATACCCCTCATGATGAGCAGTCTTAAAAAAGCACGGCCCCCAGTTACCGGCCGCCCCAATATTCCAGGTCATTCCAGCGGCCTTGGATACGGTGTGGTAGGAGGTGCGAAGAATCCCCGGGCTACGGATGACCGTCATACCAACCTGACCCTGGCGACCTATAATGGACGTAGTCTGTGGCTGGACGAAAGCTTGGTGGAGCTCGAGGTAGAACTAGAAAAGATAAAGTGGCACGTTCTAGGTTTGTCCGAAGACAGGGGGAGGACACGGTAACCTTAGAATCTGTTTTTCTTTCACTTTCACTTCGGGACACCTGTTCTACTTTCGAGAGGGCGACCAAGTATCCCAGGATGGCGTAGGCTTCCTTGTTAACAAAGATCTCCGTGACAACGTGTTGGAGATATACAGTGTGTCGACTAGGGTAGCGTTCCTTGTACTAAAGCTGATCTAGAGGGACTCTCTAAAGGTCATACAATAGTACGCACCGACTTCAGCACACTGGGACGATGTGGTTGAGGCCATGTATGAAGACATTACAAAGGCCATACATACAACCAACAAGACTCACATCACGGTTGTCATCGGAGACTTCAATGTTAAAGTGGAAGTACAAGAACGCGGTGAATCGTACGTTGGACCGCACGGATATGGAAGCAGAAACCATATAGGGCAAATGCTGGTCAACTTTCTCAACATGCAGGGGCTTTTCTGCATAAATATATTCTATCAGAAAAACCCTCATTGAAAGTAGACCTGGTGGAGTCCCGATGGTGAGACGAAAAATGAGATAGATTTGATCATGCGAATAAGCGGCAAATATTTAGAAATGTCTCTGTGATCAACAGGTTTAGTACCGGCAGCGATCACCGCTTGGTAAGTATCAGTACCTATCAATATAAATATCAGTTTCAAGCTAAAAAGAAGCCGCATGGTGAGATATATTCTCCGTCCGACACTGCTTGAAGCAGAACATGGTTCTGAAGCGTTCCAACTAGGATTAAAAAATCGATTCGAAGCGCTGAAAACCGCAGATAATGTTGGCAAGGACCTTGAATGCGTGGTAGGCGTTATACGGGAGGTGGGAACTAGGCATTTAAAACCAAGCGAACAAACAAGAGGTCCAAACTCTCGGGTGAGACTCTAGAGCTAATGCGACTGCGATGGAAAGCGTCAGAGGGAGCTCAGTCAGATGCTATCCATAAAAAGATCCAAAATTTGGTGAGACGCAATCCCCGAAGCTCGAATACTCGCATCATACAGGAAGCGCTTGAGCACAACTGGGGTTCAAAAGTCTTTACCAAAAAAATAGGAAGATCGCATCTGACAAAACTAAAGACTTCGGATAGCAGGATCGTTACATCAGTTCCGGAAATTCTCGTCGAGATCGAGGACTTCTATGGGTGCTTATATGTCTCGCATGCCCTGAAACCTCCACCTGACGCTAATGACCTTATAGATACGCTTTCACGCCACTACACCGATGATCTCCCAGAAATAGACATAGACGAAATTGAGTCGGCTCTCAAACAGCTTCGTAAAGGGAAAGCGCCCGGCGAAGATGGAGTCAAGTATGCTCCTTCAGAAGCGATACACTTACGCCAACGAATAATCCAATCATCAAAACATTTTTAAACGCTTTTTCCGGAATCGAGTTCAGTTCTCGCCGCGAATTCTCCTTTATGTCTTCTGCCGAATGAAACCGGGTGCCACGAAGTGGTAATTTGAGTTTAGGAAAAAGAAAGAAGTCGGCTGGAGCCATATCTAAAGAGTATGGTGGCTGCTTGATGGTATTAGTTGAGTTTTTGGTCAAAAATTCGTTCACAATGATGGTTTTGTGGGAAGGCGCATTATCGTGGTGCAAAATCCAAGAAATTTCATTCCACAAATCTGGCTTTTTTCGTTTAATTTGCTCTCTTAAACGCCGCATAACTCTTAAATAATACTATTTTTTATCGTTTAACCCTCTGGCAAAAATTCTGATTGCACAACACCGCGACAGTCAAAGAAAACAGTCAACATGACTTTGACTTTCGATCGAGTTTGGCGCGATTTCTTCGGTTTCAGTTCAGTTGGAAGGCGCCACTCCGTAGCTTGTTGACTAGTTTGCATGTCAAACTCGTAAACCCACGTCTCGTCACAAGTAACAATACGTTTCATGAATGTTGGGTCGGAATTAACTCGTTCTAGCATGTCCTCAGCGACTCTTCTGCAATTGAGTTTTTGGAGCAAATTCAGGTCTTTTGGGACTAGCCGAGCGACAACATGTTTCATACCCAATTAATTATTTAAAATGGTACGAATCGACTCGTGTCACACAGAAAGTTCGACGGCTAGCTCTCTCAAACTTCAACGAGGATTTTCAGTCACTAAATAGTGACTGACCTTCACTTCTGCGATGTTATCATCAGTAGCAGACGTTGATGGCCTACCAGAGCGAGGCAAATCTTCCATCACATCTCGACCGATTTTGAACGCTTTGTACCACTCATAAACACGTGTTTTTGATAAAGTCGACTCACCGTAAGCCTTCTGTAACATTTTCAGAGACTCCGAACACGAAATCCCATTGGCGATGCAAAATTTAAGACAAACTCTTTGTTCGATGTTTTGGTCCATTATGAAATTAGCAATACACACCAGGGCCATAACCATGAACTCTTAAAACAATCTCAAAGTTGTCAAATCTCTCAATTTTGGTACGTCATTTCATACAAAATTTGACAGAAATGATAATGTTTGACAGATTTGTGATTGTTTTAACAGTTCATGGTTAGGGCCCAGATATGGTATAACTAAAAACAATACTGTATTTAATCTAATTTTCAGATGTAACTCAAACTCCGCGCCAAAATGGAAAACAGTTATGCCAATCTAACAGCAACAAAAAATAATAATAATTTTGAATTTGGAACCATAAACAAATCATCGAATCCCGAAACTTTTTTGACAGAATGTATACACTCGAAAACTAGCAACTTGTTTTTGCTTTGTTGCAGAATAAGTCTTTCATGTCAGTGTAATTGAACGCTTTTTTTGATACATTAATCATTTAAGTTTATTTCTTGAGCTGTATCACACTTAAATTGACGTCATTTAGTTGTAACTTGTAAGTGACGATATTAAGCAGACTTTCAACACTAAAATACCGCTTTTATGCAGGCGAGGTAATTTTAATAAAAAAAACCTCAGTATACAACTTATCTTGGCCATTATTTTTCTATTGCAATGTAAATTTTTATTCATCCTTTATTTTAATTATAAATTTAAGAACTTTATTGAAGTTATTAGAATAGACACGAAAAACAACGCAAATAAAGCTACGACACTGTCGACAACTTTGTTTGTGTGGTCTTATTAAGTCGAAATACAGTTACGAGTATACATTTTCAATGAAAATGTACGTCAAGTCCTATGAAAAATTTTTATAGGACTTTAAACCTTGCAAGATAATAAGTTCGTTAACATTTCATTTTCCGTGACTGTACGTCTAAAGTTTTACTTTTATTTTGTTTACTATAAGTCCCGATGTAACATAAGGTGGTTTTTAAGTTTTACGTCTATGTCTGTGTGTCCGTCTGTGAGACCGTAATCCCTACCACATGGATAGTATCGGACGCGTGTTTTAAAAATAGAAAGATGTGTTTTCAGGGAAATTCTGAGATATGTGTGATTAAGATCAGGATACGCATTTTTAAGAATAGGAATTCACATAAGCCACAAAAATCAGGCAGACGTCCGAGATCTTGGTATAAAAATTGACTCGGATAGTGCATCCGTACTCCAAGCCCTACAAAACAATGTCGTAACCTCCGCACTTAAACTAGAGTGTCACAATGAACTCCAATCCATTGCAAACACGAACAGAGTAGTTCTGCAATGGATCAAAGGACACAGCAACTCACTGGGAAATGACACCGCAGACGAATTGGCCAAAAGAGGATCGAAGGTATTAGTCCATGGACCGGAACCACTACTGCCTATACCTCAGGCCCAAATTAAAACGTGGCTGCGTGAAAGAACCACAGGAACACACCATACCGAATGGATGAACAGTGTAGGATGCAGGCAAACAAAAGATGCAATTCCGGCAGCATCAAAAAAGCTTGCCCGCAGCCTCATCAGACTAAAACGGAACGAACTTCGGAAGGTTGTAGGTACTATAACCGGTCATTGTTCACTAAACAGGCACCTATTCCACATAGGAGTAACAGACAGCCCCACATGCAGAGGATGCATGGAGGCAGAGGAAACGCCGCGGCACGTGCTCATGGAGTGCGAGAGTGTGGCAGAACAACGGGCACGGATTCTCCAATCACCAGGATCACTCCCGGAGGCCTTCAGGAGCCTGAAGGGTCTGCTGGCCTTCTGGGATGACTTGGGCTGGTTGGAGTAGGGGAAGGACACAGCACGCACAATGGCCCAATCGAGAGGCTAAGTGCGGACACCTCCCAGCTAAACTAACTAACTAACTAACTAAGCCTACAAAATCGAATAAATCGTATACAATTTCCTAGGAATTTGAATACGATTCTTGAGATTTTTTAAAGAACAATTCCTTGTTTTCTTTTAATATTTCTGCTATCTATACATTTTTATTGACTTGGTTCTTATATTTATAACAGGCTGATAGGGTATTTCGTTTCGAGATCCTAATAAATAAAAATCCTAGTACTTACATAGTACATTATTATTATTTTGTGTGGCGTGTTTCTTTTCAACAGTTCAGTTACTTATTGGGGCCGGGGTATACGCGCGATAGCTTGAGACGTCTTTTCTTTAATTTTTTTATTACCTAAATAGCAGAATCATATCAGAAAACCGGCTTGTGCTACTACACTAATTCTTTTGCTATCATTTGATTTCATATCGGTGATTATTATTCTTTAAACCTCATTAGTTAATTATAAGGTCACTTTTAGAAAACTATTAAAATACTAGTTTGTTATAACTGCAAGCACTCTTCAATTTTAACTTAAGGAAAGTGCGTGGCAGCTGCAAGCATCTGTTCTCAAAATATGAGGTCAGCCTAAAAACCTCGACTGAGAAATGCCATTTAAAGAGCGCTTGCATCGCCCGATTTTAATTGACCTAGATGCTCAAATTCACTTTACAGTCTTATGCACAACTAAAACAATTTTAATTTAAACTGACTTTTATTCTTACAAAGTTAATTAATTGGTTTTAGAACTACAAATCATGTTCTAGGTAGGTACTGCTTTATTAAAGCAACTTTTTACTAAAGAATTAACAGCGAAATCACCAAGAATTACATTTGTGTTGAGATTCGATTTTAATTTTGGTCTTGTAAAGTCAAACTCGAAGGCTTTACTAGTTGTTATTGAAGAGTTCCTCTATCCAAGTATCCACCTCCAGCATTAGATCGGCTCGATATGGCATCAAGTTATTTTATGGTCATACCGTTTAAAATTGGTAGAAGGTTAAAAATTTAAAACTGGCGTAGTGCGAGTCGGACTCGCACACGAAGGGTTCCGTACCATTATCTAATTGCGGTTTGCGATTTATGACGTATTAAAAAATCTAGATCTCGTTCAAACCAATTTTCGGTGGAAATTTGCATGGTAATTTACATCATATATATTTTTGGTTTTATCATTCATTATTATTCTTTTTTTTAGTTTTATCAGTCATTGCTAAAATATATTGTGGTAACGACGGGCAACTACGGAACCATATACTGCGCGTGGCACGACACGCACTTGGCCGGGTTTTTTTTCAATATAAAAATGCATCAGACAAATACTAAATTAAAATGCGAACACCTTTATGTCGAAGCTGAAGACAGAACTTAACATAGATCTTTTGAAATAATTTTACTTTCTAAATCATTTAATTATCAAGAAAAAAAATAAAAATAAAGCAATGATAGGTTAAGGAATAAATTGAAATGACAATGCATATTTCTAGCATACTTCTATTTTTCGCTTTATTGTAATTGTAACTGACTAACTTAAATCTTGCAAGTCGATTAAATCAATGTGCTTCTTTTTAGGGTTTCGCACCAAAAGGGCAAAACGGGACCCTATTACTAGGCTCCGCTGTCCGTCTGTCTGGCTGCCTGTCTGCCTGTCTGTCTGTCTGTCTATCTGTCTGCGTCTGCCTGTCTGTCTGTCCGTCTATCACCAGGCTGTATCGCATGAACCGTGAAAAACAGAACACAATAAATATTTTAGGGGGCTCCCATTCAACAAAAGTGTTTTTTGCTGTTTTTAAGGTTCCGTAGCCAAATCGAAAAACGGAAACCTTATGGATGGATTCGTTATGTCTGTCTGTCTGTCCGTCCGTATGTTACAGCCACTTTTATCCGAAACGTAAACTATACTGTTGTAACGAATTAGATGTATACTGTGAACTGCGTTTAGATTTTCACACAAAAATAGAAAAAAATTTTTTTTGGGCGTTCCCCATACATAGAACTGAAACTCTTTTTTTTTTTTTCATCAAACCATTACGTTTGGGTTAGGTATATGGATAGGTCTTAAAAAATGATATTTAGGTTTTTAATATTATCATTTTTTACTAAACTGAATAGTTTGCACAAGAGACACTTCCTAACTGGTAAAATGTGTGTCGCCTTGTAACTTCTACTCTTAAAATAAGAGAGTGATAAAACTAAAAAAAATATATAATGTACATTACCATGCAAACTTCCACCGGAAATTGGTTTGAACGAGATCTAGTAAGTAGTTTTTTTTTAATACGACATAAATCTCAAACCGCAATTAAATAATGGTACGGAACCCTTCGTGCACGAGTCCGACTCGCACTAGGCCGGTTTTTTTAGCTAATAAGCTACTTATTATTTCTTGAGTTATAATAAGAAATGTGCAATAATTATTTAATACATATATTATAACCTAAGTAAGGATGTAATGTATCCCATTCCTTATGTTACGGTATCAGACCAAAAGAAATTAAATGTCTATTGGATCATGTCCAAAATAATAATAAATGGTTTACCAATGGTTAATCGTAATGCATCATTCCCTGAATTTTACTTAGATCAGCAGGGCTAGCATGCGCGCGTCGGTTATTTTATCGATAGACAAGACAAATTTTGTCTTCGACGATATTTGTCGTTTTCCCTAATTACAGACGTCTCGAATCCTTTTTCCTAATTATTTCAGGGTCTCCTGTTTTTCGTAGCTACTTATTTTTACGTTATAACATGGCATTGCAGGATATTTTGGTTTTTTCTTTGTTCGTCGAACGTCAAAAGTCGATAAAATGCCACGACAAATTTTATCGTGTTGTGCATGCTAGCCCTGCAGAAAAATGTGCTACATAGCACAAGAAATATAATCTTATCTTGAGTTAAGTTGACATCATTATTAATAAAGCGTCACATCAGTCCACTTCAAGGAATTTATATGTACTATTGCTACATCCATGGTCAAGTCTGTCCATTTTTGGACGTTATGCTACCATAGAGCCGATCTACCGCAAAACTCTTTTTATCTCGCCAGCATATTTGCTCTGGTTAGCTCAATATCAATGCGCCCGAGGCGCTCTTCTCCTGGTAAGGGATGCCACCCGTCCGGGTTTCCCTAGATTTGTCCTAGTTTGGAGGGCGGTTTGTTATTTATTCTGTCTTATTTCTTTTCCTATAGCGTCTTGCTGATTCAAATATGTAAGTGTATTAGCGTAGTAAGTTTTTGTGCGGCACATATTCTATTTCGTCTCCTATTGGTTGCAATCGTTTATTTTTTTAGCAGCGTACTGTAGGAAGTTTATCAACAACTCTTAATAAAAACAGTGTTTTTTTTTAGAAAACTACTTATTTTTTGTGAATTGGTATTAAATTGACATAAAAGTCTCTCAGCTTTAAATGGATGAACATGATATCTTCATAGATGATTATTTTTTTGGGTTATCTCTTGCCATTTATCTGTATTAACAATATATCTAAAATATGTACAGAAGTTTAAAAAATATCTATTAATATATTTTAATAGATATTTTTTAAAGTTCTGTATACAGAACAGATTGTAGAAGTAAACATGTTGATAATTCAAAAGAAGGTACCACAGATTAGTAAGAGTATGTCTCAAGACAGATTGGAAACGGCCATACCATGCCATACCACACATTGGTTCGACGATAGTGAAATGACAAAGCTAGTTTTTTATCTGTGGTCTGAAGGTCCTTAGTAGTCTGTAGCACTGACCTTTCAGTTTTCTTTTTATTTTTAAGTTAGGTCAGTTTTACATTACCGAACTTACAGGGTGACAAAACTCAAACTGACCTATGGCTGATACTAGAAAAGCTAGGTATTGGTTAATACTGTAAGAGTCTTTGAAACATGAGCCACAGCAATAGCCAAAGCGTCTCATGTAGCTCTATGTCACATATTCCAATGTTGAGAATTTTACAAACGGCCTGACCATCATTAACTTATATATTACATATTTAAATCAATGCTGGCCATAGTATTACAATTTGCCACATTTACATGCCATAGTTTTCAGAAACAATTCTAATAAAATAAAGTATCTTAGTAATATTATAAATACACATACACTAACATGGTGTCTCTTAGGATTTTGTCATACATTTGAACTTTCAAACTAAGTAAAACCATATTAATCACAACACAGGGTTGGTTTATTTCTATCATAAACATGTTCTACTTACTTTTAAAGTTTAATTGACAGAATTGTTTAAGTATTCCCTAATATTTACCTCACCAAGTCAAAATAGTGCACTTCTAATAAACTATGTTTTGAAGCTGGAGCGAGCGGTGATCGCTGACACAACTTAGGTTATTTCCATTTTGATAGAATTGAATTTTGTTATTAATGTAAATCAGGTAAAGTATTTCATTTAAACAGAAAATTTAAGTCAGTGGAATTTCCTTAAACCAAAAGCCCACACTTCAGAATTGAGCCAATATATCCATGATATGCTGCAAAGCCTGCAAGACAAGTCTGCAAAGTAGACGTGCGACGCAATCTTTTCAAAACAAACACGTAGCGGTTTAAGGCTCCTTTTTGTAGTTTCCAATCACAATGATCATCTGTTGTAATTACAAAAAAATTGTGTTGTTAACTTCTAGTATATTTATTCCATTCTAATTAATACTAAGCTTTAGTTTAGGCTGTCTATTGGTACCAAATTGCAAATAGTTCGTTTTGTTTATTACTTACTGTCAAATTATTATCATCAAGCCATGTTACTATTTACAGTAATTAGATGCCGCTAATTTTAAGAAGATTTATGTACCGCAAAGCATGTGAACAAGAAAATAATACGTAATTCTATTCCAACAAACAAAATTTTACATAGAATGAACTTAAAGAGTCTTCACTGTAGTACAGCCTGGATATGGCTAAAACAGTAATAAATTCAACAGAAGATTTTGTTGGATCAAACCTTGATTATATTGATTATTAGTAGCAAACATCATTATTTAGTAGTAATTATTAACAGTAATTACAAACGTATAGTTATACGACTTCCCAATTTTTTTTAGGAAATTTCTTTTTTTAGGAAATTTCGAGCAACAATGTTCTAAAAACACGTTTGATGAACAACATAAAACTTGCTTTTTTGGTTTGACAACTTTTGAAAAATTTCCCAAGAGAATTATTATTTCCATCGCGATTGAATAATAAAAAAAGGAAACATGAAAGGTTTTTTATACTAAACATATATATTTAAGCAATTATTATTAATTTGTTTCTCATTTTGGAGCTGGGACGGCATCAAGTACTTATAATTCTTTGTATAAAAAATTACTATGTCCGCGATTTTTATTTACTTCAAACAAAGAAATTAAAAAATCCTAAAATCTTTAAATAGCAACATACCCCTTCCTCATTTAACTTCTCCCTAAATATGTGGAAAATGTTATTATTTTGTTAGCACTGTAGTTTTGAACGCGGTATTTCAAAAGTTAGATGTAAAAAGCCTCCCATACCGAGCGAGACAAATCTATACAACTGAAAGCGATGCACGATTCACTAACTTCCTCTCAAACTCCATGGTGATTCCACCCCGTGAAAAGTACCTACCACGAAGTGTGGTCATAGTATCGCGCTTGACGTGCATATGACATTAATGACGTTGGTTTCATCCGCGCGGCGGGCGCATACGATACGCACACCCCGATACGCACGCTGCGTTTCGGGCGGTCCGCTAAATTGTATGAAGTTGTATGGAACTGATTATGTCTAGCGGCGGACGCGCGTGCGAGGCGCGAACCTCCTGGGTAGGTTATCCGTCCGGGTTTCTCTGGATTTGTCCTAGGTTGGTGGGCGGTTTGTTATGTATTCTGTTTTACTTCTTTCCCTATTGCATCTTGCTGATTTAATAATGTAAAGTCTTAGGGCACATAATTCTATCTCCTCTCCTATTGGTTGTAATCGTTTATTTTTTTAGCAGCGTACTGTAGAAAGTTTGTCAAACGATTGAACATGCCACTTATCTGTATTAACAATATACCTAAAATAACTACAGTAGGAGTAAACATGTTGATAGTTCGAAAGTACCACGAAGTGTGGTCATAATATCGCGTCTAACGTGCATATGACATCGATGACGCTGGTTTCGTCCGCGCGGCGGTCCTCGCGAGAAACGCAGCGCCCCGCGGTGCACCTCGGGCGCTTGTCTTAACTACTCCCTTAGGGTGTTTTTAATATCGTGCGGATTTCATCACGCACGTGGTGCGGTCCCGCGTGCGAATTCCATGCATTACAATAAATACTTGGATTGGAACTACATATAAAGGACACTTGCGGATGTCACGCATGCGGGGCAATCCCGCGTGCGTGATTAAATACGCTCGATATTTAAAACACCCTTAGAGTCTATGAATTAAGCTATGAACAAAGACATTACACCGGTGAATAATCAGCCTAAAAATATTTTTTCCGCCGCTGTAGTCATTACTTGATCAGCGCATGTGCTGTCACAAAAAATGCGTTTGGTGTAAAACTTAGTAAATATTACTGAACATAAATGTTATACCGTGTGATTTTGGTAAATATGATCACATTTAAAACATGAAATTTCATCACTTTTATTATGATTGGTTTTGGCAAGAGCTCTCATGAGTAAGTTTGACTTTTAGTGATGTCCATTTACAAATATGCCTCCGTATTTATCGATAACAATAGGTATTTGCTTAGTCGCATAGAAAATATCAATAGCTTTGGTTTTTAGGTCGGTCATGACTCATGTTGCATGTCAAGTTACGCTCTGTAACACTCACATGAGGGCTAGCAATATCGGATAGTTTTCAACTCCGGAACTGATTTACCATATTGGGCACACAATTCTGGAATTCCGGAACGGATTCCGGAAATGGTAAAAACTATTAGTCTGTAGAGTTTATAAAGGCCAAAGCTAGCATACACTAACTAAACTGACTCACTCAAAAGATCTACGCACTACGCACCACCCTGGATAATGAGTTTAGCGCCAAGCTCTCTGACATACCTGATGTCGCCATAGATGAAACAACTGGCAACTGTACTAAGCGAATTCGAGCGAATCCCAATGCGCAGGACAAGTAATAGGAAAACTGCCGTAGAAAAACTAGGACTATTTCGACTGTTCGGAGGCCGAAATCCAAAAACTTGCAGATGAGCATAGACGCGCCGTGCGACATCTCAGGGCTGACCATAGATTACTGCATCTTCAATCATCATCATCTCAATTCTGAAACAAAGTGCGTGAGCTAAAAGACCTTTGGTGGTCAAAGAAAGCGGCGGAATTATAGCAACTCGCCGACTCCAGTCAAACTGGTAGATTCTTGGAAGGCATTCAAGCTGTATTTGGACCACAAACCAGGAAAATTGCTCCTATCTGTTCAAGCAATCGAGATGATCGCGTCACGGAACAGAATAAAGTTCTTTCTCGCTGGGCGGAATACTTTAGCTAAGTTCTCAATCCCACGAACACACAAACTGATCTACCCTACATCCAGACTCTTGAAGCTCGGCCTGTAGAAGAGGAACTTGCAGATCTGCTCAATCATGAGAAGTTCATAAAGGCCATCAAGAGACTTAAATATGCCAAAACACCAGGTGCTGACGGCTTACCAGCAGAAATATACAAGTATAGTGGAACAAACATTCGCAGCAGTCTATTCGACCTGATCTGGGAAATAGAGATTGTGCCACAAGGATGGAAAGACGCCTCTATATGCAAACTCTACAAAGGCAAAGGAGACGTAGCTGACTGCAGCTCGTACAGGGGGATTCTGCTTCTTTCCGTTGCTGGCAAAAAACCTGGTGTATGTACATCATCAACACCCGTCTGAGCACCCTTGGTAAGGAAATTCCGCCGGAGAGTCAGTGTGGCTTCAGGCCAAGCAGGGGAATTATAGATACTATATTCGTAGACAGGCAGATACAGGAAGGGAGCCTCGAACAAAACCACCCTCTTTTCATGTGATTTATCGATCTCGAAAAAGCTTTCGACTGTGTTCCTCGCTCTGCTCTTCGGCTGATCCTGGAAAAAGCTTGTAGTCCCACAAAATTCGTAAACCTTAATCAGACATTTCCATAAAAACATGTCAGCTAAGGTTCAGCATAACAACGAATTTTCGGACTCCTTTCCGGTAACGAGTGGTGTAAAGCAAGTGTCATAGCCCCAACGCTGTTTGCCCTATATTTTTCTGCGGCAATGGCCGAAGCATTAAAAACATGTAATGCAGGTATCAAGCTCGATGTACGGTCAGATGAATGTGTATTTAATATCACTCGTTTCAGGGCAAAAAAGAAAGAACAAAAGACCTCCGTACTTGAAATCCTCTATGCCGACGATGTCTGAATAATATCAGACAGTCTCGAAGACCTTCAGAGCTGTATGAACTCTCTGAGAGAATCGTGCTGTAGATTTGGCTTAGTAATAAGCGTAGCCAAAACCCAAGTCCTCAAAAAACCACCTAGAGTCCTAGAGGATGCCACGCTGCTGAAACCCACATCTATTTAGATGATACAGCGCAGGAAGAAGTTGAAATCTTCAAATACTTGGGTAGCCAATTCCGAAGCGATAACAGCCTCTCATCAGATTCCATCTCGCAATACCAGAGCCGCTGCTACGTTAGGCAAGCTGAACCATAGAATTTGGAAGTCGCATGATCTAAAACTACAAACTAAGCTGTCTGTATACAAGGCAATTTATCTACCTATCCCTATACGCTGCTGAGACCTTGTGTCTATACAAGGGAGACATCAAACAACTTGATACATTCCACATGCGATGTTTGCGCTGCATTTTACGAATAAGTTTGCAGAATCATGTGACCAACACCGAGGTGCTGCGTCGCTTTGGTGTGACCGCCATAGAGACTCTTCTGATTAAGAGCCAACTATTATGGGTGTCAAACTTGGCCTGCTACTAGCAAAAACAACCAAAAACTTTTGGCGTGTCAACGCAGCATGGAGATAAGCATGCTCAACATAAAACTGCGGGACTGATGGACAGCTACAAAAATAAGGAAAGATCAAAAGTGAGCGATGTGCTACCAAAAATAAGAAAACTTAAATGGAATTGGACAGGGCATATAATGAGGACAAACAGTGGAAAATGGTCGAAAGACGTTATGGAATGGTACCCTAGACATGGGAAAAGGCAGAAAGGACGTCAAATCAAAAGATGGGAGGATGATTTACCAAAAGGATGGAGAATGATAGCTCGAGACAGAGACAATTGGAAAAAAATGAAGGAGGCCTATGTCGAAAGACAAGCTGACTAATTTTAATATATCTAACTAAATGGGTGCTAAAAATTTATCACAAATTAAGTTAAAAACATTATTCTTTAATATTTTATTAAAGTTGTTAAAAAAATACGTATATTAGTTAAGAATATTGATTCTACAATTATTAAAGTCAGCTAATAAAAGGCTTTTATTATTATTATAATTATATATAAGATGGTGTGGACATATTAACCGCATGAATAAATGCAGACTACCGAAAACCGTTTTCTACTCCGAGCTATTCAATGGGAAACGGAGTCACGGGGGGCAGTACCTGCGCTATAAAGATGTTTTGAAGCGCGAATAGTACGTTCGAGGCGCGCATTTTAAAATCGGACTACCTATTTTGATGCTTTCTAGAATACGATATTGGTTCCGGTATTGTAGTTCGGTTCCGGAATTGAAATATTGGAACAACTGTCCGTAATTCCGGAGTTACGAAATTCCAGAATTCCGGTATGCATGCCCTAACTCACATGCATGCATAATTCCTCTTAATCCGGACCCAGTTGGGAATTATCCCTACACCCGACAGTTGACCTATATTATATTAAGGCGGTTTTCCATGGTAATATAAAGCATTGACGCCCTCCGTAGCCGAGAGGCGAGCATGCCGGACTTAAAATGGCGCCGCCATATCTGAGGTTCCGGGTTCGATCTCCGGTCGGGTCAATGTAGAAAACGAACTCGGGTCTGGGTGTTGTGGTACCGTCATTGTTTCTGGTTTCTATAATACAAGTGCTTTAGCTACTTACCTTAGAATAGGAGCAATGTATGTGATGTTGTCCAATATTTATATTATTTTTATTTTATTTCCTAGACAACAGAAGATAATTTCACTCTAAAGTAAAAGCTTATGTTGGCCCCTGTAGTTACACGATTTCTTCAACTGTTACTGTCGTGAATTCAATCTTAAAGATTTTAAGTCAAAATTAATCACTTTATATCATAATTGTATTAAATTTTAAGCAATGAAAGAACATACCTACGAAATATTTGTGAATAATAATAACTGATCGCTTCTATCATTATTAAAAACTAAAGTTAAGGCACTAATTATGCGTGCGTGATTTGACCATAGATTCAATAAAAAAAAGTTTTATCGGATATTGTCGCCTCAAGTTAAACATCCGAGCCAATAGGGCACGCCAGTTCAATGGGCCCGCATTTGATATCTTCTTTGTACTTGTTGCGACTATGTCTGCGTATATTTAAGAATTATGCCTAAAAGCAGTGAATTTGGCAAGCAATAATTCACCTTGTGGGAACACAAATAGGATTTAAATTATCCTTTACGTATTTCAGATTCCATTTTTATATTTGTAATTAAGTAAAGATAAAGTTTCCATGGATTGTTCACTCGCGAATTCAATAACGATTAAAACAATAATAAAGATTGTACTATGCACAATTCCTGACTTGATTACAAATGAAATGAAAAAATAAGCAATGTTATGTGACACGAGCAAACATCCATGAAATTAGTATAAAATTGTAAAACTGCAGTGTAATTAAACTATTGCTCGTACTCACTTAGTCTCACACAAACATTTGGCACTTTGGGTTTTGAACTCACAGCCGCAGCGCAGAACAACTAGACCAACCAGCCAAATAAAATTTATGATAAAAATAAAATACACATTTATTCTAGAAATTATTTACTCAATTAGCTATTTATATAAAAACGTATTAACGTATAGTTGTTACATATATCGGTAAGTGTGGTCATGGTGAGTCACCATACATAAATAGGTATGAGTATTAGAGAGATGCATATTATTATTATGAGCATGACCCATAAAATCGTTCGTTCTAGATTCAGTTTCTCATTTGAAGCCCAGCTGCTGCATTGCCGTTTGGTTTATCATGAAACAGATGCAACACTTTTGATCACTCATCTGAGTAAAAATGTTAGCTGATGTGTACAAACACAGTGATAAAAAATGAAAAAAAAAAAACACCGGTAGCAAGTAGTTGCGACTTGACGCTGAAATCATTAATATAAATATGTACTTGCATTGTAACAAAACAACACTGTGACGAAACAAACATGATTCACAGTTCAAAGTGGCAATAACATGCAGATGTTATCAACTAAAGAGTCTCAGCCGACTTGTCAGTGGACCGTAATTTGCTTTTTACTGACATTTTTATTCGCCGGCCCAAAATGGCAAAAAAGAAAACGCTTGCGAAACCACCAGTGCCGAGTGTAAATAAAAATAACTCGTGAATCTGAATCGTGTATGTCAAAAAAAACAAAGTTAATTATATTCCAAAACACTGTAATGTCCTGCATCTAAATATCCAGAGAATAAAAGGTGTCTTACATTTCTTCCTCTACCGTAGTCTATGGTCTTAGAACAGCTGTCTCTGTGGACTCTGAAGGTGTAATCATCGAAGATCTCACTGACGCAATGCAGTTCCGCGTGACCAGCATACTCACCGTCACGAGACATTAGACTCCGATAATCATTTGCGCTTAACAGTTTGAATCTATAAGACGTATCTCCGATAATAAAGTCTTTGTACCGATGCCAATTCGCCACTATTCTGTCGACGACTCTCATTCTGATCTCCTGGTGACGCTCTTGAGTTCCATACACACAGTAAGACACGGATCTGAACATGCAATTACCGTCCCCACGAATCGGTATGAGGCGCCGAGCCATTGCGTCAATCGAATCCCAACAATCGAGTATTTGAAGCATCGATCATGTTGCGGCAATCCCTATCTGCACGCGTCAAATTGACTCGGGGAAAAATAATCGAATCGCCGCGCGTTGGACGTGTAAACTGGTTGTTTATTTTTAAAAAGTTAGCAAATATTGTCTGTGTGTATTTAAATTGTGACGTTTTGCCCTGCTCGCGGTTTTATTATTCTAAAAGAAACGCGCGATATATTATGCTGAATTTTTTGACAATGTTTACTGTCAAACACAGTTTGTTTTTAATGCTTTTTTCATTGATTTGTCCATTGAAGTTAAAGGTTTATTTTCGTCTGCATCCTTTTTTAATATACAATGTGATATGGGCGGTATTTCTAACCCGTTAATGCTAAGTTCTGTATAAAATTTTACTGACAAAAAAAGTAATTTGGGGTCAAAACAAATCTGCAAAAATAAATATTTTTGTCAAAAATAATTTTATGAATAATTATTTTTCTAGCCAAGAAAACCCTAAACACCAGAAATATAATTTATGGTCAGTGACCCTGTTCTTTTAGCTATCTTGTGGTATTTATTTCATGTTTCTACGACACATAAAACCTTTGTTACTGTCTAAAGTGTTAAAAAACCAAAATGGCCGCTATTCATAGAGGGTTTGACCCCCCAAATTATTATTTTAGTCTATAAAATTGGATATCGCACTTAGCCTTAACGGGTTAGAAGTACCGCCCATATCACATTGTTTAATTAAGAAAGAAACGTCCCCAGTCACCCATTCATTGTATGTAAGTAAACCTGTGAATCAGGGGCGTGCGGTGCATAAAATAGGCATTAAGGCAGTGCCTACCAGATAGATAAAATGAAGTAGGCAGTAGGTAAGTCTTACAAATGTGTGTTCTTGATGAAAATTTCCGATTTTCAGCAATAAAACACATTAGTAAGTATCTACTGCCTACCTCGAAATAAAAGCAATGCCCGCCATTGCGGTGAATACAAGTAAAGGTATTGTAATTGACGACCTCCGTAGCCGAGAGGCGAGCACGCCGGACTTTAAATGGCGCCGCCATCTCTGAGGTTCCGGGTTCGATCCCCGGTCGGGTCAATGTAGAAAACGAACTTTTCTATATTGGCTTGGGTCTGGGTGTTGTGGTACCGTCGTTGTTTCTGATTTCTATAACACAAGTGCTTTAGCTACTTACCTTAGGATCAGAGCAAAAATGTGATGTTGTCCAATATAAAAAAAATGTAAAGGTAACGCTTGATCGTGAAACGCAAGAATACCTCATGTTTCATAATTGTTTAGCAATTAAAGCTTTAAATTACTTTTACTTACTAGAGCAATAAAACATCTATTTGTTCGTCTAGCATTGATTCCATTCATAAAAATAATTAAGACACTTGCACAAAGATGCAATATTCTGACAACATGTCTAGGCAGTTAGTAAAAAAAAACCTTACAATCGTGCTCAGTAATTCAAATTTTGCTTTGGCTTAGGACCAACAAAGAAACAAAGTTAAAATTAACAATGTTGGGAAAGTTGTCAATGGACAAGGGTCATATAATAGGCATATGAAGTGCTCTCTCGTCCCAGCGCTGAGTCGTCGAGTTCATGTTGTTAAGGCCAGGGTGTCTCTGTCCAACCAATTAACAAACTAAAATCAGAAAAGAGTAGAGCTTGTTGCAAATTTACAAAAGTGTTGGTTATTTTTTGTGCAATGGTTTTGTAATTGTAATGGTTTTGAAAAAGTAAAATGTTCATTACGGTTGGAAGTAGTTATAGCTTATGATAATAGTTATTTAACGATCTAAATGTAAGTTATATAGCTTAGTTAACCCCACAGCCCCAGCGAAAAACACAATAGAAATTAAGAGATGCATCAAAGAATGGTTGGTATTAAAATACCTAAATGCAGTTTAACCACGAACCTAAGGAAGTATGCTTCAATGAATTTGTATAATACATTACAACTTATGTCGATAATTTAACAATGGTGAGAAATGTCTGTACCTGACTTTGTTTCTGTTATATATGTGAAGTATGATAGGTATGGTCTCATGGGACCCCGTTACAATAAAAAAAAAAACTTGTACCGTATTGCATGGGCTGGGTTAAAAATGATTATAAATTGGAGTGACCTAACTCAATAACGTTTCAAGTTGGCATGAATACCGTAAAATTCATCCAGATGCTATTGTGTGTGAGCTGGCTTCAATTTGTGAACCGGCCACGAAAACGAATTATAAACTGATTATCTCTTTCGTTAACATACATTTTTTAAATTCGATGGTGGCTTTGATTTTATTGTAACCCGATTTTCGTAGTGATTTGATTTAACGCAATGTGTATACTATTACGAGTCATGAATAAAACAAATTTCCAAATTAACCCGGATTTGCTTATTTCAGACCATGTGGTTAGTTGTTGTTGTTCTTCGACGCGTGTTTATTTATTTAGTAAGTATAAGTTTATAGTTTTGAACTTATACTTACTAAATAAATAAATACTCATCAAACAATAAGTATTGCTTTAAAAATGATTTGATCGTCCTCGTTAAATCGTCGATTCTATGAAATACTTTAATCGTTCGTAAAATTCTCGGAGTTCACTTTGATTGACGTAACGCTATGGCATGGAATATTAAAAATTTAATTTTTTTCATGTCCTTAATTTTTTATAACTTTACTATAAGTTAACTGTGTTCTTTTACTTGATACATTGTTTTAGCCTTGTTAATTTATAAAGTCAATACCGTTTATTGAATCTGAACCTGACTGATAATTAATACATCACCAAACATTTATTATCTTTTACAATTACAAACGTAGTATAAGTTTGCCGATGTGCTGTTTGTTTATACTCCAAGTTTCTAGTCTGCTTTACCAGCCATACATTCTTTCAACTAACGCAATTTACTTTTATTTACCGCCCGTCAAAGTCGTGCGCGTTGATTAGTTAGAGCGACTGGCGTTGGCTTTTACGACAAAGACTGGTATTATTCATTATTATTAGCAGTATTTTCCCACTGCACCACATGCCTCTGCTGAAATCCCTGTAAATCCACTTTATCCCCGTCAGCATCTGTCGCCACACATGAGACTAGTTTCGAAACTGAGTTTTGAGTGTCATGAAATATCAGCCGTCTTTACGTTAAATCAGTTTTAGTCTTGATATCCCATCACGGCTAAAGCATTTGCATATAGGTTAGCTTAATATCAGCCTCTGTAGACGTTATTACATAGTAGAGCGCACACGCCTTTATCACGAAATTGCTTTCCCAAACTTAGATCACTTGCTGATGGCATACAGAGAACTTGCAAAATAAAGCACTACTCTGGCTGTAATTTGTAAGACGAGGCGCGAGGAAACCTATAGTTTCCTTACGAAACAACTGCGGCCTGTTCTGATAATTTTTTGCTACTTACCATATTTCGGGTTACAGAAAAAGTCTCGCTACGCTCCACTACGCGCTTCAGTGTATACTGAAGGGAAAATACAAGATATTCGTTTTTATTCATAAAAATCAATAGTGTATCTATTTTATACTCCAAGGCAAAGAATTTTTTTTAGGATAAAGGCTATTTTCTTAGAAACTGAGTATTTTCTACTGCCCTAGATAAAAGCGACTGTAATTTTACTTAGTAAGTGATGTCTTACAAAATGCAACCAGCTTGTATTGTATATTGGCAGACAGCTGTTATATCTCACGTTCTGACTGTCACACCAAAAATCAATCGATAGATAATTATTACTTACTTACACCTAAAAGTAATCTAAGCCTTTGAACGTTCCACTTCAGCTTTGAGCTTATAGGTTTCATGTGGTGATTCGGACACACAGGAGCCCAGTATGGACGGGTGCTGCAAAGCTGGTGAATAACGTGCTTTCCAAAGCACGGAGGTCACTTAATATGGTCAGAATGTCCTATGGTCCTGTCCTCTAAGGTTGTGAGTGGATTTTTTGGAAAAATCCACTCACAACCTTGGCGTGGGTTCAGATTTTTTGAGCTACGAGAACGTCGGTGTTTATAATTGACGGATGTGATTGCTTGCGAGTCTACTGCTATCAGCGATGCAATCAACCATTTAACTGCAGCAAAAACAGGGTTAATTAAAAAACAATTTGTTTTATTTTAGTATAAGCTAAAATAATGGGGGCTATTCAAAACAGGGTCAGGCAGGTAAAAATATATTATTCAAAAACATTGTAAAAAACCGGCCAAGTGCGTGTTGTACCACGCGCAGTTTAGGGTTCCGTAGTTGCCCGTCGTTACCACCATAATATATTTAAGCAATTACTTCATTTAAGTCACTTTTATTTAATGTTTCCTATAAGATTTTTTTTTGTAAGTTGAACGATTATTGCTCTTAAACTAATTAATCTATCTTAATAGTTATTATTTTCCTTAAAAGTTCATGAAAAACACTACTCTTACAAAATGTAGCACTTTAAAGTTAAATATATCGCAAACGGATCCTTCAATCGAATAACACATTAGTTCCGAGATCGTGAGTGATGTCTTTGTACGTTGCAGGAGCTCGCATTGTATGAAGATTATCTTCTGATACCTATTATTAATTTTGCGGCACGGCTCTAAGCTTTTTAGGGTAATTTTAATTTACATCACTCCGTTACAGCGTGACATAAGAATAAATATATTTAGACTAAGTACTTCTAGCATGTTTAAGGTGACTTGCGCATACGGATTAATTAAGCTAGAATAATGTTTAAACCGTGTTACGGGATTTATTTCTCTAATTCTAAGATGAGCAAGAGGGTCTTAATACAATTAATCCGTTCTTTGTGACCTGATTGATAGGATTGCCTGGTTGGTCAATATACTACTACTACACTGATTGGCTTATGGACGGTCTGCAAGTTTAAAAATAGTGTTGCGGTGCCTTGTTATTATCCAATTATTGTTTTACCTCATTCAACATTCACCAGCAATCAATAACAATAACATCGGATGTTTCAGAGAAAATTGCTTTACTTTCTTCATAAATTACAAAGTCAAAGTCAAAGTCATTTATTTTTGCAAATTGGCCATCAATAGCACTTTTACATGCCCCAATTTTTTTTCCTACCACCGCTTCTGGACTACATATCGGCTGGTGATGAGAAGAAGCTGCGCAACAAACTCAGTCACCTTTGTCAGCCTGATTTTATTACAGGAAATACAATTACAAGATAGTGTAAGTGCGAGCTAGGCAGGTTATTAAGTCCATGCACTCTTGTCGTTCAAGTAATCTTTAACTTTGTAATATCCTTTTTCCATAAGGTTTTTTTTAATGTGGTTTTGGAACTTATAAACAGGCAAGTCAACAAGAGTTTGTGGTACTTTAATAAATATTTTTATACTTTTCCTCAAAAATGAATTACCTTCTTTCTTTAATCTGAAGCTCGGGACGGCAAGTTTATTTTTATTTCTAGTATTATAATGATGTGAATCACATTTAAGGCTAAACGAACTAATGTTTTTTCTAACATACATAATATTATCAAAAATGTATTGTGACGCTACTGATAATATTTTAATATCTTTAAAGACCTCCCTCAGAGAGTCGCGAGGCCCAAGACAATATATTGCACGTACAGCTCTTTTCTGCAACACGAAGATTGATTCGATGTCAGCAGCTGAGCCCCATAGCAATAGACCATAAGACAATAAACTATGAAAATAACTAAAATATACTAGTCTTGCCGTTTCGACATCAGTTAAAAGCCTTATTTTCCTCACAGCATACGCCGCTGAACTGAGCCTTCCTGACAAGGCAATTATATGGGGACCCCATTGCAGTCGGGAGTCTATAGTAATTCCCAAAAAGGTTGTTGAATCGACTGCGTCTATGTGATCGTCTGACATATTAATATGCGTACTGACCTGCCTCACATTGGGCATAGTGAATTTGATGAGCTTGGTTTTTTTTTGCATTAAGTAAAAGATTGTTAGCAGTAAACCATCGTAGTACTTGAGAGAGAGCATTATTTACATCGTCAAAGGTTGCTTCACCTCTGTCAGTTTTAAAAATCAGTGACGTATCATCTGCAAACAATACTATCTCACACAGATCTTTAGTAAAGTAAGGAAGGTCATTTATATATATCAGCAATAATAAGGGTCCCAATATAGAGCCCTGGGGCACACCCATGCGTAATGGAGCCCCGGATGAGTCAGTTCCATTGACACTAACTGTTTGCGTTCTATCTGTGAGGTATGACTCTAACAATTTTCCTGACTCATTTGAGACACCATAATGCCGTAATTTCATTAATAACGTTTTGTGGTCTACACAATCGAAAGCCTTAGACAAATCGCAAAAAACCCCTAAAGCATCCTGCTTACTTTCAAATGCATCAAAGATATGCTTAATGAGTGCAACTCCCGCATCAGTTGTGTTTCTCCCCTTTGTGAAACCAAACTGATTCTCATGCAATAGTTTGTTTATTCTGAAGTGTGATAAGAGTTGATTGAAGATTAACTTTTCAAATATTTTACTAAGTGCTGGTAAAATTGATATCGGTCTATAGTTAGAGGGATCACTTTTATCTCCGGATTTAAATATGGGTATGATTTTGCTGTACTTCATCAAATTAGGAAACGAACCTTCATCAATACACTGATTAAATATACAAGCAAGATGCGTTGCTATACTATCAATTATATGGTTGATTATAGTAACTGAAATGCCCCATAAATCTTCTGTTTTTTTCATATTTAACTCTTTAAAAGTTTTTACAATAACTTCGGGATTTATATGCCTAAAATTTAGAATAGAAGTACATTTTTCGACATTTGATTTCAAAAAAGTTTCCGCAAGACCTTGTGAAGAGTTTAAATTACTAGTAGTAGCAATAGGTATATTAGAAAAAAAATCCTTAAACGCGTTTGCTACCTCATTGTCGGATTGAATAATTTCATTCTCAACGTTAAGGCTAATTGTGCGATCTAATTGTTTATTTTTGTTTATTATTAATAATGCTCCAAGTGGCTTTTATTTTATTTTTGGAGCTAGCAATAATATCACGAATGTTATTTGATTTGGCTACTGAACATACCTTTTTAAAGATTTTAGAGATTTTTTTCACATGCTCAATAATTTTAGGGTCTTGAGTTTGAGCTTTAAGTTCATATAATTCATATAATTTTCTCCTACTTTTATGAATACCGGTTGTGGCCCAGTCGCTGAATTTACATTTATATGTATTTATTCTAAGGTGTTTTTGCTTAAATATATTGTTAAACTCATCTTTAACAAATCTAAACAAATTTTCATATGACACATCCGTATTAGCGCTGTTGAATGGCAATATATTTATTCCATAATCAATATTTTTCTTAAATCTATCTAATTTATTGGTAATGACTGGCCTACAAACAATATCCACTATTGGTGAAACATGATGGTGCTCAAATGTGGCTATTTGTCCACTATGATCTGATCTTAGAGAGTTTATAATAGATTTTTGCATAACTTTACAATTTCAGAAAATATTATCTAAGCAAGTAGCTGTTGTAGGAGTAATTCGTGTAGGTTCATTAAAAAGATTAATTAAATTAAAGGATTTAAAAAGATTTAGGAACCTTATAGAGTTTTGAGTTACCTCTAATAAATTAATGTTAAAGTCTCCACATACAACTATCTTCTTATTCGTTTTTGATAATTTTTTTAATACCTGTTCCATAGTGGACTCAAAAAGAAGGTAATCGGCAGATGGGGGTTTATATACACTAACAATAATATACCGCTCCAGCTCAGCACACGCTAGTTCAATAGTTTGCTCTATAGAAAGTGCCACGATGTCTTTGCGATCTTTTGACTTAATATTATTTTTAATAAGAATTAGTGATCCCCTCGTTGAGCCGACTCTCTACTGAACAAACTAATGACTTCCCAATTTTCAATCCCTATGAGCACTTCACATTTCTTGTCACATGTGATGTCAGTTCTCGTCTTGTTTACTTGTCCGACCAGCACTAATATATTATACTATAATGTAGAAGGCCCTTTGTAAACATATGATGTCATCGCCAGATAACATACAACGTCAGTTTCTACTCTTATGGGCTTATAACATTTGCAGAATATAAATAATAGTAGATATGTGCCCAGTCCCACTAAAGGAAAAATGGTTTTCCATCTAGAATCCAGTATATGCTTTGTTGAAGTTTAAATATCAAAATATTCACATACGTACAATAGTATGCAATGCAATATTTGGTAAGTACAAAATATGTATGTATACATATAAGTATATACCATACACAAATACTTGTATAATGATATACAATGTGATATGGGCGGTACTTCTGATATCTAATTTTATCGACAAAAATAATAATTTGGGTAGTCAAACCCCCACCCTCTATGAATAGTGGCCATTTTTTTTAACACTTTAGGCAATAACAAAGGTTTAATGTATCGTAGAAACATGAAAGCAATACCACAAGATAGTTAAAGAACAGAGTAACTGGCCATAAACTTAATTTCTGGTATTTAGGGTTTCGAAAAGGGGTTAGGGGTTAGAAAAAAAATAATTCATTAAATTATTTTCGAATGAAATATTTTTTTTGCAGTTTTTTTTTGACCCCAAATTACTTTTTTTTGTCATCAAAATAAGATACTGAACTTAGCCTTAACGAGTTATAAGTACTGCCCATATCCATTGTATATTCAATGCCTTTTCTATGTGCCAAAAATTGCAGCGCGCCAATTTCTTCTTTCATTTCTATAAAAATAAACGAAAATTTTGTCAGAAATGTGTTTCCTGGTGGTACATGTAAGAACTCGTTCGCTTTCACTTACCTGTGTTAACCGATTCCCCTAAGGATAAACAAGCCCTGTGGTTGAAATGTCGTCCTTGTGTCCAGTGTTTAAGGTTTACTAGACGTTTAAGACAGTTATGAAGAAAGTTTTTGTTATTAATTAAGCTCATGTTTAATTAAAGAGCGCATGCCATCCTGATGTGTGGGTGATGCGTGTTGGTTGGAGCCGTTAAAGGCATAAGTTAACAACATTATGGTACTTTGTAACAAGTTTAATGTTAAAAATATGAAACATATTTAGGTATCTTACGAGTATAAAGTGTGTGTGTACTTTAAGATCAGCCTTTAGGTTCTTAACTTTTTCTATTTTAAAACATTTAAAATGTTCTTACACTAAAGATTGAGTTTCCTTCTCTAACAGTTATTTAACTCAATAACCAGTAATAGTCGTAGATCCGCAACGTTCCTGGATCCTTCATTAGAATTTCCTACCGTGCAATAATTTCATCTGGAAAGTGTTTTTTTATTATCCGTGCCTTTTGTAGGATTCTGAAACTCCGGCCGCAACTTCAAACAGAACAAATTATGACGCGCCGACAATACATGAAACAGTGTTGGCTTGGCTTAGGAATTAACTTCTAATTATTAACTAGCTGTGCCCGCAACTTCGTTTGCGTGGACTACAGTGGATAGGACTACGTGGATTGCCATATCAAGCAACGCTGTGGACTGCGTGAAGCACTATATATTAAGAAAAGAGCTGATAATTCTTGTCAGTACCTCGTAAGCGTCACGTCTGCCCAATAATACACTGTCTGTAATACACTGCAAAATATAAACTGTCGACGTCTGTTAAGGATTTTTGTTACTTTTATCTTCAGCTCAGCAGTATGATTATGATAACTGACAGACGCAAACATCTAAAAGTTATTTAAAGTTGACAAACACACTCTATGTGCCTACATTTTTGAGAATTTTCTTTGATTTCCGTGTAATTGTGACTTGGTGAAAATGGAACCACCTCGGGAGTATACTCTTTCAAACAAAAAAAAAGGTATTTTGATATCTGTTCAAAATTGACGGAGTAATCGCGTAACAAACATACAAATAAATCATTCAAACAAATTGAGAACCTCCTCCTTTTTTGAAGTCGGTTAAAAATATATTCAATGTAGGTACTCGTAATACGGTTTAATAAAGTAATAGATTTTCGGTTCCTTCTTATTCTATATTGGAATCAATCCTTCCAGTATCATTTTGCCATGAGTTTTTTAGCAGGCGCAGCGAATCAAACATGTTTCTTCTGAAATCTTGTTTTTACCGGCATCAGAATTAAATGAAACAAAGCTTAATATATGCGCACGGGTGACCTTAATCTATTTATAAAAACCACAAAGAAATACTTGCAGTATCTTCGGAGATTAGCGTTTACATCGCGACAGACAGACAGACAGACAAAAATTAAAATAATTGCATTTTTGGCTTCCGTATCGAGTGCTCCCCAAAAACGATTTTTTAAATATCTTCAATGTACAGACATCGACCCGTTACAGATTTATTATAGTATAAATAAAGTTATTTGTTGTTTTTAAGTTTTAAGCTAGAAGTTCTTAATTCGGGGATAGGAATGTATTTTTTGTGCGGTATATATTACGCGATACGCCAAATACGAACTGATTAAATTTTATTATGATTAAATAAGATACGAATTCTATTTCAGATGAGATAAGAATATAAATCTCTAATTGATAAATGAAACTAGTAGCTTCTATTAAACTAAATACTATCTTTAAAAATCAGTAAACAATCCAAAAACAACTATTACTGTCACAGCAACGCGTTAATTAACAAAAATATGATTTTCCACAGCTGCTGTTATAGGATTTCCATCAATCTTCGCTTGCTCGGTAATGGCCTGCCGATCGATCTAATGTGTCATAGCAAAATCTTTGCCAGTTGCCGGTTATTGAATCATAAATACCTTTTGTATTCCTAGTATTAAAGGGAGTTACGACATAAAACACCACCAATTGATAAAAAATACTATTTATTAATACTCAACTGTGCCAGGTATTGATAGGATCTATACATAGGTATATATCTTTCAGACATTGCTATCGATATTCTAATCAAACACCTACACAAAAAATGGCGCCCACATAGCAAACTAATCAACACTATTTACAAAAATAAGTCTATTTGCTGGTATTTTACCTGCACTGCCAAAACTATTCAGATTCCGACATGTAAACAGTGTTCCGTCTGTCACCACAACTGAAATTCCACTGGCGAGAATTCCACAATTGTGGAACTTTCGTACGGTGATTCCAGCTTATGGCACTTGCTCCATGAAATTCCTGGCATGACCCAAAAAGCCTTTCTACACGGGATAAATGCCGGCATTCCCCCAATGAGTACAATGTAGCTCGTGGCAGCCCTTTGATCGTCAGTCTACCACTTTACCGCATGAACGGGCACAGATCAAGGAATACGGCTAGTCGTAGCTACGTCAACAAGTTACGTCACGTAAACTAGATGAACTCGTATGTCGTATAGGTGCATGTGGACACTTAATAACACTACATTGAGCACGGAGCTTATCTAAAAAAAACTATGTCTGTTTGCATTTGACGCGGTATAGTGGCTCTGTGAGTTTAACCTTCTTGGTTATGCAAGGACCTTCTTGGTCTGTGCTATTCATTCATAACACTAACGTCCCCTTAGTGAACTAGTTACAGCCATAGCAAAGATACGATTAAAGAATAAGATTTGGGTTTTACTTGTGGATTTAAGTACTGGCTGGCACTTACCGCAGGGTGCGTTGTCGTAGCAGACCCTATATTGTCATTTAATATAGTGAGTGACCCTCTTTATCGATTGCTATTAAGCTTCAAGTATCACTCCGCTCCATAACATTTCAAGGGTCTTTGTTTCATCGGGTTCAGTTCGTCACCAGGTATTTCTGGGACGAGATCTTTGTCCTCCTAGGCGATTCCAAAGTAGATCTTGTTTATCGGGCTCCTTAGAAAAAGTGTGGCCAATTCTTTTCCCATTGAAGCTCTTTCTCTGTTGGTCAATCAGCATTTCATAGCCCCGCTCCAGAAGGTACGCCTTAAAAATAGGTTTGGCGGAGGCAACGGTTAATACATAGTCTTTTCTTATTGTCAGTAAGTAAAGCCGATGTATATGTTTCCATTTCCGTACATCTGTTTGTGTGCCCTTTGCTTATGATTGTAGAAGTTTGTTTATAATTTTAGGTTCTGTGATGGCTCGCTGAAAAAGTTTGACTACTGTGTGACAGATTCCGGGATCAAAGTTGGAGTCAGTTTGAAGTTGCTGCATTATATTGGTAGTACAGAAACTTCTCTGATTTGTGACTGACTGGTTTGCTGTTTTTGAAATTGCAGCGAGCGCTAGTGATATTTGGTTAACTCTGCCGATCAAGCATTTTGGAACGCTGCCCTTTACTCCCTTCCATTAAATTGAACACATAAAAAACAACGTCTACTAATCAGACGTTTTCTTAAAAACATTTATTCATTTACTACAAATAATTCTTGCTTCATGCAAATAATACCTGTTTCCTAAGTTTCCTAATTTTAACGGGTACAAATATTTGCCAGCTACCTTTATGGGGCTACATGCAATGCAACATCAAGTATTCTAAATTAATTCCTAACAATATAAAATGTAATAAAAGAAGAAAAGTCTAGTAGCAGAGCAGGTGACAATATAAAATAAGTTTAATAAAAAACTAAAAACCGACTTCAAAATGAAACTAAAAAGCGAAAACTAATATTGACTAAAACATACCTAATCAGTTCTTTTTGGAGTCGGTGCGAATGAATACATTTTAACTCTCCGTGGCTGGCACCGACTCCAAATAGACGGTTTTTAGTTTTTTATTAAACTTATTTTATTTCACAATTTTAAGTGTTTAGTCCTCTATTTTTCCCCTCCTAACTCCGCCCAAAATGACTTTACAGCAAAGTGATCTCGACAAATATCTCGTGCTATTTTTCGACGAAATTTATTACAAGTCCCAGACGCCTTTAAAATAAGCTTCAGTTTTCACCTTCCAACTCCGCCAAAAATAACTTAATAGCAAAGTTACCTTAGCTAATGTTGGTCCTCAATGGACCCCCATCGAATGGTATGATAAAAATAAGGTGTTATATTGGGTCAAAATTTCGACGAAAATTTTTAAGTCTTAAGGAAAGGGTTTTCCTACACTCCAACCAGACCGGCGGCTATTTTGGTGTCGTAAATGGTTACGCATGTAACCTATGGAGGTTAAGCATTAAATACCAAGTCAATTTAAGAAAGGAACTTTAATTCTTTTTTCGTTACTGGGTGTGCGGGTGGGTACGCCCCCAGTAATAAAAATTGGCGGTCTGGTACCTCATAAGCTCCACGTCTGCTCAACACACTGCGAAATACGTTCTGTCGACAAAAAGCAGTATTATCTTCTAACTCCTATCCGTTAAGGAGTTCTGTGGCTTCCGTCATTAGGTCAGCAACATGACATGATGATTACCAGACCCAAAAATCAGCATTGAGTCAGAAAATATATGCAAACCATTATGGGTGCCTATTAAAATTGAGGATTGCCCTCGATTTCCCAAGGATTCCATCATCAGAATCTGACTTGTTGTAAATGGGACCAACTCGGGAGTATACCCTTTTAAATTAAATAAAAAATTGAAATCGGTCCATAATTAATGGCGTAATCGCGTAACATCCAAAAAAAAAACATTCAGACGAATTGAGAACCTCCTCCTTATTTTTGAAGTCGGTTAAAAATAATGTTCAAAAGTAGTGCAAGATTGGGTTTTAAAATGAGGAAAAATAACTGCCTCGGATACTTGCTACCTTCGAAAAGTAAAGAAGGTATTTCTGGAAATAACCTTGTCACGAGTTTTTTTAAAAGCTATGGAATCGTCATAGTCGTGGCCGCTGTTTGTTTATTTTATTTTTACGGTCCTGAAATCTAATTACTCTTATAATTTATTTGGTGTGGAATGGTTTTTTTTCTTATTAAATTTTAATTGTATGTGATGTTGTCTAATATAAAAAGTCTAATTATTATATTAAGACTTTTATACCAAGGAGTTAGGAATTAAGTTTTTACGTTGTCTTTCTGAATAAAATAATGTTTTTTTGAACTGAAACTTGAATAAATATAAAAAAAAACTTACTGCAACGACTAAATAGCAAAATTATGTCCATGAATTTTCTTATTGAGTATAAACTGAGATAATTCTGATAATAATACTACTAACACCATTTAATTTTAATGACGACTCAAAACAGTTTTTTAACCATAATACTTGGAAAATATGCATGAGATTAAAGTGGCACGGTTTATTACAATAAGATTAAGCTTTAGCTTTGAATTTACTTTTTAAATATATCTCTCGGCTCTTTGATTTTAAAGTAAATAAGCGACACTTTCCACCAACCTTTGAAGATTCGGGGTTAATTACATTTCTTTTACATTTCGAGTTCAAAATACAAACAAAATGTAATCAAAAGACACGGTGCGGGCTCTCCGTGGACAGGGAAAATCGATTCTTGACCTCTTTACCAGTTCGACCCACACCCGAACAACCAAGCCCTTTTATTTATGTATGGTTCAGTGCACAAACGAAAGCGTTTTTAGTGTAATTGTTGTAGGTTGAGTTTCGATGCAATGAAAGTCTGGTGAATAGTATGCCATAGACATTAAATAATCATGACAAATGCATTGTTATACTCGCCATTATTATGATGAGTTTCACATTTTTCAGAGGGACTGACATTGGCTGTTCTTTTACTTCATACTCTAAAATAATGATGCACTGTAGATAAAATGTTCGGCCAAAAGTTAAAACGGTATTTTAGTTTTGCCTGACATTATTAGAAAATGTTTTGTCTCTTTACAGCTAACTTTTGTAAAAACTCTGTCTGCAGGCTCGCATTGTTGGATTTAAATGTTTGTGTCCATTGCTTTTTAACCGACTTAAAAAAAAGGAGGAGGTACTCAATTCGTCTGAATGTTGTTTTTTTTTTGTATGTTTGTTACGAGATTAAGCTGTCAATTATGGACCGATTTTTAAATTTATTTTTTAGTTTGATAAGGTATACTCCCGAGGTGGTTCCATTTACACCAAGTCAGATTCTGATGATGGGATCCCTGGGAAATCGAGGGCAACCCTCAATTTTTTATAGGCACCCATAATGTTTTGCATATATTTTCTGACTCAATGCTGATTTTTGGGTCTGGTAATCATCATGTCATGTTGCTGACCTGATGATGGAAGACACAAAACTCCTAAACGGATAGGAGTTAGAAGATAATACTGCAATTTGTCGACAGAACGTATTCCGCAGTGTGTTAAGCAGACGTGGAGCTTATGAGGTACCAGACCGCCAATTTTTATTTACTGGGGGCCTACCCGCACACCCAGTAACGAAAAAAAAATTAAAAGTTCCTTTCTTATATTGACTTTGTATTTAACGCAAGACCTTATCCTATGGTTACGACACCAAAATAGCCGCCGTTCTGGTTGAAGTGTTGGAAAACCCTTTCCTTTAGACTAAAATTTTCGTCGAATAATTGACCCTATATAACACCTTATTTTTATCATACCATTGGATGGGGTCCATCTCTATGGACCAACATTAGTTAAGGTTACTTTGATGTAAAGTCATTTTGGGCGGAGTTGAAAGGTGAAAACTGAAGCTTATTTTAAAGGCGTCTGGGACTTGAAATAAATTTCGTCGAAAAATTGATCATTAATAGCACCCTATTTTTATTATACCATTGGGTGGGTGGTCCACAGAAGACCAACATTTGTCTAGGTCACTTTGCTATAAAGTCATTTTTGGCGGAGTTAAAAGGACTTAACACTTAAAATTGTGAAATAAAATAAGTTTAATAAAAAACTAAAAACCGACTTTAAAATGAAACTAAAAAGCGAAAAATAATATTGACTATAACATACCTAATCAGTTCTTTTTGGAGTCGGTGCGAATCAACACATTTTTACTCTCGATGGCTGGCACCGACTCCAAAAAGAACTGATTAGGTATGTTTAAGTCAATATTATTTTTCGCTTTTTAGTTTCATTTTGAAGTCGGTTTTTAGTTTTTTGTTTAATTTTTATTTTATATTATCTCTTATTACTACTAATTAAACTACTGTAGGATGTGTAGTTACATAATTTGCTACACGCTTATCGCTTGTGCCACAGGGGTGTATGGAAGGTGTCCTCAGTCAATTAGAGGCCAAACCCCGGCGTAGGGTGACGACTCATCGCCATGGCACACGTAACTAAGCTTTCTAGGCCTACCTTCAAACCCTAGAAACAATGATTTGACCTGGCTATTTAACAACTCTCTAAAAACTATGTGATTTATTATAGTTGGTTCAACCGCTTTTGCAATGTATTCATTTAGAACAACGTAGTTTTTAAACAACCGTAAAGATTGATGTGGTTCTGAATGAATAATCATTTGAGATCAATGCATTTTAATACTTTAAAGCTGAATAAAGTTCAATTTTTTTTTTTGGATTCTTAGATGTACCACAAATAAAATTAGTATGAAACGCCACGGTTCCAAACTTCCAACCAACTCTGAAATTGCATTCGCATTCGTTTCTATTGGACATGAAACAAAAAGTTTATACAATTAGTACAATACCTATCTACACAGTTTGCTGAAAATAAAACACTATGTCACAAATTGTTGTGTGTGTACAATAAAAGTATTCCAGCGCTTAAGTCTACTTTACTCGACAAAATGTTTGTTGAATTTTTATGTTTTCTTCTCTTAACGTCCATTGGCATCTTTAACATAAAAACAATATTAATGATTGTGAATCTCAAAAAACCAGAGTTTTTTAATCAACTCTCTTTTCTACTGTATTCATTTTTAGGTAGGAGGGGTGATCATATAGTTGTTTGTTTTCCAATTCTATGTCCCAGCCATTTTGCTCGAAGTTTAGTTATGAAGCTAATAGAATTTTGTTACTGAAACTGAATAAAAAATAATTAATAAAACGGTTATAAAATCTTATAAGTATATAAATATTGGACTATACTACCTACACAATGCTCTGATAAGGTAAGTAACCGAAATTCTTGGCATACTTAGCCATTTAACAATAAAAAACTTTTTTTAACCGACTTCAAAAAAATAAGGAGGTTCTCAATTCGTCAAGTTTTTTTTTGTATGTTTGTTACGCGATTACGCCGTCAATTATGGACCGATTTCAAATTTATTTATTAGTTTGAAAGGATATACTCCCGAGGTGGTCCCATTTACACCAAGTCAGATTATGATGATGGGATCCCTGGGAAATCGAGGGCAACCCTCAATTTTTATAGGCACACAATGTTTTGCATATATTTTCTGACTCAATGCTGATTTTTGGGTCTGGTAATCATCATGTCATGTTGCTGACCTGATGATGGAAGCCACAGAACTCCTTAACGGATAGGAGTTAGAAGATAATACTACAATTTGTCGACAGAACGTATTTCGCAGTGTGTTGAGCAGACGTGGAGCTTATGAGGTACCAGACCGCCAATTTTTATTTACTGGGGGCCTACCCGCAAACCCAGTAACGAAAAAAAAAATTAAAAGTTCCTTTCTTATATTGACTTGGTATTTAACGCAATACCTTATCCTATGGTTACGACACCAAAACAGCCGCCGTTATGGTTGGAGTGTAGGAAAACCCTTTCCTTAAGACTTACAAATTGTCGTCGAAAAATTGACCCTATATAACACTTTATTTTTATTATACTATTGGATGAGGGGTCCATAGAGGACCAACATTAGTTAAGGTTACTTTGCTGTAAAGTCATTTTTGGCGGAGTTGGAAGGTGAAATGATGCTTATTTCAAAGACGTCTGGGACTTGAAATAAATTTCGTCGAAAAATTGATCATTAATAGCGCCCTAATTTTTATTATACTATTGGGTGGGTAGTCCACAGAAGACCAACATTTGTCTAGGTCACTTTGCTCTAAAGTCATTTTTGGCGGAGTTAGGAGGGGGAAAATAGAGGACTTAACACTTAAAATTGTGAAATAAAATAAGTTTAAATAAAACTGAAAACCGACTTCAAAATGAAACTAAAAAGCGAAAAATAATATTGACTAAAACATACCTAATCAGTTATTTTTGAAGTCGGTGCGAATGAACACATTTTAACTATCGATGGCTGGCACCGACTCCAAAAAGGAACTATTTGGTATGTTTTATTCAATATTATTTTTCGCTTTTTAGTTTCATTTTGAAGTCGGTTTTTAGTTTTTTACTAAACTTATTTTTTTAGAGGGACTTTTTAAAGAATTCTTTGTTTAAAACCTAAAAATACTTATTCATACAACTAACTACTAAGTAAACATTAACAGTGGACCGTTCAATCAGTTACTTACTTATAAGATAGATGCTTATACTGAAAAATAGAAACATCTTTGTCTGTCCTCTTAGAGTTATTGGGTTTACGACATTTTTATCCCAAATTTTCCTACAAAGCAATATTCAGAGCCCATTCTTATGGGAGTTGTATAATAAAAGAGAGAGAGTAGAGTGGATTTACGGTCAACCAATAGAAAAACTTCTTTCATTATTTAAAAACTCACTCAAGAGAAAAACCGTTAGTTCGTTTTTAAAGATACTAACAAGTAACACAATCTGGACTTAATGGTTAAATTAGGGAACACGTAAATTGCCCAGGTTAAATTCGATAAAGCGGCTCCGTAATTCAGTTACTTCATTTTCCCCGAACACGTACAGTTTTGAGTAGCAATATGAGTGCAGTTGCAGCAGTTTATCTGAATATAAAATGAGCCAGTATGCGTTTGAATTGGATAATTGATATACAATTGTTTGCATTAATAAAACTAGTGCCGAGTTTCTTAATTTCTTTTTCAATAGTGATATCATTGCAGAGAGTAGCATCGCATCATTGTGAAATGAAATACACGCGATGAGTCTCTTTGCAATTTTAATGAAGTGGTTTACAATAATTGCCTTCTCCACTTCACACGCTTGTCAACAACCAACCCGTGTGCAGTTACACGAGATTTCGTTTACCGTGGTAGTGATATGATTAGGGTTCCGTCCGTCTAAGTGAAAAAAGAAACTCTTTTAGGACCACTTGTAGTCTAGGTCTGGCTCTGGTCTGACACAGCCAATTTGCTTAAAATCTCCTTGACCGACTAAGGTGAAATTTGATTTTCATACGAATTCCTGTGACACATACAAGTCTGTTTGTTTGTGTAACAAAGTGAGATTTAAATAGGAGGCCGAATTAAGAGAAAAAAAATGTAAACTATCGTGTGCCATTTCAAATGATGCTTGGCTCGTTATGAGTTTTAATAGGTATGTTATTCTGACAACCTCTGTGGCCGAAAAGCGAGCACGTCGGACTTGGCGTCGCTATCTCTGAGGTCCCGGGTAAGATCCTGGTATTCCTGGTCGGGTCAAGTTTAGAAAACGAACTTTTCTATATAAGCTCGGGTCTGGTTGTGTCGTTCTGATTTATTTAACACAAAATTCTTTAGACATCAAAGCAGTGTGTCTGATGTGGTCCAATAATTATTTGTTTGTATGTATATTTGATACATAAAGGATTTGATACATTTTAAGCCCATTTGACGTTAGGATCAGTTAAATTATCCTCTTGTGTGGGTTTTTCTTCTGCTTTAGGAATCAGCATATTATTATGGCCAGCTCAATTGAAAAGTTTCCTATCGTCAGTTCTGCAGTGTATAATCTGTAACAATTGTTCAAACTCTTTATAGACTCACGTTTGCATCGTTCGTCGATAGATGGCGGTGTTGAGCATAAGTACGCGGTAGAGAACGAAATTTCCTTTTCTATATATAGTCGATGTTAACCCTTCATAATTATACATCTTTAATACAACTTTTTATTTAACCTTCCCCGTATTAGCAGTTCCAGGACAACTCAGGCCATCCTACCTTAACACAATTATTTTCTTGTATCAAGAAGTCAGCAAGTAAAGATAATTTATATAACTTTTAAATACGAATAATAAATAAATATATAATATCATATGTTGAACTGATAAAATATAACACAATTTCACGAAATAATAGTACTTTACTCGAAATATGAGACTGACTTAATTATTTTGACTAAGCATTGTTATTTTAATCATAATATACAATGAGATATGGGCGGTACTTATAACCCGTTAAGGCTAAGTACGATATCTAATTTTATTGACAAAGGTAATAATTTGGGGTCAAACCCTCATCCCCTATGAATAGCGGCCATTTGGTTTTTCAACACTTTTTAAGCAATCACGAAGGTTTTATGTGTCGTAGAAACACGAAAGAAATACCACAAGATACCTAAAAGAACAGAGTAACTGACCATAAACTCAATTTCTGGTGTTTAGGGTTTCCATGGCTAGAAAAATAATAATTCATTAAATTATTTGAAAAAAACTTTTTTTTCAGATTTGTTTTGACCCCAAATTATTTTTTTTGGCAATAAAATTAGACCGCTCATATCACATTGTATTGTTAAAAACAAAGTATTATTTACCTTATTGGAATCTTTCAAGATTTTCAGCTTTGCATTACCTATATTTTCCTATAACCGGGCTTGAATGAGATAGATTTTAGTTATTTGTATCCGATCATATACTTTAACTACCTCAATATAAAGAAAAAGTCAAACGTATAGAATTCTATCGATATGCATAATTCTTTGCAGTAGAAGGGTTTAAAAGAGACACGAGACGACTATGGCGGTATACACGTGATGATATGACTCACCCGTGCATTATACCTAAGGCCGTCGACTCATCAGGCCAGCGTTGCGACGATCCCGGGTCAAGATACACCGCGTGCCTCTCACAAATTGACCCTACTGCGGTCAGGTGGTCCCCCTGTAATTACTTCTAATAACTCGATCTCGCACGATCCCTGCTGCACGAATTAGTGAAAGAGCAAGCTGTAGTAAAAATGGTACATCTTCCAAATAGTTGTAACATTTTGGCTTTACGCAGACGAAAACGTTCGTTGTTTTATTGTATGATGATTGTACTTCATGTTTTTAATATAATTATTTAAACTTTAAATTTTATTTCAATGTTTGGTTTTGAATACGTTTAGCATTCTACTCATAGAAATAGGTCATCGTCATCATTTCAGCCATAGGGCGTCCGACGTCGACTGCTGAACATAGGCCTTCCGCAACACATATTTAATCAAGGGATAGAATGCAATATTCATACCCAATCCAATTTGAAAAAGTTTACTTTATTTTATCCAGAAATCGAACCTGGACTCTTTGCGTTAAAGGCGTGTTACCGCGCCACTTCGTAATGTGGTCAAATTTATTCCAGTAATTTGTTTTAAGTGGCAGTCTTTATGAGCTCTCTTTGCAGCTTTGTAATCATACTTCAATGAGTATAAAATTATACTTAGCGGTTATTTCAAGGAGAGGAATAAAATGTTAAACAGAAACGCACAGGACTACCTGAATAATTGATGCTAAAGATGGTTCTAAAGTATACAAATTTGAACCTTATTAGTATACAGGAAAACATGCGGATAAAATCTTTAAACAGACAGCTTTACGTTCCATGTCGTTTGATAAAAAAAAATCTTTTATTATAATAAGTTGTATTAAAATATTTCAAAATATGCTGCAGTTTACGGTCGTTTCTTTAAAAAAGCATCTTTATTTATTAAATAAAGTATTGAGAAAGTTTGTTTTGTATTTTTTTCATGTGTTTTATTCGTGTTCCTCTGAAGCCGAGAGTGCAAATAGTCGTTTATAAAAGCGGGGCCGACTGTAGATAGTGATAGTAGGTACCTACATCTGAATGGATCAATCACTCCGTTTCTGGTGTTAGGAAAGTTTTTCGGGACGCTCGGGATCGATTGATACTTGGGATTTGGAGTGTTCATGTCTTATATTTTTTGAGTACATGAAATAGCACCGTTGGCGTCATGGTACCGACATGAAAATCAATTGTACTTGACTATATATTTTACATGACTATATATTGTATATTTTTACTATGCTTTCCTAGTTTTCTTGTGCCACTTTGCTGTAGCCTGTATCCTGGGGATCTTCGACAATTTTGCCAAAACCACAAAAAAAAACATGATATGTTGGGTAAATAGTTTATAAAATTGTTATATTTTTACTAACTTAAAAAAGTTTAAACCGTTACCAATTCTAGTTTGGTGACATGACGCGACGTGACTAATTTTGTTACTAAATAAGTTTAACCACAATTATATTCCAAATTTTAAGTCCGTTCAATAATTAATAGTACACTGAAAAAAAAATATGATTAATTAAATCAAAATATTGTTCAATTTAATCAACATACTTATTTAAATACGTTCGCATAAAGCAACTTGATGCTGGCTATCAAGCCATCTTGATAAAAAAATAATCAAGAATTACTGCCAATTTAACTAACCTTTTAGTAGAATAGATCAAGCCCTTGATTAAATTCATAATGCCTAATTGTTAGCAGTGATGATGAAGTTGGTGATAGTAATAATTATCTTTATTCATTTAACCAACTTTTTTTATGTATTTAATCCTGAAATTTGATTAATCTTACTAACAATAATGATCAACGTTATAATTGATATTTATTAATTTAACAAAAAAAATGTGTAACATCAACAAAGTTATGTGTTCAAATTGATCGAAGATCTATGTAAGATTAATCACGTTACCTCATTAGATCCAACGTGTCCTTACTTTGTTCCATTAAGTTAGTATATTGATGTTACTATTCAATTTGTATGATTTATACAAATCCTTTATCACATTCATCGAGTATATGTGTTGGGATCCACTAGGTGTTATGTTTAGTCCAAATATATAACTTGTTTAAAATGTGGAACAGTGGTCGCTAGTGGCACTAGTGGTCTCCATACTTCACTCTTATCACACTCACACAAAATGCGTTTGCAATGCGATTGCAGATCGACTGATAAATAGGTGTCACACTGCTGCGACTGATGCTTAGGGCCTGTTTTACCACATCTGGATAAGTTACGGATAGCCTATCGGACGGATCATTTGACATATTTTGTTTAGAAAATAGTCAAACGATGCGTCAGATAGTGCTGTTCTGAGCTCTTACTATGAGCTATTAAAGCAGGCCTGCTATAATAGCTCATGGTACGGTCCCAGGACAGGTATTCCGTGTGACGCTCGGCATAAGGATCCATAGATTAAAGTTCAGTTGCATGTGCAAGTGGTCTGAAGCACATTGTATATGAGTGTACATAGAGAGGCGTTTGGAGTCACTCGCGCCACTTACTGTAATTAATTAACACCAAACATCATAATTATAAATACTTGGACTTAACATTATTGTTTTAAATTACAAATGAAATACATACCATTTAATATCACGTAATTAGTCTTTATTCAAAAATAATTGTAACAAAGCAACATTTTACAACACTTCAAACTTTTTAAACAAATCAACAACAATTCAAATATATTTACAACATGTGTACAATTTAATGTTAGGTAACATGTCACTTTAATCAGTCTATTATTGCTCAGCCCTGACTGCGCAGTGTTATAAAATTTTTAGAAGTAACATTATTAATATTACAAGGAACCGGGGATTCTAAATCCCTTTGTAATTTGGTAACGATTTTTTGGTTTAAAGGCTCTTCAACTTCGTATGCCTGAAAGTGTTCATTAAAATCTAAAGTGTCAAATAATATACCTTTTAAAATTAACTCACATGAATTAAATAAATACACATCGATTAATTTAAAAAACTTTAACAAATCATCTGGACTTGAAGAATAAATCAATATCATGCCGGCTTTATACCGTAAAGATTTTCCCACATATTGAACTAAGCATGTTGCTTCAAAGTTTTCTTTTAATAATTGTAATAACTCCACCTGAAATAAAAAAAAGATTGATAAATAAATCAAGTAAACTATTATATACTTCATAAAAATAAATTTGGCTTCACAATTAACAAAAAACTCACATTTTCTGATACAGTTTTGTGTGGAGGAGTTGTTTCGGTTTCATTTGAAAAAATTTTTTTTGGTGTTGTGGTCTGTGTTTCTTGCTCTTGCAAAATATTTATATCTTGAAGAGCCTGAAACAAAAATATTATTTATTTCCAAGTCAGTCAGCTCCATTAAAGTAAATGATTTACTTTACACCCATACTTACCATGAAGACAATTTAACGGTCAGATTGAACATGAAAAAGCACAATAAAATATTTAATACATAATATAAAAATTGTTTTCGCAATAACTTTGGGACCTAAAATAATTCCACAAACGTCATGATAATTTGGTTTTTATATTTAAAAGTATCATTTACTTTAAGAAACAATAATACTTACATAATTAGGTACATAACATGTCTAAACAAACACACTTGTTTTATATTTGTTGGAATTATTTAAGTAACCTAATTCATTACTCGCATTACTTTTTTATTTTAAAATTGGAAAGTACAGATATACTTACTGGTCACATGCATAAAATTTAAAAAGATACTTACACTCAGAGATATATTGCAACTGGAAAAGTCAACTTCCTCTATGTTTTCACAGATGATAGCATTTTCTTCGTTGACTGTTTTCAACCAAACCTTCCAACTTCGTATAAAAGTGCTCTTGGCCCAATAAGTGGTATCAGTTCCTTTATTTCCTCAACATTTAAAGCTGATAAAGAATTTACAGTTATTCCATTTTCTAAAAAAAAAAAATTTAAATTAATAAATAACTCACAATCACTTTGCTCATATTACTGTAAGTAGGTATATGCTAATACACTCATTACTTTTTTATTTTAAAATTGGAAAGTACAGATATACTTACTGGTCACATGCATAAAATTTAAAAAGATACTTACACTCAGAGATATATTGCAACTGGAAAAGTCAACTTCCTCTATGTTTTCACAGATGATAGCATTTTCTTCGTTGACTGTTTTCAACCAAACCTTCCAACTTCGTATAAAAGTGCTCTTGGCCCAATAAGTGGTATCAGTTCCTTTATTTCCTCAACATTTAAAGCTGATAAAGAATTTACAGTTATTCCATTTTCTAAAAAAAAAAAATTTAAATTAATAATAACTCACAATCACTTTGCTCATATTACTGTAAGTAGGTATATGCTAATACACTCATTACTCCACAGGTAATCATTTCTGACATAGATATTTACTTACATGTTAAAATCAAATGGGATGATAGTTAAGCTAAACAAAAACCTTAATTTATCTCCTACATCTCAAGTTTCTCTGTATTGTAATTTGTTATAAATGTCTATTACCTGTGTACTATGCTACCTGTGTGTTTAATATTTAGGTAGAAATACATTTTTCATTCTTAGCACCTTTGTTATATGTGTAATGTGAAAGTATAGGTACCTTTTTTACTTTTTATCATAATTTGCTTGTTAATAGTACCTATTAATAAATTTTGTTTCTCATTTCTTTCACCGTGTCTAAACTCTAACCTTAACTTTCTACATGACCCAAAGGTTCACTGTCAGAAAATGCTACTCAGCTTTAGCTAGGTACTTATATAAGTTGTAGATTGAATAGGTACACACAGTATTGGCTATTTTAGAAAGAAAGTAGAAATTTAAAATTTGTCAGAAGTGATTTGACAGCTTGACAAATCAAACACTAGAATAAGTCATGTTTGCCACTAACATACCTAACACTTACAATTGAAACAATGTTTGGCTTTTAGAAGCATCGTTGACAAGCTACTTTCGCTTCGCACTCCTCCCTCCTAAATTCATGCGCCCTGGCCTAGTCAGTTGCCTAGTTTAGGCTACATACTTACTTACGCATTGAGCGGCGGCTGCGGTTGCGGTTAGCGATGGAGATAGCCGCGTGGTTCGGCGGTTGGAAGACGGTTAAGCAACCGCCGAACCAAGCGGCTAACCGCGAGGTGCGGTTGACAAACCGCTAACAACTCTGTTTCTCGTGTGAGATCGCATTGTGAGATTCAAAGCGACTCGAACGGCGATCTCACACGAGCAACAGCGCGGTTAGGCGGTTGATCAATCGCCGAACCGCGGCTAACCGCAACCGCTCAATGCGTACGTAACGTAGTAGTTAGGTTCAGTATTATAGCTATAGGTACCTAATTATTCGCCATCGTGTATGGCAATACAAGATGAACATTTGACCCAAAAGTGGCTGAGACGAAAATCCAAGAGAATAAGTCTACCTCTAAAACATCACTTTCGTTAACATAGAACAAAGTGACTATTGCAGTAAAAAAACACTTATATGAATTACTTACTTGCAAACGTTGGGATCAGTTCTGGTATTTCCCATGCTGTCAAAAGATCAGCCACTTTGTCCATTACTATTTATTGTAATCGAAACCGCAGTTATATTTAAATTTGCACTTGTTCACTTCGAACACACATCAACGGCTATCAACTTAAAACTTGTAACTTCTTTCTTTCTTTTTGCCCGGTTCTGCCGGCGCCGGCCGCGGCCGCGCTTAATAAAGTGTTGCCATATAATGTTCGGTTTTCTACTTTTAAATCTTAAAATGCAAGATAAATTATTCATAAACCGAAAAAATGACTTTTAATAACAATAAATTAGAATAGCAGATAAAGCAATAGGTAAGTACATATTTTGTTAACGACCCTGTCAACTGAGGGTTTAAAAAATGGACCGAGAAATGTAATTTCTCGTATAATAAAAGATCCCCTTTGATTTTAATCTTATAGTTTTGGTAAGTATTTGTTGGAACAGCAGCAACAGTAAAATATCTGTGAAGATTTTAAATCTGTAGTTTGCTTTTATTAGGTCTGCAACGTGGGCCTTTTCGGGTTTTGGTCTGTGGTTCCACTATAAAGATTTGCTGGCATTGGAACCTAAAAACGGCCAATAATACATTTTTAAAAAAGTATGGCTTCAAATCAAAAGCACAAATAAATCGCGAGAAAAAGAAGTTCCTCCGCTGTGAAAATAAGTATGACATACTTAAGGTTTCCAAGTGCACCTAGGTACCTATTGTTCATTTTAAAAAATCAAGCCATGGATGTCTTTCGAATATAAAGAAGATATTATCTTCTTTGTTCGTTGTATATGTACACATTGTAAATTTTAGTTGGTATGGAGGGATTCATATACGCTTGAGATGTTTTTTCACGGTAAAAAGTGCACATTGTAACATAATTTGCAGCTGTTTTAGTATGAAATTAACATAATTATGCCTCTGAGTGTATATCCACTGAAATAAAACGTACATAATATAAAATTGCTTCGTTACGACGTGAAATGTGATCAGTGTGGTATTATTATAAATATATTATATACTATAATATCTTAGTTCGTAATCGTAATAGTAATTAGGATTATTTACTTCACCTTCACAAAAATTATAACTTACTTTCAACCTAGAAAATAAAGCATAATTTTTGTAGGTGATTTTTCACAATTAGTATAAATTTCCTATAAATGGCAACACTCAGGAAAAAAAGGGTATCAAGCTATCAATTAATGTGATTGTTGTAATGACCTAATTGTATTCATATGAATCAAATATTTTGATAAATAAGATCACACAACTTGATCGTATTTATTAATGTAATTTTATAATAGTTATCGTTTGTTGTTTAATTCGACACATTACCTATTTACTTCAAACACTACCTTGTTTGCGCAAATTTTAATTAATTATTTTGTTAATTTAATCAGTCCTTGTGATAAATTGGACTAAGTTAAATATGTTATCCATCAGCTTAATAGATGGAAACATTTGTATTTTGTTATTTCCTACATATTGTTTATTAAATACGTCACATTTTTTTAAACAAGTTAAAATTGCACTTGATTAGATCCGATTTTTTTCAGTGTAGTTAACTACAAAATCAAGCTTTATATTCATAAATAAAATCCAGACGGCATCACATCACAATCAGAACATAAAACTTCCCAGAAGCTTAGACCCTTTGTTATTAAAACAAACATTATTCACCCATATACCTATCAAGGATAAAACGTTCGAATTGGAACTCGCCCAGAGGCAAACGAGTAATAAAAAAATCCTCCAAATAAGAATTTCTGTAACCACTAAGCTAAATTTTTTGGTCCGGCCGTTATGGTCCCATTCCGGTGCGCACCCGGCCGCCACGCACCCACACTGAAAAAAATGTTATACCGGTACGCCCCCGGCCGGGACGCCCCCAATTTTTCATTTTTGCCATGACACTTACTTTAGTACAGCATAGTACAAAAGTGAAATGAAATTAAGACCTTACATAGTGGAGAGCGATCGCCTATACTTCTACAAGTATTGACAATGGGTGAAATTTACCTGTATTCTTGTTTTCGTGCGGTGTAAGTTTCATTTTTAAACATTTTTTTAAAGGATATACTCAAAAACTTATCTTGTTTATTTAAAGCATGATGGTAAAATGCACACACCACAAAACGAAAATAATAAAATTTTAAAATATTTAAGTAGGAATAGCAATTATTCAATGTGAGTGCGTGGCAGCCGGGTTCGTACCGGAATGGGACTATAACGGCCGGACCCAATTTTTTCAGTCATTTGGCATAATTATGCTGACGGGGGCCTATTTGGTACATGACTGTGTATAAATGTTGTAACGTGAATTCTGATTATTGTAACTTGTGCCAATTAAACGATTTTCATTCGTTTTGTAGTAAAAACATAACCCTCGTTTGGCAGTCGGATAATAATATATCAAGATGTTTTAATAAAATTTAAGTTTCTTCAAGCCGCTTTAAATCATATTAGTACTGTTTATAAATCTATAAAATTTTAAAAATCTAACCTTCTTTTTAAATCAGTAAGTAAAATATTTTATTATTTTAATCTATTTTATTATTGTATAAAACAGATTTACTGACATAAAATTTTCTTCATTATTAAAATTCACTATTATATTTTTACCAAAAAAACTAGCTTCGAATTTTAAATAAAAATCATCCAGGTTAACACCTGAGCTTCTACTAGTTAGTACGAAGCATTCAATTTTTTCGTTGAGATCTAAGTGAGTCTGTGAATAAAAATAAAGTTTGCCTTTTTATATACATTTTTTTAGCGATTCCCAAAAGGGCGGTTTAATGTTTTAGAGCGAAAATGTTTTTTAACTTTCGTGTATACAACCAAATTTATGGAAGATTTTTAGCTATGATACTATTAAAAATGCAATTAAATTGCGCCTATCTAATCACGTAAAGGTATGTAATATACGTTTACAATTAGTAATACTTTCGTGAGATTTTCAAGTTTACATGTTGATAAAATTTATGCGCTTATCATAACAGCTGATACGACTATCTACATGACGTCACAGCTTTATTTGTAAGTGCACTAAAAAGATCTACTTTTTGCCGAAAGTGTTGACTCAAAAAGCAACATAAGTGTAGTAAAGTAGTAGCCTTGAATAGTAGATTGTATTACAAAAGAGCAAAATATGAAATTTTCCACGGCGATGGTGCTATAGAATCCTGATCGTTTGTTCTAGGCAGGGCTTGTAATCGATTTCGAAAATACCAGTCAATAAAGGTTGAAACCGGTTTTTAATAAAGGTTTTCAGATCACTACTTAAACCTAAATAAACCGGTTTAGTTCAGTGAGTCACAACTTGTTGTTTATTATTTGAAATAGATTTGTGCAGTGCATTTATTTATACATTTGCAAGCGTCGAGTGACACAATCGTAGATTATACAACAAGTGCATAAAACGCACCATTTTACACGATGCGACGTATATCACATCCGCGAGGGTAGATAGTCTAGTCGAGGGTAAAATGGGTTTTATGTACGAGTTATACACTCTGTTTATCACTTCGATTGTGAGGAAATTATTATTTATTGCGAAAAAATCGTAAAACAATTACAAATTGCAACACAAACAAAATACAAGGACTTCCCACCAATATACTTTTTATTAGAATAGTTTGTTACGAGATTGCTACCATGTACCTTATTTTTGAGTTCCCGATATTTCGGCACTGTTACAAGCGCCATTATCACTGAGTAACTGAAGATCTTGCGGGTAAGTTGTTAAGGGCAAACATATTGGTCTAACCTCTTTCGCTGTCTTTTATTGCACGCGCGTAGTGGCGTTCTGTCTGCATACTAAGAATGGTCAGGGAAGCGATTGAAATTACAAAGTACAAAAATTTCAATCGCGAGGATGGGTTTAAATTGTCAAGTGTCTGGAATACAGTGATTCGTATGTGCAAAAACCGTAAAAAAAAACAACAAACTGCTGTTTCGCGGTCAGATACTGTTAGTGTTGTGTGTCGAAAACAGGTGCGAGAAAATAGTGAGTTTGTAGGCAATGGTACCGGCGCGTGCAATAAAAGACAGCGAGAGAGGGTAGATCGATATGTTTGCCCTTAACAACTTACTCTACTTAAGGTACAGGATAGCAATCTCGTAACTTGCTGTACTTTGCTGTACTAAATTAAGTGTCATGTCATGGCAAATATGAAAAATTGGGGGCGTCCCGGTCGGGGGCGTACCGGAATTACAATTTTTTCAATGTGGGTGCGTGGCGGCCGAGTGCATACCGGAATGGGACCATAACGGCCGGACCCGGTTCTGGGCCCCTATTCTAATTATTTAAATGTTGCACAATTGAATATCAATTTAATCTCATTGTAATTGTTTGACATATTTGGTATCCTGCCACTTATTGAGGTCTTAAATTAGTAGCAGAATACGAGGCACGTGTTAATTGTTTGGTACAATCACTCTTAAATTAGTGCAGCATACCAAATGTGTACCACTGTTCAAAGACGAAGTCGTGGTTAGATACTAGCTAAATACAACTCTACTAACACCAATAACCATACTGATTATTACACACTTCACTCAAACCTCATCGTCCATAAGTTGACCCTTAACATTGTTATAATGAAAACCGATAATTGTATTTGCTGAACAATAAATCGAGTAGAGACGTTTACAATAGCCGTTGCCTCATTAATTGAATATCATACTCACTAACTACCAGGTAGTGCTATGAAAATATCGATGGTTTTGTTATCGATATAAACATTTGAAACAGACCATTTTAGGATCACTTGTCTGTCTGTCTTTCAATACAGCCAAATTGACCCAAATCTAATGGATTTTTAAGTTAAAATTTGAGACTTAAGAACCCACCCAAAACATGGACGTCAATTTCCGTCAATAAATTTAAAGCTACCTAAATTTAATTTCACTTTTTGCAACAATGAAAAAGTACCTGTCTCGATATTATTTACTGTTTTATAATTTAAAACACACTGATTTATATTATTTTACTATGCTGACTTAGGCAGAAACGCTAGCCGAACCTGCGACCGCTTGCTCTTGTAGTCAGGACAGAAAACCGCAATCATCGCATATTTGATGATCGGTATGTTATCGATAGTTGCCGGTTAATTGCCAACACTACTGTGGGATTGTTAGAAAAAGACGGGAAATAATGTTTTCATAATTTGTATTTACATGCACTGTTAAAGGAATATGAGTAAGCTTACGTCACAGTAATAACGCTCACAGGGAAATTAAATGTAAACTTAAGAAGTTTGCCAATCTGTGCAAGAGAAATCCCTTTTTTCTTAATTGAACTCAATTCCATTAAGCCTTGTTTAATTGCACTTGCGATTGAATTGATTTGACTTTTTTTTTTAAATATTAGACAACAGGCATTGGTATGCCGTGAAAATGTAGCGCAGTTTGATACTGGGCCGTTTAACACACGCTCGTGTTTGAAAAGAGCTGAAGTGAAAATTGTCGTGTAACCACAACACACGTTCGCGTTTCAAAAGGGCTTTAGTGAAAAATTTTATTTTACCCAAACCTACTCGGCGTCAGAAACTCTCTCTCTCACCTGTCGATTGCACTGCGACGCGTTGCGCTGGTTTGTTGAAACAACTCTCTGATACTATTTGAACTAGAAATATCGAGTTTTCGCTTAGATTAGGTTGGTTTGCCATCTATTCCGGTACACCGGTACATGACAGCTGTTTAGAACTTTCATCGTGCTATTAAATTTTCAGGAAATGCCGTCCAAGGCATTCAAACGAGCGCAGGATTGAAATGACTGGAGACGGCTCATCATTCAGACTACTAAGTAGACGGAGTCACGATCCTTAACCTCTGAGGGATCCTCTCGGAAGTTTAGTTCTTAAATTACGGCGTTTTGGGCCAGATCTCTAACTTGAGGTATTTTCATCAAAAATATTGTGTTTATAGAAGTTGAAATAAAAACATATAACAGCTGGGAAGGCTTTACAAGTTACCAAGTTAATTTATAAATGTAAATAGGCACTTACAAAATAAATTACTTTGATGAAGATGTTAATTCTGTAGAACAAGTTACGAATATGCAACTTATAATCATCAATGAAGTCTAGCATTTTACCACTTGAAACTGGCTTTAACTAAAAGCTAATAAAGAGCAATGAAAAGCGAAACGGAGATGGGCGCGGGACAAAATATCCGTTTGCGTATTGGATCGCGCTCAGGTGAAAATTGTTCCGCCACAAGCCATAGCATCCTGGCCCGTTTGCATTCATCTCCCGATTGCACCGTTATACGATCCACTGAATTGTATTTTATTGATACAAAATAGTTTGTTGCTCAACACTCGTAGCACTGTCGTTTAGATGTTTGAGAACTATTCAAGCACAATTTGGTTGATTTTATCAGTCAATTCAGTTAGGATACTCTCATTCAGCTAGTTGGTAGTGTTGGTACTAGTTAGGTTGCCTTAGACAACTTTCCTTTGACAGGGTGTCCCCCGTTAACACAACTTACCATTGAGAGGATTGTCTGCACTATACATTTTTAGAGTTTCGTAGTCCTGACAAGGACCCTTTAGATTTGTGTGATGTGAGTCTGTTATGTGTCTGTCCGTCCAAGGTCTTACTTGGAGACAGTTGGCACTATAGAGCTGTTATTGTGTAGGTATCTATATTAATCACGCCGACACAGTGGTAGAGAAGATTTTAGAAAATATTTATTTTAGGGTAGCTCCCAACTGGGGATTTTTTTTATCATTGTCTACCTCATTGTGTGGGGTATCGTTGAATAGGCGAGACTTTAAAATGACTTCGAAGTTGCAAAAAGTATTTTTTGATTCAAGTATCCGTTTGCGAAATATGTTACTTTAAAGTCCTAATTTTTGTTTGACAAAGGCGCCCTCTTAAAGCTAAGATATAGGCTTGAAAAATCTAGAAAAAATCATTAGTGCTTTTTATAAACTTTTAAGGAAAATTATAACGGTGAAAGAGACTAGTTAGTTTAAGATCCTGTTTCACAATCGCAAAGTAAAGTTCTAAGTAAGTTACTTAGAACTTATCTGCTTAGTAAACAAATAGGAATGTTGACTTTGACGTTGACGTTGACATTTGCTTGCTTTAAAATGCTTTTCTAAAAATTGCCAAGCCCTGTACTTGACTAAGCAGATAAGCTTACTTAGAACTTTACTCAGCGATTGTGAAGGCCCTAAGATAAGAGTAATTGTCGTTTAAATTATGTACATATTAGAAAATTTCTATATAGTATAACATTTAAAGTGACTAAGATGAAAAAAAAAATACAAAGACTCTGGAAATATATTGTGGTAACAACGGGCAACAACGAAATCCTACTCTGCGTGTCACGACACGCACTTGGCCTGTTTTTTAAAATACAATTTATATATTTTCAATTGTTTAAAAACAAAATTCAATTTAGTCTTGAGATATAAATTTATTTTTCAGTTACTGTAAAATTTTACTGCTTATTGCACTGTATTGTGAAATTCAGTATTTGAATAGCAATGGTAGTCATAATATATTGTGTATTTTTTGGTGAGTATGAATAGCTATAATGATATTCATAAAGTACTACTTATTTATTGATTTAACCATTGGTTTTATTATTATTTCAGTTATTATAGCTAAAAATTGTATTTGCCAAACTAATAATGTAACTGCAAATGAATCTCATACGAATATTGACGTACTCACTACTTTGAGCACACCGAGTACAAGTGTCCGTGAAGGCATAATCTTAGGCATAAATGAAACAGAACAAGGTATTTCAATTGAACTGGACCCAGACGATAATATAACAATATTTGATGATTTTTTTAATGTACTAACGTCGGTATCAGTTAATCAATTGAAACAAGTAAAAAAGAATATAAAAAGCTATTATAGTTTAAATAAAAAAGAAATAAGAGATGTCGACAATACTTTTAATAACACATATTCTAGTTTCGAGTATATGTTGCTGTACAAACTAAAAGAAATTTTATACGCAAAGAAATTTAACGATTCTGAAGAGTTCATGCTGGATTTTATGGATTTTAGTAATTTTATGATAGAAAAGATAATAGGGTACAATTTAAAAATGATCAATAACCGATCTTTGCTAAATATTACAAATTGGCACCAACAGTCCTTAAAGGATAAAATATTACGACAGCAAGCAAAAATTAGCAAAACTTTAGTAGAAATGCAAATGTGTAATATGATGGATGTATGCAAGCAAAAGGAACATTATTCCGACTACATAGTTGAATGGTTGAGGTGCCTTCTCGACGAGAATGACTTAGTTTTAAAGGAAGTGTTTAATGTTGTTCCTGTTATAATTGATAAATATCCGGAATTCATAAAATCAAGTATTATGTTTAGGAAAAATATGCAATACGCTGCTAAAAAGAAGCCTAGTGCCCAAAGAGATGTTTTAGACTTCATGGATGAAACTATCACAAATGAAAACGTTTTCACTTTAATACCGGTAGAGTTACAAAAATGCGGAGTACTATTCATAGAGCTTTTAAATGGTATTAATGACGTTTATGACTTAAATGACAAAAACTTCGAAGAGCTAGAAAATATTTCGGACAAGCTTTTGTATCAGAACAGCGACGTCAAAGGACTCAAAGATATATTGGATGCAATAATAAAAAACATGAAAATTAATTTTAAAACTTGGCCAGAAGAAAAACGGGTGAAGATTAAAAAAACTTGGTTCGAAATAATACAATTGTAACTATTTGGCGTTTCTATACGTTGTCAAAAACCATTATCTAATACAATTATTTTAGTATTCATCGACAAGGATCTTATTTAAAAGTTAAATTTGTAATTAATAAAACAATTGGACCGACCTGCCTAAAACTTTATCTCGCGATTTATACTTATTATAGATTGCAAATTGAAAAAGCGAATACATAATAATAAATAAAAATATCACTAGCACAATACAAATTTGCTTTTTGCTGGTATGGGAATGACACACAGAATTCGGGAATAATAGTGAAACGCAAATTCAAAATATATTGCCAATTGTGTGTCGGAACAAGCGTAGGGTTCCTTATGGCTAATTAATGGGAATGAAAACTTAGGACTAGGTACCAAAAGTAAACTTTATTGTTATATTTTACAAATTTATTTATATATGGAAAGGTATATGTTGGGGATCTCATTAAGGGATAAGATCCGGAACGAGGTCATAAGACATAATACTAAGGTGACTGATATTGTCCAAAAATGTAGCAAGCTGAAGTGGCAGTGGGCTGGTCATGTCTGTCGCAGAACCGACGAGAGGTGGAGCAGGAAGGTTTTCGAATGGAGACCACGCTTAGGCAAACGTAGTGTACCTGACCTGAAGAAGGCAGCTGGCAGCGAGCGACTGGATGCAAAGGGCGGGAGATCGTGCCCTGTGGCGCTCCTTGGGGGTGGCCTATGTCCAGCAGTGGACTGCAACAGGCTGATATGATGATTCATGTATTTGCCATCTAAAATGCGTATTAATAGAATTTTATTCTATAATTTAGCGTTTTAAATATGTGTTTAATTATACGAAATTTCGGCCTTTTGGATCCTATGTTAATAAATGTGATATACGGAAAAAAAGATGTATAAAATAAAATCATAATTAAAATAACGGACCGTTTTTCTTACTTCGCTCGCGCTCCGGATCCCTACAGCAATGGCGCGAAGTGAATTTGTGAAAAAAATATAGTTTGTTTTTTTGGGTCCGGGGTTTTTGGAGGCGCGGCTGTGAGAATGTAGGTCGTGAAATAAAATCGAGAGGGTGAATTGTTTTGATCGGGTCTATTTTGGAGAAAAATGTAAACCTGTTGTGTTTTCAGCTAGCAGTAGCAGTTTTGTCATGAATCAACAGAGTTAAAATTAATTATTATTTAATTTAATTTTGCGGTAATTTTGCGGAATCGTGATAATGATCATAATCGGCCTACGCCTGTCCATTTTTGGAGATAGGCGTCTCCGAAATTGATTCCGCAATAAGAAAATATTAGTTAAAGCGGGGCGTATTAGACCATATCACGCCTCATTCGCACATCACTAAGTGCAAGGATAATTGTTGTCATATATCTGTTGTTCAAAACTCAAGGTTGCACAACACCAGATAAGCTGTGTACGTCATATTAGTTGGATATTTTATTCACATTTAGTTTACGTAGTATATTTTTTCTCTATGCATTTAGCATGCAATGACGTCTCCCTGACTAAAACAGAACAGTCTCAAATTAAATAATGGCGGATTTTTTGTAGAACCTAATTTTAGTCCTATGCCTTTTTTTTTTCTCTGTAGGGCATACACGGCTTATGCGTCAGTCACGATATGTCAAAAGAGTGAGCAACGTACATTAAATTTCTACTTTAAAGAATCTAGAACCTCTAGAGTTGGTGACGCCATATAACATAATTATAGTCTGGCTTGCTCGCCTCTCGTATGGTATCCTACACTCGATGTCGTATCCGCCGTCGTGATACGATACCGTCTTGCCGTGAAGATGTGTGTTAGCCTGTACTCAGTACTTCCAAAACAGCACTAACTAACATACATTCTAACTACTTTTCCCATTGAAACATTACCACAAGTGAAACTGAGGGAAATCGTTGAACACATAAAAAGCCATTTGCAATGCCACTTAAGGTCGCGTGCACACTTAAGACAAGTTGCGATAAATACTTAAAACATTTATGGTCTTACTTATAAACGTTGAATAAATTTAAGACACTGTTAAACTAAACAGCATAAAAAAATATGTTTACTTATAAACGGTAATTAAAGTTAAACAACATCTTAGTGAATTCGTAACTAACTGCCAAGTTAAACAGCGTCGTACCCTTGTTTGAAGTTTAATTACCAAAATGGCGTAGCAGCAACAGCTGTTTTCTGCCTAGCTAGCTGTCATCTCGGGGGTCTCGTGCGTAGCGAATCCTAAGTCTATGCCGCATACAATAATGTGTTTAACACTCCTAAATGACATTAAAGATTTCTGATATATGGCTGTATGGCTCTGTACCATACCTTTTCCTTCGTGGATAAATACAAGTACTACTCTTTGGTCTCAAGATTGATTGACATTTGACATGCTTTGAACATTCTTTTTTTGCAGTATTTTGAGTCTTACGTAGTGTCAAGAGTTCGGTATTGGCAGAGTAAAATAAAAATTGCGTTGATTATCCATTAATTAACTATCTAACGCCTAAATAGCGATTATGAGTGAAAAATTGTTAAACACAAATTAAGACGTTAAACAGTGATAAGTTAATTAGTTACTAAGATGTTGATTAGTTCATTTTTTAAGTAAGGCCGTTTAGTCCCGATAATAATAGGTATGCAGGAAATTCAATTTGTCGGATTCCTAAAGACTAAAGCTTTTTAGGTGTACATTCTGTTTTTGAAATGTGATCCAAATAAAAACAAAACTAACGGTTTCTGAAAGATTCTTGTTAGATTCATCTATTGCTGGTTCTTGTTTCCAAAAACTGGATTGCTAATTTAATTTTTGCAATGCGGCAACTGGGTAGAAGAATTAGGTATTATTTGGCGTGAATAACTTCGACGTTGCTAAAACAAACTAATTTATGTACGAGTATATAAAGCTAAATCTCAAAATTCGATTCTCGCCCTAGGCCCTAAAAAAATTCTAGAATTTCTTAAATGGATACTTCGCTTTCATTGCTACTAAATCAAACGCGTAAGTCACTAGGCCATCTTAATTTATATGCCGTAGTTTTAGATTTAGCCATCGTTTCAATTCTAGTATCAAAACATACTCGACCTGTTTTTATAAAATAATAATTTAGTATGTATATATCATTGACACTTCTTAAAACCACGTGATCACCTGTGCATACGACAACTTAATTATGGAAGCAACTTCGAAATCGTGATTTTTAGAGGCTCCAAGCATTGTCAACGAACGCGAGCGAATTAGTTATTATTATTGAACATACAAAAAATACCATTTGTGCAAGTTGTTGTATACGAGTATGAGTAACTGACTACTTGGAGTTATTTTGTTTCCGTACCTTTAATAAAACAGATTACCTGTTTTAAGGTTAGTTTCAGTGATATTTGGTATAGTAGATGATGATTGCACATTAAAAATACAACATTTTAAGAACAATATTAGCAATCTTAGAAAATTGTATATGTGGTATTTAAAAAAAAAAAAACAGACAGCGAGTTAGCGTTTTATTTACACTCATAGTGACTCCTGCCCATCTCCCCACTGTTGTATAGATCTAAGGTTCATTGTTTTAAACCAACAATGGCTGGAAAACGAACCAATGTGACGCGAAAACATTCCAGCAAACTAGGGCTGCCAGTGGATTGTTTAACTTTATGATTTATATTAATAGCGCGCCCGCGTGCTATCCATAGTACTAAAATAAAAACAAAATAAAATTTTAAAAAACCCCCGACCTAAAAAGCAACATATAAAAGGTAAAAAATAATACGTAAACTATTTGTAAACTCTTTGGCCCTTCAACTTTATTACAAGTTCAAGTTCAAGTTCAATCGTTTATTTGCTAAAACACAGTAAAGACTAGTTAAAAAAGAAATGTTGCCTTGTTATGTTTTGATCCAAGCGTCATTCACGTCGGGGAACCGCTTGTATTTTTATTTATGTTGCTAGGTAATTATAATCATCTTATTTTGACCATCGTCACTGCCTCCTTTACTCTTTTTATTAGTACCTATTTAGTATTTATTTTATTTTCTTAAGCGGTCCCCCGACACGATGACGCTTGGATCAAAACATAACTAGGCAACATTTCTTGTAATGAAGTTAAAGGGGCAAAGAGTTAACAAATATTTTACGTATTATTTTTACTTTTTACATGTTGCTTTTAAGGTCGGGGGTTTTTAAAAAAATTATTTTATTATTATTTATTACTTTTTATACGATTAGCCCCAACGGCTCAATTCGCAATTTTGTGATAGCGACCATCTTGGATTTGAAATTTATCATAGTGTATAGTATTCTACTAGTAAGCCCTTTCATTGGATACCTACATTGAGGGAGTTTAAAACAATATGTAATCCACCATTTTGTTACGGCGGCCATCTTGGACCGATTTTCATCAAACATAGCTAAGAACACTCCCGACTAATTAATCATTCAAACAAAAAAACACACAAACACACGCACACACACACACACACACACACACACAGAGAGAGACACACACACACACACAGACAAGTCAAACTTATAACACCCCGTCGTTTTTGCGTCGGGGGTTAAAAAGGAATACTATGCATATTACTTTTATTCAACTTCTTCCGTGATGCTTTTCCGTAAACTGTATTTTAGAGACAGAAGTTTATTATCTATCTAAACGTTCAGCATATAAAGCCTAAAGCGCTAACATTTGTCCTAATATATTATCCAATAATATATTATCATCCAACCGTGAAATTTCTATTATATATGTTAAATGTGGCAGATGCTGATGTACTAGATCCGTATCATAATATGTATGTATACACGGTGCGGTTGACAACCCTACATCACCGTCCAAGCGAGCAGTGCCATTGTATATTGTAGGTACTTATACGTGATTTGACTTTCAACCTAAATTGTCACCTTATTTTAGACCCTAACATTTAGGGCATAGGGCTATCAAACCTATGGTTCGACTTTAGAGCATTAAACCAACGGTTCGACTGTTACAATTGTTTGCAGCTATTTTGGAGTGTGTACTGTCACCAATTTTGTTCAATAGTTCTGTTTTGTGTTATATTTTATGTACCTTGACAAGTAACAAGCTTTCGTATTTTTTTGGAACTATTACAGGTAGTTCCTCGATATATAATATGCCGAAGCTATATCTTATACCAGTTTTAAACAAACCTAGACTCATTTTACATAATTGTGTGTTGGGTTGGGTGTTGTGGTACCGTCGTTGTTTCTGATTTCTATAACACAAGTGCTTTCGCTACTTACCTTAGGATCAGAGCAATGTATGTGATGTTGTCCAAAAAAAAAAAAAAAAAAAAAAAAAAAAAAAAAAAAAAAAAAAAAAAAAAAATTTTAACACTTGTTTAAAATTACTTTGATGATAGAAAAAAAGGTGAGTAAAGAATAGCTTATTTAAAAGATCAGAATCGTCGTTGATGTCCGTCGTTTGTATGGCTTATATACGGGTTTCATATGCTAGTGGAAGTCCCAAGGCTTGGTCGACCACGGTGTAGGGACTATGTGTGTTGTCACACTCGAAAATACTACCATGAAAAGCAGTATTGGCTGATTATAGTCAAGACTATTTATACACTATGGCCTACTGTAGTCCATAAATCGTTCAGTTTACTCAACCGTCAATAACAACCAAACTCTTGCTTGATATTGGAACGAGCGGCGATGCGGGGGACGCCCAAGAAAAACTTTACGTATTAGTCCCATTAAATATAATAATACGACTAAGGTTTTATTCTTTGCAGCCCAGATTAAAATCGAACAAATCTTAAAAGTTGTGACTGAAAATATTTGTAGAATTCCCTTGCGACGCCCACCTGAAGCCTGAGAGAGCGGCGAAAGAAACTCGAACTTCCATGCTAAAAGAGACCTTTTTAGTTATTTTATTTAACAGTTAGTGTTAGGTCCGAAAATTATTTTGTTAAATGTTTTTATGCTTTCTACTTTGGTACACACTATTCTGATATTCGCCAAAAATTTGGCTATGTTATTATATATTATATTGTTACTAAGCAATTATCTAGGTAAGGTAGATCCGGAACGAGGTCATACGACATAAGACTAAGGTGACTGATATTATCCAAAAATGTAGCAAGCTGAAGTGGCAGTGGGCTGGCCATGTCTGTCGCAGAACCGACGAGAGGTGGAGCAGGAAGGTTCTCGAATGGAGACCACGCTTAGGCAAACGTAGTGTAAGACGCCCCCCGGCTAGATGGATCGATGACCTGAAGAAGGCAGCTGGCAGCGACTGGATGCAAAGGGCGGGAGATCGTGCGCTGTGGCGCTCCTTGGGGGAGGCTTGTGACCAGCAGTGGACTGCAACAGGCTGATATGATGATGATGATTAATAATCTAGGTATACGGCGCATATAGTATATTGTTTGGGGGATCTCAGCTATTCTCAGAAGATGCATTCATTAGTGTTATTCTCTAACATATCTCATGGCGGTGTTCAGTGTCAATCAAATTTCGTCTTGACTATAGTCTTGACAAGCACACACAAGCTGACAAATTGACAACAGGTAGACCGTGACATTAATGTTAATAATACAGTGGCGTGGTTTAGATATCGACAATTTTTTATTGAAAGGTTCTGAACCATCGGTCAGGTCCTTTCCACCGGCTAGTACACTACAGAGTCAAACTTATCATTATTACGCTGATTGAATTTTACTTAGACAACAGGATCGACGTATTTGCGCAATTAATTACCCTTGAACGAAATGAGTCCCGGGTTAGATTCTTGGAACACGTCAATTTACTTCGTTTTTTTAATCTGCTGCGGTCTCTGGGTCACGTACCTAATCTTAATGGTCCTCTGCGCATCTTAGCGCTCAATATAGGCCTCGTCGTCAATATCCAACCCCGTGACCATTTACATTAGTGTGTTGCATAGCGCGTATTTGTTTATAGATGATATTTTGTTTGCGACCGTAATGTCTTGTTTACGATTATTAAGGTAAGTAGCTAAAGAACTTGTGTTGTGTAAGCAAGAAACAATAAAATAAAAAAAGCTTGTTTTCTACATTGACCCGACCGAGAATCTAACTTTAGAGATGGCTTCTTGATTTCTTGATTCATTCTTATTCATTTGATTTTTTCTTTCAGTTTACTGATTGATTTTCAGAACAAATAAAAATTATTTTTGAGCTTTGCCTTTTTGATTATTGATAGTGATCTTGTAGTAATGTAAGCGTTTCAGCAATGGGACAGTTATTTACTTTTGTACTTTTGCCCTGCGTTCTCTGCCAAAGGCATTTAAATGTTTCAAGGTCTACACTTTGTATGAGTCAGTCCGCTAAAATATTCGCGCTAAAATATACAAGCATGATTACCTGTCTGCATTTAAACTTGTAACGTGGCATTCCGATATGGGTTGACTTACGTCATTTTAACGGCCACGGCGGTTAAGCTGATAATCGCTCGGCAGAACAATCTTAAGTTGAAACTGGTATTTACATGGTACGATAGAATTAGACTATGTTACTGAAACAAAGTAATTGACAATGCTAATGTTGTAATGTAGTGTGTAGTTGTCAATATGTATATCGACCTATCTGCTTGTATGATAATAATTCTAATTCATAAAGCCTTTCGCTTAGTGGAGGTCGTCATTATACACGATCTTTGTTTTGAATTAGAAAGAGCTACGCCAGTGGGAAGGATCTACTAATATTTCGTCATAGCGATGCACAGATGCACTGCACTTTAGTTTGCGCTTCCAAGTCATAATGATCTCTTCATTGTGGTGCCAGTCCGTGGTTTGTAGTGTCATTTTCTATCTGACCTAGAATGTTGTTTAAATAATATTAGTTTTAACACAATTACGACTGTATACGATTCAAATGTGCAGGTAGATATTTACCGAAAGCAGATAATTTTGTATTACCATCGATTCTGCGGCTAAATATCATAAATTAATTCAGTTCAAGTTCTTTTTTCAAATTTAAATCAGTATCGGTTCGCTTATTGTAAACCCGTTTAAAGTTGAAACAGGCACTCGTGAATGATTCTCATGATATCTTTTTTGGTTACGAATGCTGAGATAGAGACGTTTTCTAGTGTTTGAAACGGTTAAGATTTTATGAGACTTTTTTTATCTCTATACATAATAATTTACTTGGTACAATACAGGCTCACATAAATCTTACAAATAAAATATTTTGCTCAGGTAAGTTGCTGTGAGACTAGTCAATCTATATATAACAAGACAGTAAAACCAATTTATTTTTGCAATAGATTTAAACAAAGAGCGATTACGTCCCATTTTTTTTACCCTACCACTGCATCGAAACATACTTGGGCTAAATATCAAGTACGTATGTGTCCTAATTTGTCTCTATTTCGCACTATACCTGTAGGTACCTATTAGAATACAGTATAGTAGTACAGTATAGTTTTTAATATCGGATTTCATTTCACAAGTAACTAGATCGATTCGTTACCTATTATTTACAAAATAAACTTTTATTTTTTCTTTTTAAATAGCAACTTGGTACTTCATACAATTCATGAACTATCAGTTTTTGATTATGTTGCCTTGTCATCGTGTTAAGTAAAATATCAAAACCCAGATAATACCCACGGAGCGATAAACCAAAATAAAAACCTGAAAAACCAAATTTTTTAACCTGTTATTTAAAAAAAAGTAAAAAAGTTTGTTTTTTTGACTATCCTAATTTATATCTACACACACCGGCATATTTAGCGGAACATAAAAAAAAGGTTTGATATCAGTATCATATAAGGTTGCTGACTGGTTTATACGTTATTTAATTTAAAAAGAAATAATTTCAAATTAAGAAAACAACTGAACATCACATTTTATGCAATTGTTTTAATTTTATTGAAATACACCTTCTCTGGAGCGAACTTCGAGTATTTCTTCCTTCCGAGTTTGATTTAAAATTTCATTGAAATACTGTTTTTTGTTAGTTTTTTTTTAATGGCGCATCTTTTTGGAGTTGACGACTGAATTATGCCTGACTTAGCCTCAACGGAGGTTGCCAGGGCACTCGAAATGCGCAGAAATGGTCAAACCTACAGAGTGATATCCAGAGATCTTCGTTGACCAGTTTCAACGATCCATCGCAGTATCCAACGGTTCAGGGAGACCGGTACTTATGTAAGAAGAGCAGGACAAGGCAGAAAAAGACGCACTTCGAGTAGGGATGATCGTTTCATTCGGCTTCGTGTACGTAGGAACCCCCGTTTGACGGCCGTCCAAGCCCGACATGAGTTAGAAGCAGTGCGGGGTGTAACATAAGTAAGCGTAAGGCACGAAAAAGGTTCGAAGAAGCTGGTTTGGGTTTATTTGTGCCCGCAAAGGCTCCAAGGCTCAAAGTAAATCACCTTAGAAACAGGTTAACTTTTGCTCAGGAACATCGAATTTGGAACGCGGATCAATGGAGTAAGTTAATGTTTAGTGATGAGTGCAGAATTCTCTTAAATCAAATTGACGGCAGGCAAAGAATATACAGAGGCAAAGAAGAACGATACATTCAGACAAATTTTGAAACTACAGTTGCATACGGTGGTGGATCAATAATGGTTTGGGCGGGCATTTGTTTGGGAGCTCGCACAGACTTGGTAGTGATTGACAAAGGGAGTCTGATTGCAGACCGCTATATCAGAGAAGTTTTAGAAGAAAATGTCGTACCGTTTACCCCATATATCGGTGACGATTTTGTTTTTATGCAGGATAATGCTCGGCCGCATACCGCTTGGGTAACTCAAGCATATCTTAATGATATGGATATCACTGTTATGGAGTGGCCGGTGAGATCACCGGATATGAACCCAATAGAGCACGTTTGGGACTTGCTGAAAAGAAAAGTTAAGTCCAGAATTCCAGCTCCTGCCAACGTGGGTGAACTGCGAATCGCCGTAGTTGAGGAATGGCGGAGACTATCCCAGGAGACCATCGATAACATCATTCTCAGAATGCCTAGAAGGGTAAAAACTTTAATAAGAGCACGTAGAGGAAATACGCGATATCAATCACCATTTTTCTAATTTTATTAATGGTTATTTTAATATCAATTTTCACTTTTCCCGGTTACATAAAAAGTTCAAAAATGTACCATTTTTCACAAAAAGCCTTTACTCGCAAAATGTGTTCTTAATATAATCTCATTTTAATTAAAACAAATGCAACTTTAAATAGCAAAAGAAGTGTAGTAAGTAGATTTTAGAATAAAACCATATTTTTTTAATTATGACCCTTTTTTTTGTGTTCCGCTAAATATGCCGGTGTGTGTATAATATTAATAGCTACACTGTATGTATTTGTATACAAATAATCACGTAAAATCGCAGTAGAAATAATTAATGTTGTGAATGGCATTTCTGTGCGCCACGCCGCGTCGGTTCATACCAATAAACGTTGTGAGTCCGGTGTCATTGCCGTCATTATGAATTGACACCTATTCACCTCCAATGACTCGTCGTGCTTGACATTTGTAAGAGTCCATTCCGCAGCGATTTTTGATATCAGATTAGTCAGAGAATGTTTTTGATACGACATGTAGCGCGTATATTCATGAGTACCGTATAGTTCAAACGTGAAATTATTTATGAACAAACACGTTTTACAGGGTTAATATGACTGGAATTTCACAAAGTAAAAACGTTTAAACAAGTAAAATAATCAAACATTTTCGGTGAAATTCGCTGCCATCGGTACATAAAGGTTGGTACTGACTCTCGCTACTGGGCGTAATATAACATGTTACAAATTGAGCATTCCTGCAAACAGTACTTTACAAACAACAGAGACAAAAGAGCAACAAGCCACCTTTAGGTATAGGCACTTATATATTATTATAAAAAAAATATTACAGCTTTGACTACCTTACCCCTGAATGTTTATTGTTTATGCACACGGTATCTCAAATGTATAGGATAAAAGGTACAATAAATACCTTGAATGTGTGCTGTATAAAAGGTACAATAAATAAATCTTAGCTGCGTGTTTTTCTGCATCTAGATTCATTGTTAAGTGCGAATTGCGTTATTTGATCGATAAAAATCAGGCATGTGGAGACACGGTATAAATCTGTTTACAACATCTCCCACACACCTTGAAGACTGGATTCGGGGTCCCAGCGATCATTGCTCCCAATTAGGTTTAAACAAGTCTCCCTAATATATGTGGGACAAATGGTAAAAGTCTGCAATATGATAGCATTAAATAGGGAGCTTAATTGTTGCACAATATAGCTTTCTTTCAATCTATCAATGCATAGATAAATTCTTAATCGTTTGACATATAAGTTTTCCAATACTGCAAGAAATAAAAAAAATAGAGTCAAAAATCAAAAGGGGTAATAAACCCTCCCCAGCTTCTCCTAAGGTTTCCAATAGATAGATTTCATTGAATAAGATAATTAGAATAGCTTTGTAAAGTCGTAGCGGCGCGGCGTCTATGTGTCATTGCACAGTGACGTCCTGCATACCAAGGGTCCATGTTATGCCGTGAGCATTAAGGTGAGCATACGGCCAGCGATGTTAATTAATGTTAAGTGTTTTCTTAATGCTTACAAAAAACAGTAATTATTCTGATGACTGCCACAACGTTACCCACTTTGAAATAGTACTAAACAACTTATTTGGTGCAAACCACTATGTATAACCAGAGTAATTATTATGTACGTAGACGTAGTATAATAATAACTCTGGTAATACTATACAATTTATTCGGTTGAATCAACTTATGTCATGTACGTAAGCGTATTTATGCGGCTTGATACGGAACGATGCTTCTCATCCATCAGTATGCGTGACGCTGAAACTGGAGTACAGTCAAAACCTCCAAATTATTACTATGCTAGACCTTAAGACAAGGCAGTATGGTTGAAAGTTGAGTGTAACTATTTTAGGGTAATCGTACACGTGTTCCGCTCTAGCGATCTCACGACCGAAAAATGTTCTAAAAATAACCGGCTAAGTGCTAAACAACCCTAATGTTTTCGGAAGTACGATGCGTGTCAAGTCAACTCTACACGGGGAGTAGCGACTAGGACGATTACAGCAGTGTCCCGTTTTGTGATAACAAAACGACTGACTTTGATTGGCCGTAATGTGTAGTGACCTAAACTTTTTCATATTGTTTTTATAAAAAAAATGTTGGATGTACTTCGTCAATGAATGCATTAAACTTTAAACAACTTACATAAACAAAATAAATTGTGACAGTAACTACAGACCATAAAACAAAGGCTAAATAATAAGGCGTAGGTAGTCGGTCGATGCTTTTTTTATATACAAAAAACGTTGTTTTTTTAAAAGCGCAATTTTATATATATAATCAATATTAGAAAACATCACATACATTGCTCTGCGGGTCTAAAACGGCCGCATTGGATGTTTCATTTTTAATCTGATTCATTTAGTGAAATGTAGCGGAAATGATTTGCAAACCCTAAAACGGCCACATTAATAAATGAATCATATGCAATTCATGTCATCAAATGGATCATATTTTATGACGTTAAAAAATATAGTGACGCGTCCAAATTTACTTTACGGTTTTTGTGAAAATGAATGTTTTTAACAACACAAAGGAACAAAATGTTTCAAAATACTCAAGTTTTGTGTGTTCTACAAAATATCAATACAAAATAATAATAAAAATAACATTAAAATGGTGGTTCACCAATTTAACATTTAATATGAATTACTCTTTTCATAATAAGTGGACCATATTACGAATTAGATGAACTGCAAATATGAAATGTTCGAGGCTCATTTTATGATTCATCAAATAACATTTCATTTTAAGATTTGCTTAATGAAACATATTATGAACGGAATATGAAACATCCAATGCGGCCGTTTTAGACCCGCTGATTATAAGGTAAATAACTTGCGTTCAATGTACAAATACAAGAACTTTAGACTTAGCCTTAAATACCAAAGAGAATCGACTAATAAACCTAATATACAAATATAAATATATTTATGTCGCTTCTGCTGATTTGCACCAACAATCTTGGAATATAAGGTTTAATCTGTATAATTCTACCGATTCGGTTGGAATCCCGGCGTTTACGTTCATCTTATAGGTATCACGACAATTCGACCCCGAGACAAGTCAACCCGGTAACCCGACCCCGACAACTCGACCCCAGGACCACTCAACCATATGACAAGTCGACCCCGCCAACTCGCATTCGAAAACTCGACCCCGGACAACCCGACGCCGACAACTCGACCCCGGACTACTCGACCCCGACAACTCGACTCTGGACAACTCGACCCCGGACAAACTCGACCCCGACAACTCGACCCCAACAACTCGACCCCGATTATTTGTTTCCGACAATGAAACACGAACCGACTCAACTTTTATCTAAAATAAATCTATGCCGGGAGTACCTCCACGCAAGGTTAGACAAAACATGTTAAAATCTTCGTGGCATATGCGATTTTTCTGTGGTTTAAAATTGGCTAGAAGTAAACTACCCGGTAACGCAGAGGAGCAGACAGTATTTTTTTTAACAACTAGTCAAATAGTAATTCCTCAATAAGTGTACAAAGTTTAAACATTCAAAAAGCACAAATCCGGTGCTAATAAAGAAACTTGGCGCTGCACTGAATACTATAGAATTAGCTTTAGAGGAAGATGCCATACTAATGACATGACTGTTGTATAACATTTTGACAACCATAACCATCCCCCGACCAAGCTAAGATTAAGCGTATTGTGGTAATGAATATTATCAAAGAAGAGATGCAGTAGCCAGAGCCGGCAGTCGCAAGTGTAAAAAGGACTTAACAGAAAGCCAGAAATAAAGCAGAAATTTCCTTTCTGAACTTTTTGATATTGCATGCGAAGGTAACAAGGATATTTTTATTTGGTACGAATGCTAATTTGTATTTCCTAGCATAAACATCATTGGTTTGTAGAAGGTATGGTGACTTTTTCTTGTCAGCTGTACAGTATTCATGCAATTTACCTACCTGCCAGAGTTCGAGTTTGCCTTACTGTCAGAGTTGTGTTGTTTTTGGCTGGGTCAAGTTTTCGGGGTTGAGTTGTCGGGGTCGAGTTGTCGGGATCGAGTTGTCGGGGTCGAGTTGTCCGGGGTTGAGTGGTCGAGGTCAAGTTGTCAGGGTCTAGTTGACAGAGTCGAGTTGTCGGGGCGAGTTGTCGGGGTCGAGTAGTCGGGGTTGAGTTGTCGGGGTCGAGTAGTCCGGGGTCAAGTTGTCGAGGTCAAGTTGTCGGGGTCGAGTTGTCGGGGTCGAGTTGTCTGGGTCGAGATGTCTCGGGGTAGAGTTGTCGTAGATGCTTAGTTTCAGGCCGAATAATTTGTGTAATTAGTATATTTTTTTAAAAGTTTTTATTAAAAGGAAACGTATTTTTATTGAAAGAGTAAATTTAAAAATCTAGGCACGCGTTTTTTAGTACAAACTTGGGTTGGCTTATCTCAAATCTCGGCAAAAAGGGGAAAACTCTAATGCATAGATCACCGACAACGAAGATTATCCCATATGGTATTAATTTTCCTCGAATTATAAAAGTACCAACAAGGTGCATAAGTCGGGGTCGAGTTGTCGGAGTCGAGTTGTCGGGGTTGAGTTGTTGGAGTCGAGTTGTCGGGGTCGAGTTGTCGAGGTTGACTTGTCGTAAGGTTGAATTGTCCTGGGGTCGAGTTGTCCGGGTCGAGATGTCTTGGGGTAGAGTTGTCGTAGATGCTTAGTTTCAGGCCTATTAATTTGTGTAATAAGTAGATTTTTTTTTAAAGTTAAAAACGTATTTTTTATTAAAAAAGTAAATTTAAAAATCTAGGCACGCGTGTTCAGTACAAACTTGGGTTGGCATATCTCAAATGTAAACCGATCTCAGCCAAAAAGGGGAAAACTCTAATGCATAGATCACCGACAACAGAGATTATTCCATATGATATTAATTTTCCTCGAATTATAAAAGTACCAACCAGGTGCTTAAGCTAGTAAAATTTTACTAGGTATGTATTATGTAATTTAAAAGTTCGCGTATCCACCCTGCAGAGCAAGAGATAAACTATAGAATTTTATTGATTTTGTCGTTTACGATGTTGACGGTACTAATTCTGTGATGAAATAAAAATTGTGCTTACCTATTTTAATGAACAAAAATAACAAGATAATGTGTCTATATCCACAGACGGTTGGTTAGAATGAGCTTTATAGACATTACTGCAGACACTAATAAACCATACTATCAGAGTTAAACTTTTTTAAATCTAGATCATTGTAATAGATCCATTAAAATTTAAAGATAACAGATTATTTTATGAAAGAGAAAAATAATTCCCAGCGGTGTTAACGATTCTATATGTATATAAGCGGCCAACTCTCGTTGAACATAAATGTCTATTGAAAGTCAAGATATCTACAGCCGTTACACAAACCTAGTACTTGTTTTGAGTAATAGTTTCCATTCGATTTGCTTAAATTAATCGAAATCGTTCCAATAGGTAAAGTCGCCGCAATTGTTCCAATGTCAAGATCATGTCATGTTATGTTGTAGCAAAATTATAGCCAAATTGTCAGAAATGCGATTTCTCCTGTTTCAATGTCTTAAATTTTGTCACAGGTTCAGTTATTAAAGTTAATGTTATATAATAGGTTTCTTGATTTTATGCTCTAGCTAACAACTGTTAAAAGTCTTCAGTTTGAAACCTCAATGTCAATCTCTATGTAGGAGTCAAAACACTAATAAATATAGCGCTCGTTGCAAACTTAACGAAATGATTTTCCAAATAATTAGGTGGATAGGTAGATTTCGTAAATCTCCATACACCCTTTGAATTCATATGAATATATCCAATTTTTACTTCGCAAAATAGATCAGGAAATAGTACGCATTTTTATAGTAGTCCCATAACAGTACAGATCACCAGCTGACATCTTTAAAACATAATATTTTATAATCAACCTTAATATTACGTAAGTAACTTTAAATAGGAGCAAGACCCAACAACTAACTTTCATACAAATTATAAAAATATCAGGCATTTACTTTAAATTCACATTATATCGGGTCTTACTACAAAAATACGGACTAAGTTTAAACCATGTCTGAATAATGCCTACCAATTTTAAATGTTGACACATCAGGCATGTCTCTGTAATGTTAACTAACATACATTTTAAATTGGTTAACTATTTTAACATAGTTTAATTAAACCACAGAACAAGTGAGACTCGCTACGCTCCGCTACGCGGTTTTTAAACGTTGGATAATGATTTCTTAGTCTTGAACAAAAATCGCCTTCTAAATAATATCAATGATTTTTATGGAGTAGGGGAGAGCGGGGCTGAAAGTGCCAAGATTAAGTTCGTTCGATTAAGTTTCGCATAATGATATGAAATTATACAAGAGGAAATAACAAAGGGGAACTACTTCTCAGGATCTTCTACAAAGGGCTACAGATGCGGTTAAAGTTAGACGCAAATTAAAAACCATTAATATAACATTATAGAGTGGACTTCTATGGTTGGACATAAACCAAGACAGATTTTTCATGAGAGACAAAAAACGTCGTCGATGTTATGTATCAAAAAAAAAAACAGCCAAGTGTGAGTCAGACTCGCGCACGAAGGGTTCCGTACCATTATCTATAACAAACGGCTAAAATCATGTTTGTTGTATGGGAGCCCCCTTAAATATTTATTGTATTCTGTTTTTTAGTATTTGTTGTTGTAGCGGCAATAGAAATACATCATCTGTGAAAATTTCAACTCTCTAACTATCACGGTTTGTGACAGATTTATCACAGACAGACAGCGGAGCCTTAGTAATAGGGTCCCGTTTTACCCTTTGGGTACGGAACCCTAAAAAGCGCATCTATCAACTTTGGACTCCTACCAGACTTGAACTTTTTTATCATCTAGCTGAACTCACTTGGCATTGGGAGAAAATATGATTAATGCTTGTCTGTATAGGGTTATTTTTTAATAACTCTGTCTTATAGATCTAATTTGTATTAAAATTAAGCATAATTATTAATGAGAAAATACATTCACTGTAAAATAGTTAAAAGAGTAACTGGTTGTTGCATTTTTTCATCATCGGTATGATTAGTATAAAAACTACTAAAGTTTATTAAATGTTGTTTTTTTATATTGTATATTTTGAATAAATATAAAACTAATCTTTTTATTCCAAAATCCATATATTTCTTGTAAAAGGCCAAAAATTATGAACGACACAACCAACCTCAATTATGACACAACTTGCCCAACGAGGGGTCAGTTGTGCCTTACGACCGCTGTTCAAAAATTTAACTCTCTCTAAAAACAATTTAAAAAGCACGAAAACTAATAATAAATTTAAAATCTACATAAAATTTACCTAAGCTAGACTAGAACTATTAACCGTAGCATTTGTTTTACTCGTTTTATTCAGGGATTTGTCAAAATCGGCATTTTCAGCCCCGCCCTCCCCATGCCTAAACAAACGCAGGCTCACCCAAACTGACTATCGTTAATATTATGGTGGGGCACGCGATATTGTATCGGATTTCGATCAATACTGTCCCACATAAATTGATAATAGCATGGGTATAATATTTATTACTTACTGACATTGCTTGATACTTTCTTTTTAATAGTTCTTTGAATAAACAAAGTGACTCGATGATGTCGTTTAATATTTCTTACCCAGAAAGGTCGGTGTTTCATGTATCTTTTTACAAATCCTTTAGCTTTGAATAAGTAGGTTTTATATTTAATTGTATGTTGTAGTCAGTAATAAATCGGGAAATGCAATTGTAAATTATCTACCGACCCTTTAATTCCATCCAACCCTTACGGTTAATCCTGCAATAAGATTTTATTAAACTATGGAAAATTAAGAAAAATATTTCCTATATTTTTTACATTCATAATATTTCTCTTGCGACCAGTTTTCTTTGAATAATTTCTAATAATAGGTTGGGAAAAAGGTTCTTCGCATTTTTTTAGAAAATTCAAAACACATTTTTTATAAAGTTTATTTACATTTAACTAAAGTATGTAGGTACCATTTTGTTCGATAACTTTTTGCCATCTTATAGGTAGGGATATGATCCCAATGCTATAGAAATTTTGGGGCTTCTGATCAAAATACCGCGACAAGTGGTTTTGGCAGTCCCCTCATGATGTTAACCTGACACTGCCTAGAGAATTCTGAAGAGAGCGAAATGGGTGGAAATCTGAAGGTGCAAGTTCAGGAGTGGACTATACGGCGGATGCATTAACACCTCCCAGCCAAACTCTCTTATTTTTTGCTGAGTGGCTAAAGATGTGTGAGGTCTAGCGTTATCATGATTAAAAAATACACCCCTTCTGTTGATTAATTTCGGCCGGTTTCTCTCAACTTCTTGCTTTAATCTCATCAGTTGTTCGCAGTAGAGTTCAGAATCGATGGTCCTGCCTGGTGGTAACAGCTCATAATGAATAATGCCCTTCCAATCCCACCACACACACAGCATCACCTTGTTGCGAGTTAATCCGGGTTTCGCCACAGTCTGTGAAGCCTGACCGGCCTTTGACCACGACTTTTTTCGCACGTTGTTGTCGTACGTGATCTACTTTTCATCACCAGTAATCAGCTTCTTCAAAAATGGTTCGGTTTCATTACGTCGTAATAAAGAATTCACAAATGAGTACACGGTTCATGAAGTTTCTTTCAGTGAGCTCGTGGGGTACCGAAATATCGAGCTTTTTTGTGTACCCATTTTTTTTCAAATGCGCCATAAGTGTTTTGTGGTCAATTCCCAGTTCTTCAGCTACGTCGTTACTACTGATATGCCGATCTTGCTCCACTTTTTCAAAAATGGCATCAATTTTATCCGTAATAGGGGACCTAAGCGACGTGCATCATTGACTCTAAATTAAATTAAGACATTGCACTTGTTGCATTTTTACCTTTTTTGTAGTAAAATTTTAAATGTATCGAATTTCTTCATTTTATTCACTCATCTTGACAGTACGAAATAAACACATTTTCCTAATTTGAATTTGGGATTATCCTCTTTAAAATTTAAACTTTTAATGATATCAAAACCAGCCAGATACAAATAGTACAGCCAAAGAGATTTTATTACATGTTCATACATACTATAATGCGAAAAGACTTTTTTCCCAACCTAATACATACATCTTTAGGCAGTTGCTCAGTAATGAGTTGGTAAAGTTTCATCCCTATTTTATATTACAAGCATGTGAATACATAAACATATTTTTGATTAGATATCAGACTAATTAAAAGTTTTTGAGATTTCTTAGTACAATGTTAGTTGATAATGTACCGATTCCGATAGACTTTTCTTACAAAAATAAAAAGGATTAAATGTTATCGCAAACAATGTGCCAAAGTTCTAAGATAAATTGATTTTCCCAAGGAATTCGCTTCTTGTTGTGATAGTATATGTAGTGATGTGAGTCATAGAGTAGTGATAGATAGGTTTTATGGTGATATTGTAGTTGCGCTTCAGGAAGCGGCTGAGTCTAGTCAGGTACAGAGCAACCGTAAAACAAGTAAAGAACGAAACCGAAACACTCCGGGTTGGAATAAGTTCGTTAAGGAAGCTCACGCGAGAGCCAGACAGGTATTTTTGGACTGGGTTTGGCATGGAAAACCTCGATCGGGTCCACTGTATAAAGAAATGTGTGATTCCAGAAAAATATTTAAGTCAAAGTTGAAATTTGGTCAAAGGAAACGTGATCAAATTGGGATGAATTGTGAAAAAAATCTGAACATGACAGTGAAAACTTCCCCAGATTCTGGAAACACACAAAAAAACTAAATCCACGTCCAGCTGCTCCCATTAGCGTAAGGGAGCCAGTAAGCCGGAAGAGATTGAAAATTTGTTCAAGGATCACTTTTCAGTAAAACCAGTGCTTCGGACTGATGAGGTTGATGTCGGGCGTACTGGGGGCGTCGTGTCGGCTGTTCCTGTCCACATTACATCTAGTGAAGTAAGAGCGGTACTCAAAACGATGAACAAGGGTAAATCGCCGAGGCACGACGGTCTCAGTATAGAACACCTTCATCATGCTGGGTCTCATCTTCCTAGGATTCTGTCATTGCTGTACACTTTTTGTAATAGGCACTCGTACCTACCCTCTGCATTGTTGAGGACTATTGTGGTTCCTATTGTCAAAAATAAGCCAGGAGACATCAGACAGGGGCAACTATAGGCCTATTTCGCTGGCCACCATACTGGCGAAGGTCCTTGACGGTGTGCTTGAGCGACGACTGAGTCACCATCTTAAGCTTAATGATGCTCAATTTGGGTTCCAACCCGGTCTGTCAACTGAGAATGCTGTGTTTTTGCTTAAGCATACAGTCGGGTACTATACCCAGATGAGAACACCTGTGTATGCTACGTTCTTGGATCTCTCCAAGGCATTTGACTTGGTTAATTATAAGTTATTGTGGTCAAAACTATCGGACATAGCATTACCACCTGAACTAATCACCACCTTTCAGTACTGGTATAGCAATCAAATTAACCAGGTTAGATGGTCTGGAGCGCTGTCTGACGAGTACACTCTTGAATGTGGGGTGAGACAGGGAGGGCAAACATCTCCTGCGCTTTTCAGCCTTTATGTAAACGACCTCATCGTTGAGCTCAGCAACACCAGGGTCGGCTGCTCAATTGACGGTCTTATGGTCAACAGCATTAGTTACGCGGACGACATGGTTTGGCTGTGCCCTGCGGCAAATGGTCTGTGTAAATTATTGTCGGTGTGTGAGGAGTATGCCTCTAAGCATGGACTTCGTAACAATGTTAAAAAAGCCAATTTATGGTTTTTAAATCAGGAAATAAAAAACCGATTCCTGTATCTCCAGTAAAACTTCTTAATGTTGTTCTGGAGAGGGTTACTCAATTTAAATACCTTGGACACATTGTTACTGAAAACCTATCGGGTGACTGTGACATTGAACGAGAGAGGAGGGCGTTAGCGGTCCGATGCAACATGCTCGCTCGCAGGTTTGCGAGGTGCACAAGAGTCATTCTGTCAAACATTTTACACCTGCAGCCTGTGGTGCGACTATACGCAAAAGACCTATAACGCTCTCAGGGTTCTGTACAATAATGCCTTCAGGATGCTGATGGGGCTACCAAGGTTCTGCAGTGCTTCGTCTATGTTCGCGGAAGCGCGTGTGGATGACTTTTACGCTATCATCCGTAAACGGAGAGCGCAAGCAGCATCCTGTTGGTTACTAAAGATAAGCCAGCATGTCCTATCTTTAAGCACTGGATTCGTAACCATATACACGGACCCAGAAACCGGGTTCGGTTATTTTTGTTTAATAAATTTAGTTTTAACCATCCTATGATACTTAGTTCTAAAGAATATTGTTACGAACACACCACTGTATGGATCTTGATAGTGGATCTGAAATAAACGTTTTTATTATTTATTATTATTTAATCCCAGCACACTTAAGGCTTTGTTAAGATTATCAACATTTAGGTGGTTGACCGTAATTTTAAGTAACTGCCAATTATAACTAATGTTTTTTTGTTCCAAATGCTGATAAGTCGAAATAGACATAACTTATTTTCCATATTCGACTTGACTACATGAAAAAATGGAATAGTTTTTTAATGTATGAGTTAGTGAGTATTTATGTATCTCAGTTAATTGTGAGTAACCTTCTGTAGCCAAAACAGCTTCACGGATTTATTTCTGGAATATCAAAATTATCATACCAATTTTTGTCACATATAAACATTCACATTGTAACTAGTTTACTAAATATTATCAAACCATACAAATTGACTTTAATCTACTACTCATTGCAAATATATGTGTTTAGTAAAACAATAATTTGAGATCAACTTGCTGATCTATGCGTGGGACGTCCAGCACAAGGTAGATAACCTGGTAAATGACCTAGTAAAGATTCAGGAAGCCGCTGGATGCAGGCCGCTTCCAACCGGCCGATCTGGAAGTCACTTGGGGAGGCCTATGTTCAGCACTGTACGTCCTGTGGCTGAAATTATGAGGAGGTGGAAAATAACTTTTAATTTTTTGGGTTAATTTGATACGTTTTGACGAGTCTCATACTTCTTAGTCTTAGTGCTAAAATAAATAAATTCTAATTCCATGTGTATTTTGTTACAGGTACAATCGGTGATGGAACCTGATCGCCTCGCTACCGAAGTGACAACACATAGGTCGGGTTCTAAGCTCATTATAAAGCCACGATTGCTTGCGCTTGCGACCTTAAAGTAAATATCAGGGGCGTTTGGTGCATATAGGCAATTAGGCAGTGCCTACCTGGTAACGAAATGAGGTAGGCAGTAGGTACTGTAACGGGGTTCGTTGCACAGAGGTTTAAATAACTTATACCAATTATTACGGATTCTCGTAGTATATTCAATCAAACTATATTCTAACACAATAAACATCACAACTATACTTAGCTCTGTTATTCTGCTGGCTGCTTTCAATATTTCTTTACAGTGTCATTATTTTCTGTTTATTTATTTAATTTAATTACTTTTTTTTTATTATTTTTCAATTCTTATCATAATTCTTTTCATAGCATAATTCATTGTTTTTTACTCCGCTTCACTCAAAAATATTCAAAAGCAACTTTCATATTTCGAACATACCTTGGTAGACGTAGAGGTTTTACTCGCTTGGCTATAAACCTCTACAGTACTTACAAAATATGTGTGTCATTGGTGAAAACCACAGATTTTAATCAATAAAACTCGTAAGTAAGTATCTACTGCCTACCTTGTAATAAAATTAATGCCCGCCACTGGTAAATATTATGACCTAAGATGAGATTCTGAGAAAAATCATATAAGATCTCATTTCTGGTCGTGTTTAACTAACCCTTTTACGTAGAAGAAAACAAGTAGGTATGACCAATAAAGACGATACGACGATTGACCAGCCTGTAGAATCGTCAATTTATTTTTTGTCCAATTAATTAGGCCAAAGTCTAATAATTTTAACCAACATTCGATTTGCAAGAAACAATAGAAGAATTCCTATTAACTATATTTATCTCTCTATTAAATGCATTTATGATCCAGTCGCGTAATGGATAGAACTTATTTACCACTATTTACAAAATGTAGTCCTGTAGAATTCATGCAACGAGCCGTTTTCATCGGACCAAGGCAAGCAACGCCTAAAATGCATCTTTCTGGTATTATTGTTTTTCAAAACTAAAACATTCCTTTAAAACAATTTCGCAAATCAAATGTTCTGACAATAGTTTACACTATGCCCTTAAATATTTTTGGGCCATCTACGAAAGGAGCAGCCTTTATTAATTGTCAAAAAAAACAGCTAATCTCGATACAACTGTATTTTATGAAATAAAAGTGTAGACACAAATATAAAAACATAAATGTGTAGAGGATAATTATATTCGTAATATGTAGAAATATTTTTTCGTAGTAATTAATTCAGCTTTTCGAACCCGCTAAAGCGTGGTGTTGTAGTCTGAACCGCGAACCAAATTACCAAATCGGTCACCTTATTCGTATTCAGCGTATAGTCCAGAAGTTTTAATAAACGTTAGGATTACGATTTCATTAAGTTAACCCGCTAACACATAGAAGCACTCGGTACTTATAAATTGCTTAGTTGGTTCCAGTTTAAATGGCCGTAATGATTCTTTGTTAGCTACTTGAAGGGATAAGACTCGACTACTATTTTGAGACTCGGTTGAATCGAGTCATTGTACAATTTCACTCAAGTACCTTATGGCAATTCATGCATGTCAAAAGTTGTCTGGTCACTCGAATAGTTAGATAAAATATAAAATATTATGCAACAATTTCCAAAAAAATACAGGGGTCGTTAGGTTGTAATTATATTTATTTCATTATTTGCGCGTGAAGGTGGTCCTATAACATATTCTGTGGTAAAAATCTAACCCAGCCTTGTCGACGAGTGATGAGTTTTTTTTTTACTTGATACGTTATTTTATGTTGCCTCTCGAGTAAAAGTAGAGTAGAGTTGCATCACTATACATGGTTCCCGCCCAAAATTGTTCATGTCCGCTGTGGCCGGGATAATATTATAAGCGCGTTGCATTACGTGTACGTAAATGAATTAGCCAGTGTGGCTAAGTTTAAATGTGACAGCGCGATTAACTATAAATATTTGTGTTTCTCGCTTACATTTCAAGATGTAAGCGAGAAACGACATATATTTCATTTCTACAGAATGTAATTTTTTTTTTTTTTTTTAATAATACACGACTTCTATAAAATGAGACATCCTTAATTAGACTATAAAGAATTTTTAAGGACCTAACACCAAAATATTTTACAAAAAAAGTTTAAAACTAAGAACCGACTTCAAAAATAAACTAAAAAGCGAAAAATGATATTTTCTAAAACATACCCAATCAGTTATTTTTGAGTCAGTGCGAATTACATTAAATGCGATGCAACGTACGGGCAACAGCTCGTAGACCTACCAGAAAATCTATTAGAGAATTTTTGCCTTTTTGGGTAGGTCGAAGTGCTGTTGTCTGTACATTTTTAACCGACTTCAAAAAAAGGAGGAGGTTCTCAATTCCACTGAATGTTTTTTTTTCTTTTTTTGTATGTTGTATATAATATGTTTGTTACGCGATTACGTCGTCAATAATAGACCGATTTTGAAATTTATTGTTGAGTTTGAAAGGGTATACTCCCGAGGTGGCCCCATTTACACCAAGTCAAATTCTGATGATGGGATCCCTGGGAAATCGAGGGCAACCCTCAATTTTTTATAGGCACCCGTAATGTTTTGCATATATTTTCTGACTTAATGCTGATTTTTGGGTCTGGTAATCATCATGTCATGTTGCTGACCTGATGATGGAAGCCACAGAACTCCTTAACGGATAGGAGTTATAAGATAATGCTGCAATTTGTCGACCGAACGTATTTCGCAGTGTGTTGAGCAGACGTGGAGCTTATAAGGTACCAGACCGCCAATCATTATGTACCCGCACACCCAGTAACGAAAAAAAAATTAAAAGTTCCCTTCTTAAATTTACTTGTTATTTAACGCAAGACCTTATCCTATGGTTACGACACCAAAATAGCCGCCGTTCTGGTTGGAGTGTAGAAAAACCCTCTCCTTAAGACTTACAAATTTTCGTTGAAAAATTGACTCTATATAACACCTTATTTTTATCATACCATTGGATGGGGGGGTCCATAGAGGACCAACATTAGTTAAGGTTACTTTGCTGTAAAGTCATTTTTGGCGGAGTTGGAAGGTGAAAACTGAAGCTTATTTTAAGGGCGTCCTATTTTCCTATATGGAGCTAAAACATGGACGATCACTCAAAGATATCGTAAAAAGATTGATACCCTAGATATGTGGTGCTGGCGGCGTTTGCTGAGGATTAAATGGACGGCTCACCGCACTAACGTTTCTATCATAAAAGAGCTTCGCATCAAACAAAGGCTTTCGTCGATTGTGCAAAATACGAATACTAAAGATGTTAGGACATATAAGCCGCAACGAAAGCTCCTTAGAACGTTTAGTATAACAGGGAAAAGTGGAGGGTCACCGTTCTCGTGGCCGATCACCCACAAGATGGACATCATAAAGTCCACTACAAAGCGCTCGCTCACTGAATGTACACGCAGTGTCGCTTATAAAGAAAGATGGAGAAGCATCGCAAAAGCCTCTTCCAACCTAGACGATCCATGACCACGACCACTCCATCAGGAGTGTATACGACTTAGAAGAAGATATGCTCTTTCTTTAACCCTTTCAGCGATGGTTCGTTTCGTTTGACCTATGTAAGTACTCCCGCAGCTACAGTTTATCTTGTAAACACCTGGTGCTTGTAACGGCAAGACATCCTTCAGTGTGCCTAGTAAAGTCTGTATTTTTAACCCCGGGCTGTATATCGTGGGAATGGACCATTTCTTTAGCAGGGAGACAATTTTTACAGTCACTCATTTCACGTAAGGCAAAAATGCGGGATGTCTGCTCACATTCGGACTTAGAAAGCGTTTTATCGGTAGCTTCAAAGGACGTGGTCACACTGTGTAGCCGTTTTTAATAAAAACCTGAACACGATTTAGCTCTTGCTTTAAATGTTTAGGGTCACAGATATCGTATGCTCTATTTCTTACTGATGACATCACGGATTGTAAGTGGTGCGGATGGTGATGTTAGGCAACGTGTAAGTATCTATCTGTGTGTGATGGATTTCTATAGACAAAGTGCGATAAGGACCCATCCGATCTTACTGTAACTTTGATATCCAGAAATGACAACGACCTGGCAGACTCCAACTCATATATAAAAATCATCTTAGGATGAATCGAGTTAATTAAGATGTTCTAAATATCGATCTACTACTTGCTAGTTACCTTTGATAGTACTAAATATGTCATCAACGTATTGTTTCCATACTCTGACGTGGGCCAAGTTGCAGCGCCTTTTCTTTAAAATGTTCCATCCAGATATTAGTAAGTACAGGGGCTACAGGGCTTCTCATTGCGAATTTGCGACACGCGATTATGATCGCATGAATTCCCGTTTCATTGAGTTTTAATTATGCAACGCGAAAGTTTAAAAGTAATTATTCGGTTCTTAGTTTTTTATAAACTTTTTTTTTGTTTAAGTGATCAAAAAATCGGCCGATTGGGAAGTTACTGGGGGAGGCCTAATTCAGAAGTGGAAGTCCTGTGGCTGAGATGATTATGATGATGATCAAAAAATTTGATTGTCATCAATCCGATAGAATGGAATATCGAGATATTTTAATAAGTCACCCAATCTACACTATCTGTCTTATTCAGAGTGCATTTGCTAGAACGGGACTAAGGTTAAACCACTGATTTTTGTATGTTAGTACAGTTAACATTAGTCCCGGACTAGCAAATGCACTCTGATTAAGACAGTATTGGTTTTAACAACCATGTAACATATCGTGGTACCATCTTTGCATAGTTCGGGGCAGATCAATTGGTGTGATTGTTCAAAAAAGATGTATTTATAAATATATTTAATATTTTAAAATTATTTTGCTTCATGTTCGCATATTTGTACTAAGTATACGCTTGGTAGTCGTACTCGAAGCGTCATTGTACCGCATGCGTGGTGTGGTGACACGCTATGCCGCATCAAACAGAGATGTTTTTTTTTATTACAGGATGTACAAAATAACAGGACACTCCTTAAAACCACGTGATCAGCTGGTCACATACAAGAACTTATTTTATGGGATCAACGTTGAAATCGGTATTTTTTTTAGCTGCTCCATACACTTACGCATATACTCCTATTAATGTATGGAGCATCACAAAAAAAAAAACGATTTCGATGTTGCTCCCATAGGAAAAGTTGTTGTTTAATAGCAACTGATCATGTTGTTTTACGGAGTGTCCTATTCTTTTGTACATTCTGTATGATGGAAATGGCGTAATGAATGTCCGCGAAACTTGTTTGTATAGTGAAAATATCCGTGTTTGTATCAGTAATCTCACTAGTGTAACGACTTCATAGTTGAGATACATTTTCACAAATGAGATAAAAAAATAGATCCTTTCTACTCGTACCACCACACCAATTTTCAAGCCCCAAACTTAATAAAGCTTTTACTATGGCCACTAGACATAATATATATGTTTATAAATATCCATAACCTAGCTACAAATGCTCGCGCTCATTACACAAACATTTGCCCCTTGCGGGAATTGAATCCTCAACCGCTTGGTTTGGTAGTCCGGAGCGCGGACCACTACATCAGGTCGCCTGGTATAGTGAAGAATTAAATAATAATATTATTTTGGAACTAAGCTATTAATGGTACTATTTGTCACGTCCCATTTTTTCCAAACTCCATGGGTTATTTTGAATTTCAATTGTTTATAAAAGTGGCCGCGAATTTATCAACACTGTAGCCACTGCAGCATCACGCTACGCGCGGCTACGTGAGCGGGTTTCCATACGATTTTATACAAAGAATCCTTAAATGCAAAGACTGCGGTGCTTGCAGGTACTGCAGTGTTAATAGATGCGAAGCAGCGCCTACATAGACGAAAGACGCTTAACCCCAGAGACCTCCAAAACGAGACTACTTAGACATTTTATTGTTACACGATGATTATCAACTGCTCGGAAGTCAATAATTTGAGAGCCATAAGAGACGATATTTATTACAATTAAAACAGAAGTATAACCTTCTTTTATAACGAAAAACCCAAGCTGAACCCAATCTAGACAGTTTTTAAGAGCCCTTGATATCTTTTGAAGAGCGATAATATTATAATTTAATTCGTATTTTTTTAGTTTGGTGTTTTTCTTTATTAAGAAGACATAGGTTAACGATCATAAACTTTCGTGACTGAGGTCAAAAGATTGCGAAAGCACAACCTTTGCTTTTAGTTCAACTGAGTTTATCAGTGTAGTGCTGCTCTCATAGATTTATCTTAGGTTGTTATGACATTATGAACACCTGATCAGTGAAATTGTCATCTTAGCAAAATAATGTGTACTTGTTGATAGGTATTAGTTGTTGTTATAGAAACCGACATATCTCTGGTAGACTCAGACTGGGGTCGGTGCCCGTGTCCCTATCCCAGTGGGATGTTGTGATACATGATGTAGGTGTAACGAGTGTCGAGGTAATATTAAACTATTAAACAGTCTGTATGAAGTTAGTAGACTTACTTCTAAAACAACTTTTATTTTACTAAAGATGCAATTTTGAATTATGTGTATGTATTTTATTTAAAATTTTACTAATAAACTTACGAATAGTGTACAAAAGGTGGACTTAATGCTAAAAATATTTATGTATGCTATTTAACCATTGTATCAGGCAGAACGCAGTTAATGAAAATAAAAGTTAATTATCAAATCAGTATTGGTTGCTTATTATGACGTACTGCACTAGACTAGACACACTATGGATGTAATGCATAAATAGACACAATTATGATCGTTATTATCATTGATATAATAAAACAAAATTATATTTTGAACCCTGATAAACGTATTCAAACCCACAAAACCGTTCTCGCGCAAGTCGCAAACTGGACTTTTGGCATACGGTAGTACCAATAATAAGTAGGTATTATGGTTACTTGTAGCAATAAAAGGAAAAAAATGTTAGTTACTAAAATTGATGATTCATATTAATCATGATGTATTAACAAGCGTTCCACAGTGGTTTGTTCATAGATATTTGACAGCGTTTTAAGTTTGTCAGATGTAAGAGGGAAAAAAATAAACTGACTTTTGATTATTTTAAAAACTGGAAGTTAAGTTGCGCGTAGTCAATAACACGTCTCGCGGTCGATATTAAATTCTAAAGAATGCAATTTGCGTTCGCGATGTATGCGGTATTTATATAAACCTACCGTATACCGCACTGATTGTAATATGCTATTACAATTGCTCAGAAGGTTTCTGAATGTCGCGCATCGCGTGAATCTCTAACAGGCTCATTGCCTGTAATGGCGCCTTGTTTTTACTTAACGCATGTCATAGAGACGTGTTATAAATAAACGTACGACACGTAAAGTGTGAATAAAAGTTTTTTTAATGATTTACTTATTAGCTTATGCCAGCGGATACGTCTTCGTTCACTTTTCACGGAAACACAGGTTACTACAAAAATGTATCGTTCGTTCGAACGTTTAAGCCTAACAAATTAAAATAACCAGTTACTTGTACCAATCCTTTGACAAAATAAACAAATAAAATTAGCCGTGTAAAAACACGACCATTCTCAATTTATTGTTCACTCGTTGTTAAAGATTTGATACAAGTGAATGGTTTCTTTAATTTGGCAGGTTAATACGCCCGAACGCACGAAATAATTACGTAGTAGGCCTCCAGGAACAGGATAAAATTATCCGATGTATTAAGCTAGAACCAGCGGTTCTTAAACTTTTTTGCTGATGGAACCCTTTTGGAAACCGTAATATTTGACGGAACCCCAAATAAAATAATGTTAACCTACTAAGTGTTAAACTGTTTTTTTTTTTCTTATTATTATTACAAGTACTCTCGCGGAGCCCCTACGGAGGCTTAGCGGACCCCTAGGGCTCCGCGGAGCACACTTTGAGAATATCTGAGCTAGATCAACACCTTGTATAGACATGTGTGCTAATTTCATTGACCATTAAACCGTGATTGAGTAACATGCAAACATTAACGATTATAATTCTAAGTAGGTAACTGTCCCGCTGCTGAGCAAAGGCCTCTTCCCCCCAGGTCCCACCTGTGCCTGAATAGTTAGTTATTAGAGTGTAAATATATACCTGGTCCTAAACGGGTTTTATCCTTCCGTTCTTATTAATTCTTGCTGTTCAACGTACCTACATACTTTTATTCACACATAAATTACGTTTTCCATAATGATAGTTTACCCATACTTACACGTAAGATTGAATTTTAACAAAGTAAATAGTACTTGTAGGTACTATGAGTTTTTGTGATGTGATTTTGTAAAAAACATACCTCCTAATTTTTAATAACTTCTCAGTCTTTCTTATAACAATAAACTCTGCAAATAAAATAAATTTTGATGAAAACTGAAATAGAATTAAGAGTGTGTACAAAGATTTCTTAGCAGCTAAATTCATCAGTCAACAAAGTCGATGGAAACCTAGATCCAACCGTCGCGTCGTATCGATTAAAAACTTCAAGTATGTTATTTGAATACTTTCTCGCTACGTTCGTGCTGTAAATAGTTTGAATTGCTCTGGTTTATAGAGCAAATCTACAGCCAGCAAACCGAGCCATGTACACGCACACACGGTCCATTCATTTGTGTGGTATTGTTTCTGACCTGAATAAATACCCTTCCACAATGCTCTTGCTACCGTAAAATAGTAGCGGCAATTATCACAACACACAGGAGCGTCATTGTACAGTAATTGTTGTACTAGAGGCCGCCGATGAGTAACGAATGACTCATACTGATAGCGCGAGTGAGGCGACCATAGAGTAACACGATTTTTGATGCGAGAGACTGCCTGGCGCGTCCGTGTCGCTCAGATGCAACATGCAACACCTAGAGGCAGCAGTCACTATGGTTTGGCCTTTAGTAGTTAAATAAATTGATACTTAATTAAAATTCAGTGACGTTTGGTCATCTGTTAAATCAAAATACTAATGATGTTGGACGTAAATCTAAAGCTTTTTTAACACATCTGCCTTTTTGGTAAAACCGGCTGGCGCACGCTTTTTTATTGTGCTAGTAGGCGTTTCAAGACTTGAAGAATATTTCAAACTGTTAAAGGATATTAAAGAATACTTTGCTAGTTATCTTCAGATCAGAAAGTAAACACAGTTAGGCTAAATGCCGACAGCCCTCACACTAACACACGCACCTATTACTTATCCTACCAAGTGTAATAATATTCTACCGAGCTTTATAATTAGATTTTCAAAGAAGAACGTCGAGTGATTTAATAAACAGTTCTTCCGTGGTTTGGGCGAGCGTGTGTCGAAAACGCTCGCAAAGTTGGAAGTGTTAAAACGAAGCCATAATTACTCAAAAGAGCGAAAACTGTTACACAGTATTCTGTGTTATGTTTTATCATCCCACGGAAACTCAAAAACAGGATAAATTCCTAATTTATGTAATTCTATAAAAAAATTCAGCTAATTATTTGCAGCCTTAAAGCATGATGAGAGAAACAAACATACAAAACTTACATTAACTTACATTTTTAGGTATTACTTAAAATTTGTAAGATTATACACGAAAGGGTAAAGCGTAGCTACATTTAAAAAAAATATAATTACAATATAAATAAACAGGTTACCAAACATAAAATTACTTAGATACTTAAATTAAATTACAGTTGAAATAAATAGTTTTTTTTTTATACATACTACCTTAGACGTCATTCGAGCACTTGACAAATTATTCTCAATTATAACAGGTTTGTATTCATATTGATGAAAAATATTTTTCATGCCGTGAGATTGTTTTAAGAGTTCATGGTTATGGCCCAGATAAGTGAAGGGCAATATTAGGCGAGAAGACTATTAGTTTGTCAATTTCGCAGATACTAGTTCAAAATGTACAGTTTGTGTTTACACTATTATACATAATATACTACTCTGTTAAGAAAGTACCTGGATAATATTAATAATACACTAAATGTTAGTTATTCATCCAAATTTATTTTATCGCCTTCAAAGTATGCTCCTTTAGAAGCGATACACTTACGCCATTAAATAATCCAATCATCAATACATTTTTTAAACGCTTTTTCCGGAATCGAGTTCAGTTCTCGCCGCGAATTCTCCTTTATGTCTTCTACCGAATGAAACCGGGTGCCACGAAGTGGTAATTTGAGTTTAGGAAAAGAAAGAAGTCTGCTGGAGCCATATCTGGTGAATAAGGTGGCTGCTCGATGGTATTTGTTGAGTTTTTGGTCAAAAATTTGTTCACAATGATGGCCTTGTGGGATCGTCGTGCAAAATCCAAGAATTTTCATTCCACAAATCTGGAATTTTTCGTCTAATTTGCTCTCTTAAACGCCGCATAACGCTTAAATAATACTCTTTTTTATCGTTTGACCTTCTGGCAAGAATTCTGAGTGCACAACGCCGCGACAGTCAGAGAAAACCGTCAACATGACTTTCGACTTTCGATCGAGTTTGGCGCGGTTTCTTCGGTTTCGGTTCAGTTGGAACTATTGGAAGGCGCCACTCCGAAGCTTATTTAACTAGTTTGCATGTCAAACTCGAAACCCACGTCTCGTCACTAGTAACAATGCGTTTTTATGAATGTTGGGTCGGAATTGACTCGTTCTGCCATGTCCTCAGCGACTCTTTTGCGATTGAGTTTTTGTAGAAAATTCAGGTCTTTTGGGACTTGCCGAGCGGCAACATACCTATTTGATTATTGAAATGGTACGAATCGACTCGTGTCACACATAAAGTTCGACAGCTAGCTCTCTCAAACTTAAATGAGGATTTTCAGTCACTATTTCCTTCACTATTGCGATGTTATTTTCAGTAGCAGACGTTGATGGCCTACCAGAGCGAGGCAAATCTTCCATTACATCTCGACCGCTTTAGAACGCTTTGTACCAATAATAAACACGTGTTTTCTGTAACATTTTCAGTGACTCCGAACACGAACACGTGTATCTGTCTGTCTGTCTGTCTGTCTGTCTGTCTGTCTGTCTGTCTGTCTGTCTGTCTGTCTGTCTGTCTGTCTGTCTGTCTGTCTATCTGTCTGTCTGTCTGTCTGTCTGTCTGTCTGTCTGTCTGTCTGTCCGTCTCCGTGTAAGGGTGCTCCCAAACAAACATGGTTTTATAGCCGTTTTTATAGATAATGGTACGGAACGTACCCTTCGTGCGCGAGTCCTATCCGCACTTGGCTGGTTTTTTTTATTTGACCCAAATTAAAATTAATGATCTGGCTGACTTTTCTAGGATATGTAATGTCACAGGTTAATGTGTGCCACGCAGACATAAAGACAGAATGGCTCCTGCGAAGTTTTGAAGAGTTTAAAGTGATGTACTTGTCGGATTGCATTCCGACTGAAATTGTAGGTAGTTTGCTAGACTGCTTTCAGGGAAGAGAATTTCTGGTAAAATTCATAGTAGGTAGAGGGAATAATGGAATAATTAAATGAACTTGTGTGTGTTACACACTAGATATGGTATAACTAAAAACAATACTGTATTTAATCTTATTATCAGATGTAACTCAAACTCCGTGCCAAAATGGAAAATAGTTGTGCCAATCTAACAAAAACAAAAAATATATAATTTTGAATTTGGAACCATAAACAAATCATCATTTCCCGAAACTTTTTTGACAGAATGTATACATTTGTTAAAAAACGGTTTAAGCGTAAGTTTGTCAAATTATTGGTATCATATCAACTCCAATGTGGCGCCATTATTGCAGTGTTTGGTTATGTAAACCATAGTGAAACATTATTTCTCAAATATTGTAATGTTTCTGACGCAAGTTTGACAACTTAAAAGGTATGTTTAACAGAGTTATTATAATATATTATGATCGCAGACCGTCCCATCATCATCATCAGTGGCAGATCAGTTAAGGCATGCTTACACTCTATTTAAAAAAAACAAGCATTTATTTATGTCTTTGTGTTCGATAAGTAAAGTCAAGGTTTGAAAAATATAAACTCGAAAACCTTAAAAAAGTAGGGTGATTCAAGGTGCCTCTGGACTTCTTGACACAATTTTTAGCACAACCAGTATACGGTCAAATCTGTCCCTAACTTTCTTAAAGTTATTTACATTTATTATAGTTAGTTACGCAGCAAGATCTTGTAGGTAAATATGTGAACGTTTTGTTTATGCCAGAAGGATGTCAACTGATACAAATAACATTAATTAATAGTAAAGCGGAAAATTTATGTGTTAATACAAATTCGTATTATAGTGACCTATTTCCTGTTACCTATAAGTTATTATTAATTTATAAGATAGGTAGTAATAATGGTGGCGATTCGGCTGCCATGTGACCACTAAACTAAAACTTAGTATGGCTCTTTTTCTCTTGAATGATTTCACAGAGCAGTGACCTCGTATCGAAAAGATGTTGTTATTTTCTTGTTCCGAAACCTTGTCATTTTTGGTCTGATCTGGGAATATTTATTTACTGCTCTTGCTGTTTGACCATACACAAAAACCACAAAATCCTTCACATGTTTGATATTACCAAAATCGGTATTTGATAAACTTCATTAAACACGTAAACACGTTAAATTTTGCTGCATAGTTTCTAATTATTTAAGTTGAATAGTGAGAAAGTATCTTTATCAGTTTGACTATTCTCTGCGTCATTACAATTCTGAACAACATTCACGGTAACTGCAACTTTGCAGCAACTCATGATTTACTAAGTTTCTTGGATTTGTTACTGTTCGTTATTTGAAGAGCAGACCGTCTCTAAGAAAAGTGCCATTTTTACGAGTCGACCTAAGTAAAAATCGACTAGTTAAAATAGATGCAAGCATTATAAGAAGTAAGGTACCTAGGTACGTCAAAATCACATATTCTTGGTTTGTTTTTTTAATAATTATTGTTATGCTGTTTCGTACTAAATGGTCTATTAAACTTACAGTTTTTTAAATAACTTATAATCGATGTTTTTTGTGTTAAACTAAGTTATCCATAAGGCCAACAAAAGGTATCTGTTGTTTACACCCCCTATTTAAAAAACCGGACAAGTGCGAGTCGGGCTCGCCCACCGAGGGTTCCGTACACATTAAGGACATTGTTCTGGGTTTATTAACTGTTCACCTAAGAACCAACAGTGATAAAAGTACTTTTCTATGTTCGAAATGACATGTTCTTGTATGTAAGCAAAATAATTAACGACGGAAACTTCTGAGAACTTAATTATTAGTTTTTATAGTGATATTTAGTTTAGTTAGTTTAAGTTATGTTTTATTAAAAAGAAACAATATTGCTAATATAATGTTAAGAGCATATTAACAAAGAAGAATATGCGCAAATAATTGTACAGAGGGGTTGATGCCTAGTCTCTATCTCGGTAATGACCTTGTAGAGCAGACAAAATGGATGCAAAACGCGATTCTTTAAAGGCTAATAGCAATCTATACTAATATTATAAAGAGGAAAGCTTTGTATTTCTGTATTTTTGGGTGTTTGATATGGATAAACTAAGGAGCTACAAGGCCAATTTCAACAATTCTTTCACCATTAAAAAGCTACGTTATTTTGGAGTAACATAGGCTACTTTAAAATACCGAAAAATGCACAGTTCCCGAGGGATACGAGATAATTAATTATAGAGGGCGCTGATTACTATGTAATATAGCGCTTTAGCTGGCAAAAAAAATTAATGAAAACTTATTGTGTTAGATTACAGGTTTGGATAATATTATCAAACGTCTTTAAATAACAAAAAAACAATATATATATTGTTTTAAACTTTCATGGTCACTAGCATTAGAATAGTTAGTAACAAGATTGCTACCATGTACCTTATTTTTGAGTTCCCGATATTTCCCGATATTTGTCTATAGAAAATCCACTCACACTGACCGCTATCGCAACGCAACCTCGCATCACCACCCTCGACATCTTAATTCTGTGGTAACTGCACTGACAAATCGAGCCTATGACTTATGTGACCTTGAACACCTAAACCAAGAGTTGGAACATGTTCACAAAGTCTTACAGAATAATGGATATAGAGGGCAGCTACCACCTAGACACAAATTAAAATGTCTACGATCTCCAAAAGACAGTTTCCCAATGGAGAAACCTGGTGTATATAAAATTGACTGCAGCTGTGGCAGTTCATATATCGGCCAAACAAAACGTACCATAGCGTGCCGAATGAAGGAACACATAAAAGCGGTCAAAAACAACGACAAACAGAAATCGGCAATCGCGGAACATTTGTTGGAATCAGGTCTAAATCACTGGATTGAGTTTCACAACCCTCAGATAATTTCGACAGAACGCCACTACATACCAAGAATGGTCAGGGAAGCGATTGAAATTACAAAGTACAAAAATTTCAATCGCGAGGATGGGTTTAAATTATCAAGTGTCTGCAATCCACTGATTCGTATGTGCAAAAACCGAAAAAAACAACTGCTGTTTCGCGGTCAGATACTGTTAGTGTTGTGTGTCGAGAACAGGTGCGAGAAAATAGTGAGTTTGTAGACAATGGTACCGGCGCGTGCAATAAAAGACAGCGAAAGAGGGTAGACCGATATGTTTGCCCTTAACAACCTACCCGCAAGATCTTCAGTTACTCCGTGATCATGGCGCTTGCAACAGTGCCGAAATATCGGGAACTCAAAAATAAGGTACATGGTAGCATAGAGAAAAAATAATACATGGTAGCAATCTCGTTACATTATTCGCTATTCTAAAGAAACAATATGATAATAAATAATGCTCCATCTGTTGCCGACTGGATGAATGAAAAATGATGTAAAAATGACAATTGACAACTTGCCAAATGTAAAATGAAGCTACCCAAAGACGGCCGAATTTTAGTTATACGTGTTTCTTGAGTTAATTTTAACTTCCAAATTTGCACGAAAGTCACATGAATGTGTTTACTATCAAACAGTTTCGTGTATTAAATGACACGTCAAGGAATCTTTGCACATGCTAGGTTAATGACTTGGCAGTAGATGGCGTTGATTAGTGAGTTTACTTGCTTTACTGTCTGTGTTGTTATAATACTTTTTATAGCATACCTACCCTTGCAACATTTAATACATCTACTGTCCAAAAGAGGGCGACCAAAGCAAATTGTGTAACAGTATAATACTATCTCTATTTACATGGTTGAGTTGAAAATGCATTATTAAGAAAATAATATTGTCTCTTCGTCTTAAGAAGCCCTTTAAAAGGAGTCATTCAGTTAGCTACTATTGGTACAAAAGTGTTTCGTTATAAAAACGCTTCGGTGTCCAATACTGCTTCGTTTTCATTACAATTTGAGGCATAGCAAGTCCACTGCTGAGCATTTTAGATTTTTAAGCTAACCAACACTTGAAACAGCACTTCTTGACGTTAAGTATGGTACTTAATGGGTTACTGTCATTGTGACAACTCTGAGTAGATCGGTAGTTGGTTGAACTAGAAAAAGGGATTTTCTTAGGATTCATGGTGGTAGCGCAGCGGTGGCACCGGGAGATTCTTGAAGTCAAAGTAATTTATTTCTGTAGGTAGATTGGCCATCAGAGACACTTAATTTTACATGTCCCAATTTTTTCACCAACACCGCTTCGGGACTACACATTGGCTGGTGAAAGAAGAAGCGGCGCAACAAACTCAGTCACCTTTAGAAAAAGAACAGTCCGGTGTTCCTCCTTCGTGCGATCCTTTTGCCGCCGGACTGCCACTCCGTATCGGTGGACAGGACCAGTCGTTGCCCGGGGGACGCTACGTAGACGCAGATAATTGGGTGGAGTAAAGCGCACCACCACCAGTATGATATCACAGCGCGCATAATTACGTGGTTGATAAAACCTACCCCACTCTCCCTTAGCTACCTGTTCTAGCTCATATACCTTTTACTGTCTGGAAGAAGTGCTCACGGCAAGAAATGCCGATCCAGAATTTACTTGAAACATCAACACCCCAGCGACTTTCATCAAGATCCCCGATCTGGACTGATAAAAGCCTAAAAACCGACTTCAGTCCGAAGACAGCGTGGCAGTTATGTTGAGACACCTTTGAAGACCCACAAAAACACTTAATTGAGGATTCGAAATATAAATCCGCTGGTTTTAGTTCTACACGCCAAGTATGGGTAAGGCTAAACTGGTTCAGATCATGATGCGGGCATACCAATCACCACCTTCATAAGTGGGGGCTGAAGCAGTCACTTGCGATTGTGGTACCACGGATCAAACCTTACTCACATTGCCAACGATTCAATCGATATTTAATTTTTAAGGATTCTAGCAGCTAAACGCCACACGATATGATGATAACAATAAATCAATCCCAAGGACAAACTTTATCGATGGTTGGCATCGACCTAAGGAAGAGGTGTTTTTCTCATGGGCAATTATAATGTTGCCCTTTCTCGAGTAAGATCTCTTGAAAATCAATATTTTTTGTTGCCACCTATTATAAAAATACCACTTATAACATTAGTTGAAGCTGTGAGGTAAAAATTAAAAAAGAAAGGCAAAACCTCTTAATTTGAATAAATCCCTTAAAAAACTAACTTATTTTGTTGACGCAGCAAACTTCGTATCGCTTACGTACCCTTTACGAACAGTTTGTATGATGAAATACAATTTCCATTTTTAGTTTTTGCCTTGCAACTATTCCAATGATTCCCATCGTTTTAACCTTTCCTGGTCTTGCACGAAAATTTAAAGATCAAATTAGCAAAATCAGTCCGGTCGCTCTCAAGTTTTAGCGAGACTAAGTAAATGTCCACCCGGGCGAAGCCGGGACGGGCTGCTAGTCTTTTATAATTAAGCTGGCGTTGCCTCACGTGCATGCAGCCAATGCTCGCGCACATTAAATTTACTCACAGATTTCAGATCTGAATCTGTATCAGAACTCAGAAGCCTGGGCTTTTTTCACAAGCACAAGTATTACTTAAAATTTGGTAAAAATGTTTAAATAGCAACATTACAATTTTAACATTTTTACAAAGTTTACTCATATAATAAACACGAGTATGATGAATGAAATATTTTATTTTTACACATTACATTACATATCACACTGAATCTTTTTTAGCATATTACCTGATATTCATTCTCACCGTTTTCCAAATTTTTGTTTACCACATAATGTTTAAGTTTTAAAATAATGATTTATAAAATATTTAGTAATAAAATTTTGATACTTATTTAGACTTAACTTGACATAAGTCATTAATAAATCACAATGTTTTATTATTCGCAACCTAAAGTTACCAGCCAGAAGTAAAATATATACCTATCCTATAACGTTCATTATGTGCCATATAGTGTTTTCCGCCGGCATCATAGGTTTAACTTGCCAATTGAATAGTATTCATATTTATTTGACTTTTAAGATTGAAGGCTGTCTCGTGTACAAAGTAAGAAATCATAAAAGTCCTTTAAATTTGATTTTACAATGCAGAAATTATCGTTCCCATATTCTGATAAATGTTGATTAATGAAAAAATTGAAGATGAATTTTGGTAATTTTTAAATGTGTTTTGATTCGTAAGCGAGTTTCAACAAAGTCCTTTTAGAGCAAAAATTTTTCCTTGTTTATAGACCCCGTTTTCTTATGATTTAATTACAAATATACAGTTTCCAGATTTTCCCTATACTTGTGGTACAGGATGGTGCTACTTGCCAAATTTCATAGTTCTAGGAATACGTGAAATACCCTATACATTTTGATTCCTTTAAGAATGTCGAAATATGCGTTTTTTGCAACATAAATGGTCGTATCTTCTTTTTAAGTTAACTTAGAAGTTTGATTTTTTCACAGCTTCTAGAGACCATAGACTTGAGTATATCAGTTAAATTTTAACTCGATATCTACACGCCTTGCGGCACTAAAGGATCTTGACAGACACGTTTGATGGCGTATCGTTTTGTCAAGTTCACTTAGACGTTTGATTTCTGCACAGCTTCAAGAGACCGTAGATTCGAGTATATCATTTAAATTTCAACGATACCTGCACGCCTTTGGCACTAAAGGGTCTTGACATACACGTTTGATGGCGTATCTTTTTTTCAAGTTAACTTAGAAGTTTGATTTTTGCACAGCTTCAAGAGACCGTAGATTTAATTATATCATTCAAATTTCAACTCGATACCTACACGCCTTGCGGCACTAAAGGGTCTTGATAGACACGACGGACAGACGGACAACAAAGTGATCTTATAAGGGTTCCGTTTTTCCCTTTTGAGGTACGGAACCCTAAAAAGAATACACCAATATCGGGATCTTTTTATTTAAATGTTGTAAAACATTATACTTAAAAAGAATCATTATCATTGGTTGACGTTCGCTTAAGATATGGAATAATTTACACACGAAACAAATTACCGTCTATGGCCGGTTTCAATATCCTATCTATCTCTAACTTTCTGTTAAAATTTCAACCTCTGGTAGCTATCTGTCAAATTTACCGTTTCAATAATCAAAGTTAGATTGTTTTTTTTTATCTAAAGCTTTGATCTACCTTTGGGAGGGTCTGTTTTTAACCAGAGATAAGCAACTCCAAATAAAAAACCAAATTGGATGTTCCATTCAATAATGCTTTGACAGCTTACTAACGATATTTTACATAACTTTAGTTTGAATTCCGCCTATCTCTCGAATTTTTGCGATAATCCATTACGTCTTGTATTTGTTTTTAGAAAATTGATAAAATATGGATCTTACGTTACTTTGTTAAGCTATAGTATTTATTTATAGCTAGTTTTAACTGTTATAATAGCGCTTAAAAAAAATAATCATCAATCTTATTGCAAATGCCATTGGATGCTAAGAAAATACAATATTTTCATAAAAAAATTAGAACGGAACGTATTGGAGGGACTTGCTGCTGATTGGTCCATAGAGCCTATCCATAATCTTAGAAAGACTCAACTGCATTTTGTTATTGAAACTCAGGTAACAGATATTTAGATGTTTTCTGATTTTCTCAGTTAGCTATCTCCGGTCAACTGTAGATTGGATATAAGAGAACCTCGTTTTTGAAGTCAGTTGAAATTAAGGTAAATAAACAAAACTGGTCACCGGTCAAACCACAAATTACATATAGCGGCGACGTTGTTCAAACTCTACGAAAGACAGAGCGAAACCCACGCAAGTCGTCTCCAAAAATAAACATCAAATTTTATACTTCCTTTTCCTATCGTTCCCACGATAATTCTACCAAGGGGACAAATCAAAATAAAACTAAATTAATTAAGTCAGCTGTTATTAGGATGCAGATAAACAGATTGAGTGTTAGGTGCTGTAGGTTCCTTTTTTTTAAAGCTAAGTTCACATGGCAATTTGGTAAATAAATGGAGGTCACGGACTTACTTTAAATCTATAAAACTGTCTGGCCATCTTTCTCCTATTCTTGACTACCCGAATGTGTAGGAGGGTGGTAATTCGCGTTTAACGTAAAGGGAATCTCGTTTTCTTGTTTGTTCGATTCCCGGTTTTGGTGAATTTTGGTCAGAAAGAAATCTCCTTTTTTGTCTCCTACCTGTTGATACAAGGATATAATTCCATAAATCGAGAACAGGTCAGTATGCCTATTATATTCTCTATCTACGCAATAGTGAAATGAATAATAGCTGCAATGTGCTCTACTGCAACGCGGCCATTTTTCGTCTAATTTGCTCTCTTAAATACGCTATAACGAATATACCTACTTTTAATAATATAATTATTTGATTGTTCTGTATGTTTTCTTTTCGGAATGGTCAGTTCAATTGCCCGGCCTAATGGGGAAATCGGCCTTACATTATGATACTGGTGTCATAGTCAGATACAGTAGGATCATTTTTTTATTATTTTTAACTGACTTCAATAAAAGGAGGAGGTTCTCAATTCGACTGAATCTTGTTTTTTTTTGTACGTTTGTTTTATGGACCGATTTCAAATTCTTTATTTTTTAGTTTAAAAGGGTATACTCCCGAAGTGGTCCCATTTACACCAAGTCAGATTCTGATGATCCCTGGGATATATATATATGTTGCTACGTTTGGTGCGACCGATTAAGGCGCCACGCGCATACGGAAATAAAATAACAACAATGAAAATGATACAGAAAAAATATAATTAAAGTAAAATTAAAATAGGAACAAAAATAAATATTTTGTGTTGTGTGGCTTGCGTGGGGAATTTTAATTGAGAACGCAAAAGAAAACTTATTTATTTAACAACTAATTAAATTACACAGAATTTAGAGGTATGAAATTCCAAACCGGTTAACAGAATAATTTATATAAAAAATATACAATGAACGGGCTTATCGAAAAGTAAAAACACAATAACGAAGGTGCCGGTGCCGGATAGTCGCCCTTATCCTTTGCAGTCGGATTAAATAGTCGTTGCTAGCGCAGGTTCGTTTCTTTTCCTCGCAGAAGTCGTTGCTAGCGCAGGATCGTTCCTTTCCAACGCAACAATGTATATATTAAGAATAAGTTTCATTTTGAAGTCGTTTTTTAGTTTTTTTAAAAACTTATTTTTTAATAGTTACGGCACCTTTAAAGTTGTCAGTTCAGCTGGTTTTTTTGGTTTCGGATCTGCAACAACAGCAATGGCAAACAAAGTGTGCTTATAATTAGACTACGGCATACCTTAAGGTTAGGCAGAACCGACGAGAGGTAGAGCAGGAAGGTTCTCGAATGGCGACCACGCTTAATCAAACGTAGTGTAGGACGCCCCCCGGCTAGATGGACTGATGACCTAAAGAAGGCAGTTGGCAGCGACTGGATGCAAAGGGCGGGAGATCGTGCGCTGTGGCGCTCCTTGGGGGAGGCCTATGTCCAGCAGTGGACTGCAACAGTGGCTGATATGATGATACCTTAAGGTTTAACAACAAGAATATTAGTAGATACCCGTAAATTTTTGTCGGGGTCGCGCAAACCATCATGGTAACGATGAAAACGGTTTTTAGATTCCTGTTCTTTAAGACCATTAAAACTAAAAACCTTAATTAAGATAACAGCAAAGATTATATTTAAACATTTTTTTTTTCTTTTTAGGTTTACGTTATTAACTTTGTCTTATTGTTAACTTAATGTGTTTAATAAATAATATTAATAGATTACAGCAATTTAGTTAATCCAGACATGATTTTCCGTCTAGTTTGTAGTGGGTTAGGTCGCTGAAATTGTGCAACGGCAACCTTAAATGCTGGTTAGTAACCTATTAAGCCCGATCACAGACAAGAAAAAGACCTACGCAAAAAAAACGAATATTTTGAAACGGACCATTGGGCTCCTTGTTCATAAAAACGTTATTTTATAGACATGATATGGTAGGTTCACATGAACCTTGCTTTTGCTTGCAATAAATACTTACAACACAGGAGATAAAATATCTTCAATTTTCGAAACTTATTTTTGGGTATTTTTATCTGACGTCAGACTAACATAACTATGGAGTTAAAAATTAAAAAAAACGGATACTTGTATTGATTTTTTCACAAAATATGACCAACTGAAATTAGATATGTAAAAACACGACCGTTTTTAATTCTGCATAAATTGTCTAAGGTTTGATACAAGTGAATGGTTATTTTAATTTGATATAGGTTATGATATGATTTGATGTAGGTAGGATAGAAACATTTTCGTAGTAGGCCTGGTATCCACTCAAGCACACATCTACCCCTTCGGATACCGGTTCTTGTGACCAGCGCACTGCCACTTCCCTTGCTTATCCTATAAGTTATAACGATAACATTGGTTTTCTGTATTTTCTGACTAACTATTTTTAATTGTATCCATCGAAGCGAAGAGAATTTAAACTTACTTAAATAAATAAAATACTCATTTTTCTTTGAAGACGGTAAAGTTCTTACTAAGGCTATTAAGTGGTCATCATAATTTGATGTGCCCTGCCTACGGCTTAGGGCATGACCATTTAATAAGAGACACCTCATCCAAGAATGAGGTAATACCGTATTAAGCCTACGAATTAAATTATTTCAATATTGGTTGGGAAAGTAAGTTCATCGCTTCGTAAGAAATATTTCAAACTTCTTATTCAAACAAAACATAATAAATTTTGTATTTCACGGGTAATTTTGAGCACGTTGGGCAAATACTAAAAGGTTCATCAGGGTAAAATTGTCGCCTCGAAGTACGCGGAGCTATTGAGAAATATATTTTATTTTTTTATATTTTGAATAATACCTAGTTAGATATTTAATTAAGAGTTTACGAGTAATTGCTATTGGAAGATTTAATGTTATAAAGCAAAATCTACCAGTCCAACTTATAACATTGTAGCTAACTCATCTCTGTGCATCTTTGTTTTATTATAAACTAGCTGTGCCCGCAACTTCGTTTGCGTGGACTACAGGATGATTGCCATACTATTGCCATATCAAGCAACGCTGTGGACTTCGTGAAGCACTATTTATTAAGTAAAGAGCCTTTTACTAAGACTAATCAGCTATTTTATAAGTCAGTTCCAGCCATGGAGTGTTAAAATGTATTATTCGCACCGACTCTAAATAGTACTGATTAGGTATGTTTTAGTCAATACAATTTGCTTGCGTTTTAGTTAATTTTGAAGTCGGTATTTAGTTTATATGAAACTATTTTATTAACGTTTAGTGGTAAGCCCTTTACAAAAAAATATCATTAAGAAACTATTCTCATTATTAGTTATTAGGTCGGTGAGATAGAGGTCGCTAAAAGATGTTTAACAGAAGTGAGGTCCAGTTAAAAGTAAGCCTGCCATTCTTTTATCGTATAACCACAGTTTAAGATCTTTCGTTCAAAATTAAGTCACATTGAGAAATAAACTTATAATGTTTTTTCTCGTTTCTGGGTGTGTTGGTTTACACCCCCAAAAAATAAAATTTCTGTCTGTACCTCGTAAGTGCCACGTCTGCCCAATACACTGCAAAATATTATCTGTCGACGTCTGTAAGGATTTTTGTGACTTGTGACTTTCATCTTCAGCTCAGCAGTATGATATGATAAGCATAACTGACAGACGCAAACATCTGAATAAGTTATTTAAAGTTGACAAAAACACTCTATGTGCCTACATTTTTTGAGAATTTTCTTTGATTTCCGTGTAATTCCTCCATCAGATCCTAATTTGGTGAAAATGGAACCACCTCGGGAGTATATTCTTTCAAACAAAAAAAGAAATTTTGATATCTGTTCACAATTGACGGAGTAATCGCGTAACAAACATACAACATACAAAAAAACATTCAGACGAGTTAAGAACCTCCTCCTTTTTTTAAATTGGTTAAAAATATCTTCAATGTCATAAGGTTTAATAAAGTAATAGACTTTCGGTTCCTTTTTATTCTATATTGTAATCAATCCTTCCAGTGTCATTTTGCCATGAGTTTCTTAGCAGGCGCGGCGAATTGGAAATGTTTCTTCTGAAATCTTTTTTTTACCGGCATCAGAATTTAATGAATCAAAGCCTTATATAAGCGCACGGGTGAGCTTAATCTATTTGTAAAAACCGCAAAGGAATCCGTGCAGTATCTTCGGAGATTAGCGTATACATACAGCACAGACAGACAGACAAGAATTAAAATAATTGCATTTTTGGCTTCAGTATCGATTATAGAGTGCTCCACAAAAACAATTTTCAAAATATCTTCAATAACCCTTTTTATTTACTTTGTGATTAAATGTACTGTTTTTCGAATAATGTTTTTGTATATTTTGTAATCCCTATATTTTTTTATTATGTTGATTGAAATACTGTAACTTCTGAAGTTAGGGGAGATGGGCCAAAAGCGGGTAACTTAAGTTTTGTGTCAATAAAAAAGACGTTACTGCCACAAAATAGAAAAAATACAGAAGGTCCACTCCCGCCATTCTTGAAAATAACTGCCTAAATTGGGCTGTCTACCTAGGGTTGCTATTCTGAATTTTTGAAATAAGTTAGTGTGCTTTATTACTCCGATACATCGATTAGCTTATACATTCATCTTATCATACGTCCAAGCCTTAATGGGAAAACAAAGCAATATTTACTTTTCTCAACTTGGCTTCTTCAATGACTGTCGTTTTTAACAGCGGCGGCAGCTGCGCGTTGTTTGACAGAAATTATACGTACTAACTTGTTATTTACTCACATTTCATGTTTATCCTAGCAAAAAAAAATGTAAAAATACCAATGAATAATTTCATATGTCTATTATCTTTTATTTAACGCTTACCTAAAACACTGGTGTTATACCAGCGACGATATGCTAGGGGAAATTGAAAAGCCCATTTCTACTGAATGTGCAATGAAATGATAATTGATCGCTATCAAAACTTTTCTTTAGCTTTACTAATTACTTACTTTACTTTACTAACAAGAAAAAACCAAGACCTAGTTTTATATACCTTTCAATATTATTTGGAAATTTGAAGAACGTGTGTAATCACAATTTTGTGTTGTATTAAAACATCCAAACACACTGCAGCAGTAATAAAAACGCTTATCCATTTTTTGCACGTAACAATGATCAATGCGTAGTAAACTGTCGTGAGTGACAGCCCGCTATAGCTCTATCCCCGATCGTCCGAGATTTCTAGTAAACGCAATCTGTGCGTGACGATTATGACGCATAGTTCCGAGTGGACTATCTGTCTAGCGCGCCGGCGCTATACGTAATTTGTGTTACTGCAGTTGCAAAGTTATTTATTTTTAATAATTCATACAAGTATGTATAAAACTTTGTAATCAAAACTAAAAATCACTTCTCTTTTAATAAATCACTTCAAAAACTCATCAGTCGGTCATTTTACCCGGTTTTGCCCGCAGGGGGTTCCCAAAGCAGGTATGGCCCCTGGGGCAATCTTATAACTAAACAACAATTATTGCTTTGTAGCTTATACCAAAACTATAACGAGTCAGTCTTTTAAATCACATTCGTCAGTCTTAATTATAGTTACTGCAACATTTATTTATCAAAAAGAAAGGTTTTGTGAACAGTATCAAAATATGAAAACAATAATATAATTATAAAAAAGTAACACTACCGTTCACAAAATAAATAAACATGCAAAATATTTTTAATGATCTGTGGCAATTTATTCTTGACATAGATCACAAAAGCAGGCCCCTACACCTAAATAGCTTGTGCATTGTTCATGGACCCAACAACCGTTTACCCGTTTTACCCATACCCGCTTTGCCCAAAAGATACTTTTTCACGTTTTGTTAAATAACCTCAAAATCTTTATCAGAAATGTAGTACAAACAATGAGAATTCTACGATGTTTTAATGCAGAACAATACACAAGTAACAGATTTAACACAACTTAAAACAGAATGAAGTAATTCATATTCACATACCTTGATATTTTTTTGTGAAACAGGCTAATAAAAACTTTCGCGTCTCAGAGCTCCGCCGCGCGTCGCCGATATTTCGGCCAAACTGATTCGTTTCGGAACGCGTTCGGGCGATGCCGCGACATGCACACATTTGCACAATGGGCAATATGCGTGAATAATGAAGGCTATCCGCTTTGGGCGGTATACCCGCTTTGGGCTCACCTCCCCTTTGTGTTTAAGGTTTGTAAATATTATACACCGGCACTTTAAATAACCGAGATTAAGTGACATCGTAGTTGAGGTAATGTAACCTGAATGAACATGAAAGAAGTCTGAATGAATATGTTAGGAAATTTTATGTTTGTCAAAAAGAATAAGCGCATAATGTCAGAAACGCAAAATGACAGATTCTTAAAATGTCAGATGTTAGTAGATTGTCGCAAATGGTCAGAAACGCAAAAAGACAGATTAGAAAAATGAAAGATTCGTAAAACGATAGATTCTCAGAATGTCAGATTCGCAAAATGTCCGATTCTCAAAATGACAGATTATTTAAAAAACGTAAACATCACACTAAAATACCGGGTGGGTACCGCAATCTATTGAGATGTGATCGTAACATAATAGTTATCAGTGTTACAACAGTAGAATATTATAGCTATTATTATTAGGTCGTGTAAAAGTTTAAATACAATTATGTTAGTAGGTATGTACCTTTGAATTATATTTTAAGGACATTAAAGGTTAGAATACGAATATCTGAGCATAATAATAAAAAAAGTTTTTTTCATATCTATAATAAAATACATATTATTATTATAAATTTAAAGGGTAGATTACAAAATATTGTTTTAAATTTACCATATACACTACAGTAAATAAATAAATAAATATCATAGTGTTATAAATAATCCATTACAAGTACCCACTAATAATGAATTATTTATGAACAATATAACTTAATATAGGCAAATGCACTATGTACCTAACTACATATTTTTTGTTGATTATATTGCTGATTTTCTTTGAACATCTAAAGTTCATTTACAATTAGAAATAAAAAATCTGCCAAATTACACGTCTTTTATTGAAATTACTCGCACTGTCATGTTCACTAGCGAACAAAGGCTGCTTATTGATTTAGGGTTGCTGCATTTCTTTCAGTTTGAGAATCTGTCATTTTGCGAATTTGTCATTCTGCGAATCTGTCATTTTGCGAATCTGACATTTCGCGAATCTGTCATTTTGCGAATCTGGCATTTTGCGCCACCTCACATATTGCGTTTCTGACATTTTGAGAATCTGTCATTTTGCATTTCTGACATTATGCGCCAAAACCAAAAGAACTTGTGCAAACTTACGTAGCTTTTCAAAGGTTTTAATATTAAAAACAAATATTGCTACTTCACAACATACGGTATTTTGCAGGAATAAAGTGAAATAAAAAATGTGTGCAACATTGAGTTAAATAATGTGTGTAACATGAAAGCTCATTTAAAGTCGTCACATGTTAACAAACTAAGATTAATTCCAAGCCATTTCCGATGCTCAGACTTCTCAGAAATAGCTTTTATTTACTTTGAAATTTTCCTGATTACACTATTCAATGAATCGATGTTTATTTCGAAAGGAAATTGCCGTGTTTGTTGATGTAGAAAATTGATAGAACTATCATTTTAATCAAAACAAATTGTTTATTTTTCAGTTACATAGGTTCGTAACTAACTCCTATTCATCGTCTTAATATTGAAAAAAATATTTAGTTACCTCATGAACATGAAACAATTATAATAATAATAATAATCTTTATTAGGAATTTTAACAGTGTTCTTAATTTAAACGGGAAAAACGATGACCCCTGCAAAAGTTAAAACTGTGGCGCAGAAGCCAACGCCCCCCTCCGGAGAAGTTATACAATTCCAAATACGACTAATTTAAGCTAATGATTATGTACACGTGTATGTGTGTGTGTGTTTGTGTGTGTGTGTGTGTGATGTGTGTGATGTGTGCGTATGTGTGTTCATGTGTGTGTATGCATACGTGGGAGTATATTTATGTGACTGCATGCAGAATTACGAGTAGTAAGCTTGTCAGGAATTAAAAGGATTTCCCAATTAAGGCCTCGGTATCTTCATAAGATAGAGTGAGAAGCCAATCCAAGCATTTCATTTTACATTTATAGGAGGGTAACGGGTAGAGATTTAACTTTTTGTTTATTTTATTATACAGAGCAGGGCTCATGTAATAAAAATGCCGAGCTGCGAGAGATGTTCGACGTGGTACAGTTTTACAGACCCTGTCGGATCGACGATGGAGCTCTGTAAACTTAGGGTCGTACGGAAGCTGGGAGTGCTTACGAACAATAGTGGCAAGAACGAAAAGCTGACGCACTGTGGGAACTTTGCATATGGAATACAGTTCTGTTGTGGGAAAGCGAATAGGCTTTTTGGCGATAACTTTTAAAACAGCTTGTTGAGCTTTTTCGAGTCTCAGCATATGAGATTTCACCGACCCACCCCAGGAGGTTATGCAATAAGATAGAATTGATTGCGCTAGGGCATAGTACACAGTTATGAGACAATGAAAGTCAGCAGCAGAGCGTAGGTGTTTAAATACAAATATAAGCTTCCTAATACGTGAGATTACAGCTTGTATATGCGGAGTCCAGGTCATCCGACTGTCCACCAAGACGCCTAGATATTTAATTGAAGCAGTGCGTTCAATGTGAGTGCAGAAGCAAGGTAATGTTGCAGTCTTAGGGCAGCAATGTGCTTGAATAGAAAAAGTTTGTGGTGGGTTGTAAGCTACATGAGGGGCAAATGCTATAAATTTTGTTTTAGAAACATTCAATGTGAGGAGATTCTCGCGCAGCCAACATGTCACAACAGATAAGGCATTCTCAGCAAAGGTGCGAGCCTCTTCCCAGTTGCGGCCGTGTATAAGAAGCACAGTGTCATCGGCATATGTGATGATCTTACAGTTTGAAAGAGCGAGGTTGCACAAATCATTGATGTAGATTAAAAAGAGGGTAGGACCAAGGACACTACCCTGTGGAACACCAAACGAGACGTGCTCTTCTCCGCTTCTTAAGCCATCAATAAGGACATGCTGGGTACGGTTGCTGAGATAGCTGTGGAAAAGATCAAGTGCAATTCCCCTCACACCGATGTGCTCAAGCTTAGAAAGAAGAATAGGAACAGACACAGTGTCGAAGGCTTTACAGAGGTCGAGAAAAACGGCAACCGATTTAGTTTTGTTTAAATTAAGTAAGTATTATATTTTTTATTATATAAAAAATAAATTTATAAATAATAATGTACGTAACCTAACCTTCCCTATTCACATGATCGTGCTACTATTTTAAATGTGAAAATTTGCATTTATGTAACTCAATCGAGTTTTCACGGCTGAATATTTGATATTTCGTACAGATTTTACATTAATTTAGTTTAAACAAACCGGCCAAGTGCAAGTCGGACTCGCGCACTAACGATTCCGTACCATTATCAAAAAAAATAACACGTTTGTTGTATGGAAGCCCCCTTAAATATTTATTGTATTTAGTATTTTTTTTGTTGTTAAAGCGGCAACATAAATACATCACCTATGAATATTTCAACTGTCTAACTATCACGGTTCATAAGATACAGCCTGGTGACAGACGGGCAGACAGACAGACAGACGGACGGACGGACGGCGGAGCTTTAGTTATAGGGTCCCGTTTTACCCTTTAGGTACGGAACCCTAAAACACATAATTATCATTAAATGTATCTCTTACTTCTTGGCTATGGCGAAGGCCTACATCCCGCAGTACACTTTCGAAGACCACAATGAATATAAAAATGAATTAGTAACAATTCCGGTAATAACGGTACCACTTAGGTGATTTAAAATTTCACATGCGTTGGCAGTAGGAGTCGTTCATATTTTTTTTCTTCTGACTAGTTGTGTTATGGCACTAGTACTTAGAGCAGTTGGTTGAATGCTGTAAGCACTAGTATCACAAAATAGAAAACGCCGCGCCGCTATACGTAATTTGTGCTAGTATCCTGCCTGAAATTAGGGTTGCCACTACTAATTACATATTAGGAAACATATCATGGGCAATTATTAACTCCGAATTAAACATGAATTTAAACACAATCCTGAAATTCAGAAATATGTTAAATGGAGCTAAAACAGTTGATTTACAGATAATTTCAATTTGGATGCGTTTATAACACCTAATTTACTATAATGATGTAACCGCATTTGTATTAGGTCCGATTAATGCTATTTAAATAGTTTTATCTACTTTATAATGTTGTTGTGGTACTTGTGGTATTATCTCTACTACACTCAAAGTGACATTGATTGGAATAACTATTAAAACGTAATACTCAATTTTACAATACTCTTGGTTTTTTAATCTCTTAGCCCAACTAAACGAGAAACTGATGCTCACTTTTCATTAAACTGAAGGTTATTAATATATTTATTTTTATAGATAATTAATGAAAACTTGGTTAATTTAAAAAAAAAGTAGGTTTGCTCATCATCATCAACATTTAAGTCATAGGAAGTCTACTGCTGAACATAGACCAGTGACTTCAGATTGGCCGGTTGTAAGCGAGCGACCTGCACCCAGCCTAAATAAAATAAAAGCTTAAAGTACTTACCTACATGTATAACTAAATCTATTTTGTAATCGTATGGTTTTATTATCTGTTGAATATTTACAGGGTTAATTTAAATTAATAAATAATAATAATGAAAATAAATAAAAATAAAACAATAATAGACAAATCTAAAAAATAACCGTGATTGAGTGAACTGATTAAGTGCTCGTCGGGCTAGACCGAAGGCCAGTCGGAGGTTATAAAAACACATTTTATTCTTGTCGAGCTAAATGAAAACCTTTTCTTTATTCAGCCAGAAACTCTGACTTAACAGTCGACAATCCTATTTGTATCAGTCCAAAACAACGAAATCAAGCGATGAGTCAGCGGCGAAAATAATACAGTACAACCGCCTCGTACGCGTAGGTTATATATAATATACATCATGTACATACCAAATGTAGGTCTTGTTCTGTTGACTTACGGCTTATATTTGTATGTTTTTCTTATATAGTATTTGTGATGTTATGCTATCGTTGTTATCATTAGCAGAATTTTCTTTAAACAGTTATTGAATTGAATTAAAGCAACATGGATGCGATATGATATGATGTGTGCGTATTTTTCGTTTCTTATTAAATGCTTATAATTAGTCTTAAAAGTATCGTCTCGTATGATGTCAGAGATAAGACAACATTTTGAAATGCAAAATATGATATCTTAATCCAAAACAACGGACAGTCCGTTGTTTTGGATTTACTCAGATAGATTGCGTTTGATTTGACTGAAACTTTATTGTCTGATGTATTTTGAAAGTGAAATTATTTATGCCGTACTTTTTAGGGTTCCGTGCCTCAAAAGGGTAAAACGGAACCCTTATAAGATCACTTTGTTGTCTCTCCGTCCGTCCGTCGTGTCTGTCAAGACCCTTTAGTGCCGCAAGGCGTGAAGGTATCGAGTTGAAACTTAAATGATATACTCAAGTCTACGGTCTCTTGAAGCTGTGAAAAAATCAATCTTCTAAGTTAACTTGAAAAAAAGAAAGGCCGTCCAACGTGTCTGTCAAGACCCTTTAGAGCCGCAAGGCGTAAAGGTATATAGTTGAAATTTAAATGATATACTCAAGTCTACGGTCCCTTGAAGCTGTGAAAAAATAAAACTTCTAAGTTAACTTGAAAAAAAGATACGACCATTTATGTTGAATAAACGCATTTTCGACACTCTCAAGGAATCAAAATGTATAGGGTATTTCCCGTTGTCTTAGAACTATGAAATTCGACAAGTAACACCGTCTTGTACCACAGGTATAGGAAATAATCTGAAAACTGTATATTTGAAATTAAATCATAAGAAAACGAGGGATTTATGCAAGGAACAATTTTTGCTCCAAAGGACTTTGTTGAAACTCGCTTACGAATCAAAACACATTTGAAAATTACCAAAATTCATCTCATATTTTTTCATATATCAACATTTATCAGAATATGGGCTCGAATATTTCTTCATTGTGAAATCAATTTTTAAAGGACTTATGGTTTTTGACTGTGTACACAAGCCAGCCTTCGGTGTTAAAAGCATTGATGTAATATATAAGTCAATGGTTAAAAGTCAATGAATAGGTAACAATGACAATAGTAAGCCTGTGAAAGAAAGATGTACGCTTTGTTAAACTTATTCTTAATACATATGAATACTATTTAATTGGGAAAATTAAACCTATGATGCCGGCGGAAAACATTAGATGGCGCGTATTAAATATATTTTACTTCTGGCTGGTAACTTTAGGCAACGAAAAATAAAACATTGTGATTAGTGACTTATGTCAAGGCACGTCAAAATAATAAATAATATCACTAGACGTTTTTTTTAAATCATCGCTATAAAACTTGAACATTAGGTATGTGGTAAACAAAAATTTGGAAAACGATGAGAATGAAAATCAGGTAATAAGCTAAAAAAATATTAAGTGTGATATGTAATCTAATGTGTTAAATTAAATATTTTATTCATCATACGTGTTTTATTTTATATGAGTAAACTTTGTAACAATGTTTTAATAGTAACAATGTTTCATAATACTTGTGCTTATGAAAAAAAGCCCAGTTCTGATACAGATTCACGAACCACCTATGGAATTTACATTTTGTATGAATTGTGGTTCAGCTAGTGGATCTACGTTGCTGGAAAACGAACAGATTTTTATTACTTCCTAGCTGATACCGGCTATGGTGACCGGTACTAATTATTAGCAGACTACATTATCCCAATCTGTGAACAAATGTGCGCGAGCATTAGCTGCATGAACGTGAGGAAACATCAACTTAATTATAAAAGTTTGCTGTTAGCCTTTAAAGAATTGCGTTTCGCATGCAGTTCCGATTTTGTCTGCTCTACAAGGTCATTAACGAGATAGAGACCAGGTATCAACCCCTCTGTACAATTCTTTGCTCATATTCTTCTTTGTTAATATGCTCTTAAAATTATAACTTAACTTAACTTAAACATAACTTAAAAATCACTATGATAAAGCTAATAATTAAGTTCTCAGAAGTTTCCTTCATTAATTATTTTGCTTACATACAAGAACATGTCATTTCGAACATAGAAAAGTACTTTTATCACTGTTGGTGCTTAGGCGAACAGTTAATAAACCAAAAACAATGTCCTTAATTTATACGGAACCCTCGGTGGTGGAGCCCGACCCGCACTTGTCCGGTTTTTTTGTAAGTGTGTCAGTTAAACTTAAATTCATTCACGAAATTTAGAGAAAGGCCATGCACTGCACATCCCTTTTGAAACATAAACTGTTTTAAAAACTACAAAATAGGCCTTTAAAGGCTAAATCAGTCAAAGCTATCGTCAGTACTTTCGTCATGTTAATAAAACTTCATTGGTTTAGCCGTGAGAAAACGCAACGCGTGTCAAGAATTGAATATTTTAGATTTTTAGAATAAAAATACAGATCGTAAAACCGATCTTAACTAAAAGCGATAATTATTAATGTTACTAGGCTTACTGCCGCACTACAGACGTCAATAATAAAGTGTGGATTACGGTTTTTGTTCATTTAATAATGGTCTTTATTTGTATCACTTTTAGTGTTACAGGTTTTTAAAACTAACCTCATAAAAGTTCTGGACTTATCATGAGCTCTCGAAGCAGTACTTATTTAACCTTGATTTTTTTCTGCCTAGAGTCTTAAAACAACACTGATTATGTTGTCTTGTCAATAGAGTTCATAGCTGGGCTTCTGCATCATCATGTGTTTGATTGTTTCAATGTCAGTATAAAAAACGTCTTTGCCACTTCAAAACTTTTTGCCTGCAATAAAATTTTGCGATTACTCTTAAATAGTCGTCGTAGTCGGTCATTAAGTCTGTTTTACAGCATTTGACCTCGTTCGGCGGAGGCATGTTTAAATAATTTGGCCTACTGATGTTTAGATACCAAATTATTTTTGTCAAGTGAAAAGTTTTGGGGTGCCGAGAAACGTTAAGAAAGGAAACCTTTACTCACTTAACACAGTCCTTTTATGCACCCCATGCTACACACCCTAAATTGTTCTCAGGTATGTTGTTAAAAGTAGTTTTAATAAATAAAAAGTTGCACTTTCTTTCACACGATCAAACTTTTACGAGCGTAATATTCTTTTATCTGAAATTTTTATAGCTAAGCAATCTATAGTGACGTCCCTGAATGCCATTTTGGGACAACCTGTACATATTAGCTAGGTTTGTATAATTTACAACACGTCGATTTATCAATGTCTATCCGGAAATGTTAGGTCATGGTTAATTAGCCCAACAAATTGATTTCGTGGTGACTTTTAGCTATAAAAAAATATTTCAGGCAACGTTAAGCCATATGCTACATTTTCAACATAAAGACAATTACAATTAATAACAAGATAAGTTATACCTATTGCATTATTATTAGTTAATTAATTAAATTACATCACATTACAAACCAATAAAAAATTAAATTGTAATACAATTGAATGGATAGATAAATTGAATTGATAAAATGAAATAAAATAAAATAAGAGTATTCAATTAATATATTGCCGCCTTACCCGAAACTACAGCAACATGTGCGTTGCAGATAGGATTGATTGCCCCTTTACACGTTACGGATAAAGTGGCAATCAATCCTATCCGCAATCATTCGCATGACGGCATTGGAGCTGGCCCAGACCCAGCGCACCAGAGACGCGCGCCTCTTGCGCATAGTCGCGTAAAAACAATCCGCGCGTGCCGCTGCGAACTTGCCCGAGGCGCTGCAGTAGCGGGGCAGCCCAAATACAGCCCTGAATGCGTTGTTAAACTGGACACGAAAGGCGTTGTACACTTTCTGCGAGTAGTTGGCCCACAGGGCACAGGTGTACAGTGACGTGCAGTATGCTCGAAATAGAGTAATTTTTACCCCGTCCGAAAACCGCGCGAACCTTCGAGCCAACATATTCGCCCTTCGTGACAAAGCACCCTGCTCCCTCTCGATGTCAACATGATCCTTAAGATCAGAAGTCACTATATGTCCTAAATATTTGAATTGTGTCACTCGCTCTAAGGAGACACCGTTCAGCATGACATTTGGTATGCTCTCTAGACTTCTAGCACCAGTGGTCTCAAATACCATGAACTGACTGTTCATGACATTGTGTTTAAGGCCGTGCCTCTCAGCGTACTCCTCACAGACCCTCATCAGCTTATTTAGGCCGCAAACAGACGCGCTCAGCAGCACCATGTCGTCAGCGTAACTCAGATTATCGAGGCGATAATCTGAGTTACGCTGACGTTGGCGAGGTCAACCCGCTCTGCCTGACACCGCACTCCATCTGATATGCCTCAGACATTGCCCCCGCCCATCTGACTTGACTTGACTTGACCAAATCAAATGCCTTGGACAGGTCGAGGATCTATATTTTCTATATCTTCTTTTTCCTCGCTTCCTCATGACTGAGGGTCGTGACGTGACTATTAGAGGCCGTTCTCTTGCGCACCAATGCACGCCACTCCTCACGATTTTCCGTCTTCCGGATTGATGTCTGTAGAGTTCCCTGGCAGGCTTCTTTCACGACATCGGGAAGGTGATCTTCCACGACTCTTTTTTACTTCCACGTGGCAAACTACAATAAGCTTTTCCAAGCTATTTGGCTCGCGTCTAGCTAGCCACGTGACCGAAGTACTGCAGTATTCGCTGGAGGCAAATCGTCGATAAGCGGGACTTGATCTTCAATTCGGACAGGATCGACGCATTGGTCCGGCGTGCCGTCCAAAGGATTCCTAGCATTTTGCGCCAACACCACATTTCATATGCGTCGATCCTCTTCCTTAATTGCGTGCCTTCAGAGTCCACGTTTCCGAAGCGTAAAAAAATATAGAGAAGATCAGGGTTCTCATCAGCTTAATTTTCGTTCCTCTGCTAATACCTCTTACCACCTCTTTTTCACAGTCACCGTCCGCGGCAACCAGAGATCCGAGATAGATAAATTTGTCCACAGTATCAAGGTCGAATAGTTCTCCTGATAGATTCCGAATAATATATTTAATGTCCCGAATAGCTATTATTATCTGCTAAATAATTTCATAAATAAATTCACTTGGTATTTAAACAATAATAAAGCATGTTAAGTAGTGGTATTTGTTCAACAAACTGTTAAAATATCGCCACTTTAGTTAGGTACGAGTACAAAACCGCTTTAAAAAGGCGCTTAATCTAAGTTCAGTTGAAATTCTATCAAAGTATCTTGTGTCATCTAATATTTTAGGAAGAAAAAAAAAAGTTTAATAAAAAAACTAAAAACCGACTTCAAAATGAAACTAAAAAGCGAAAAATAATATTGACTAAAACATACCTAATCAGTTCTTTTTGGAGTCGGTGCCAGCCATCGAGAGTTAAAATGTGTTCATTCGCACCGACTCCAAAAAGAACTGATTAGGTATGTTTTAGTCAATATTATTTTTCGCTTTTTAGTTTCATTTTGAAGTCGGTTTTTAGTTTTTTATTAATCTTTTTTTATTTTACAATTTTAAGTGTTAAGTCCTCTATTTTTTCCCTCCTAACTTCGCCAAAAATTACTTTACAGCCAAGTATTCTTAACTAATATTGGTCCTCTTTGGACCCCCCATCCAATGGTATGATAAAAATAAGGTGTTATGTAGGGTCAATTTTTCGACGAAAATTTTTAAGTCTTAAGAAAAGGGTTTACCTACACTCCAACCAGAACGGCGGCTATTTTGGTGTCGTAACCATAGGATAAGGCCTCGCGTTAAATAACAGGTTAAATTAAGAAAGGCACTTTAAATTTTTTTTTTGTTACTGGGTGTGCGGGTACGCCCCCAGTAAATATAAATTGGCGGTCTGGTACCTCATAAGCTCCACGTGTGCTCAACACACTGCGAAATACGTTCTGTCGACAAATTGCAGTATTATCTTCTAACTCCTATCCGTTAAGGAGTTCTGTGGCTTCCATCATCCGGTCAGCAACATGACATGATGATTACCAGACCCAAAAATCAGCATCGAGTCAGAAAATATATGCAAAACATTATGGGTGCCTATAAAAATTGAGGGTTGCCCTCGATTTCCCAGGGATCCCATCATCAGAACCTGACTTGGTGGAAATGGGACCACCTCGGGAGTATACCCTTTCAAACTAAAAAATAAATATTGAAATCGGTCCATAATTGACGGCGTAATCGCGTAACATACATACAAAAAAAAAAAACAGCATTCAGACGAATTGAGAACCTCTTCCTTTTTTTTGAAGTCGGTTAAAAATACAACTTAGGGACTCGTTAAAACGAATGAAATATGCCCAAACACTAAGGTTTTACTAATTGCCAATAAAATAAATAATTATTGGACAACATCACTCACATTATTATTTTGCTCTCATCCTAAGGTAAGTAGCTAATAGAAATCAGAAACAACGACGATACCACAAAATCCACCCGGAGACAATTTTCTGCATTGACCGGCCGGGAATCAAACCCGAGACCTCGCGAACGAAAATGGCGCCGCCAATGCTTGCCTCTCGGCTACGGAGGAAAATAATTAGATTTGCCATCCTCCTGGCTCGATGGTATCAAATTATCGTTTGTTTACTTTTCCAGATTACACATAGTTTTTAGGGTTCCGTATGCAAAGGATAAAACGGGACCCTATAACTAAAACTCCGCTGGCCATCTGTCTGTCTGTCTGTCTGTCACCAGGCTGTATTTCATGAACCCATAGATAGAATGTACATAGAATTAACAAGATAGATAATGGCTCATTGCAAATGATACAAAAAATGTGACACGTATGTGTGTGGTTGTAGTAGTGTTGTTCAAGCCACAATTTTTTATTGATAAATTGCAAACGGGATCAAATTGATTTGGCAGAAGTCACAATTGCCGCGGACCTTGAAGCACCTCAAGTTAAACTTAATCTTTAAATAAATAGACTTGAAATTCAGTATCACGGAAGGTTCTCGAAAGGAGACCACGCTTAGACAAACGTAGTGTAGGACGCCCCCGGGCTAGATGGACCGATGACCTGAAGAAGGCAGCTGGCAGCGACTGGATGCAGAAGGCGGGAGATCGTGCGCTGTGGCGCTCCTTGGGGGAGGCCTATGTCCAGCAGTGGACTGCAACAGGCTGATATGATGAATATTTATATATTAATGTTTTTTAATAAATTTACTATTCTAATATTCGTCTGTATTCCGAATTACGATTATCGCCGATTTGCAATATTTATTGCCGGGTACTATACCTACGTTTATATTTTGTTAATACGTTATGTACGATACACGATACGTCTACAGTTTTTTACGCATCGCGTAACTTGCTGAATGTGTGGGTGACCTAGTTCCACCATTTTGAGACTTTTGTCAACTCTACAATTAATTAAATGTCGTCAACAAAGTGGCATCCTTTCAATTTGTGGTCAACAATGTGACTTAAGGAACAAGGGCCGAGATTACACTTAACTGAATCTAGTATTCACTTCTAATCCAGATGAATTAAACCGATTTTACACAAATATTTTATTAAAAATTAATCTTTTATAAAAACCTTCTTTCCAGAATTAAGTATTCTTAAAACTGTCTAGTAGAAATTAACTATGACTAGAATTATTTAAGTCTTTCAAAAGCCCTGTCTGTTAGATTTCGAGATAAGAAAAAAGATTCCGCATCAGAAAAAGTAGCATCCGTTCCCACTTGCACGTTTTTTCTCAGGCGGTGGAAAAATAAGAGAAACTGAGAAATGTGGTTGTAAAAGCCACTCGTGCGCAGCGGTAGACATAGATACATTAGGGTGTCCAATCCGTAGTTTGTGTAGTTAAACCGTTGAATATCGAGAGGAAATTCTTTTTAAAGATTTATTTTTGCCTGTGGCCATTCTCTAAGGCCCACGATTCATGTTGCTGAGGATGTCATGCGATGTTGAGCGACTTCGCTAGAGATCTAAAAGGATGCGACACGAGACGAGTAATAGCAGGTAAAGTCACGTGCTATTGTGTAATGTGTTGATTTGATGGCTAACTAAAACATTGCACATATATAACAGGAAAAAATATTTAAATTTTCCGCTCCTGCAGGAGCTCGTGAAAATCTGAGCTCACATCTTGAAAGTAATTGCTTGAAGAAACATTGCTTTACCATTACTAAACTTCTTAGCCTATAGTATTTTCCGTAAATAGTCCAATATATCGATATTACAGTACTAGTATGATGATGTCTTACACTGCTGCAGGCGCTTTTCAGAGCGACGTTTAAGTCTTGCCCATAATCATGGCCACTGTCAAGGAACATCTAGGTCAAACAGTATGTTGCTCGGATAAAGACCACTCTCACGGCAATTAGTTCTTTAAAGGGCGACATTTGTAAACAATAACTTCCTTTTAAATAATATCCAAACATAAAACATAAAATAACATAACAAATAGTGTATCTATTTGTGTGGTTAGGAGGCCGCCCTAGGAATCGTCTTTTTTCCGTACATTTTGTTCTCTGATTGTAAAGACGTGAAATAAAATTGAAATAAAATTGCACCTGATTTTCACCAATATTTACTACCATTATGTTAGAAAAATTACGTTCGAGCTACGTTTGACCATCGTTTTACAAGAAAGTACAAGTTATCCGGAATATTGGATGTTACCATTTACTTGATTATAATATGGTCTATTTGCAGATGGCGCAAACACCTTTTTTAATTTTAATATTAAGAAAAAAAATGGTGAAATACCGAAATATTTCAGAAACTTCCATTTAAATAGCATTTTTTTCTGTTATTATGCACAACTATTATAAATTTGCAAAATATACAATAATCTAAAAGTTTCCATTTAAAATAATATGATATTTTATAAAAAATCTATATCTTCATTAATAAACCTAAGTCAAAATGAACTATAAAATAAAGCGCGTCTAACCGATCGTTGTGTGGCAAGTAGCGCCATCTTGCTGGAACTACATGTCGTCCACGTAAATATTTTAATTTAAATTGTTTATCATTGATCTGTAGCGCTCGCCGTTGACGGCGATGGCCTCGCCAACGTCGTTTTCGAAGAAGTACGGACCAATGACGCCGCCAGACCAAAATTCGCACCAAACAGTAAGTTTTTGTGGATGCATTGCCACCTGGTGAACCTCATGTGGGTTGTGGTCATACCATATACGGCAATTTTGCTTATTAATAAAAACATTCATCCAAAAATGTGCCTCGCCGCTAAAGATTATTTTTTGGCCAAAATCGGGGCCCTCTTCCAAGCGTTCCGAAGCCCATTCAGCGAACACACGGCGTTGTCTATGGTCATTAACTTTAAGCTTTTGGGTCAGTTGGATCTTGTACGAATGCAGGCCCAAGTCCCGACGCAAAATTCTCCATGTTGAAGTCTGCGAAAGGCCGAGTGTTTGTGCACGGCGAGAAATCGACTGCCTCGGAGTCTCCTGAACTCTCTCACGTACAGCGGCGATGTTCTCGGCCGATCTGGCGTTCTTTTGACGTAAAGGTGTTAGTTGGTTGTTTACCGAACCGGTCGTCTCAAATTTGGTCACCAATCGTTGGAGAGTAGACTTTGAAGGACCACTGCGTCTGCCGTAAAATGGGCGCAATGCGCGCAACGTTTGCACTAACGAACACTCATTTTGATAATAAAGTTTATTCATTTGCACATGTTGCTCAACCGTGTAATTTGCCATGGTGATTTGGCATCAGTGACTGAATAAGAAAAAAAAAGATTTGATAGATGCCGCCCAAACAAAATGGCAGCCACAGATTATTAACATCGACCCGCTCTATTTAAAAGACCCTTTAACTGTGCTCTGCGGGGTAACCATGAACTCTAAAAACAATCTCGCGCTCACTGATCATTTCTCTGGGCAGTAGCCCGGTCGCTTGTGTTGTACCTAGTAACATAAAATGAGATAATTTTTGTTGTTGAGATTTATATCTGCTTATGTTTTCAATGAGTCTGTTACACGACCTAAACATACTTTGTGTTTATTTTAGGAAAACCTTTATTTAGCCTTACTAGTTTATAAGTACCTACTTTAATTCAATGCAATGTATTACGCCGTTGGTTTTCTCATTAAATAAATAAATAAATCTCACAGTTGTCACATCTGTCAATTTTGGTACGTCATTTCATACAAAATTTGACAGAAATGATAATGTTTGACAGATTTGAGATTGTTTTAAGGGTTCGTGGTTACCGCCCTGGTTTACATAGTATTGATCTGAATGTGATTCGCGAATTACATTCAAATCAGTGTACCTACATTTAAACTATGGTCTACTTAAATACGTGTCATACAGGTCTGCATTTAAGTCCATTTCAATGTTTATTGGATATTTTGGTATTTGACTTTGTCTGAAACTTGCAAATGCGATTTTTTTGTGATTTATACTATACTTAATAATAATAAGCTTGCAAATGCGAGGTTCATTTTATAAAGGTATTATTCCAGATATGATGGTGCAAATCAAAAGAATGTCGATGTAAGATAAGTAATTTCTATAATAGTTATCCCTGAATACAGGGTTACTTTTAAAACAGTTGTCATAATTATGGAGACGAATGTGTTCGTCAATACAAACAACTTTTTTTATGTGGTTTTGTTTATCCATATAAATAACGCTCCACCTCGATGATGATGTAGGTATGTAGCAGCAACTGCAACTGTTTTGAAAGGTTATTATCCCTGAATACAGGGTTACTTTTAAAACAGTTGTCATAATTATGGAGACGAATGTGTTCGTCAATACAAACAACTTTTTTTATGTGGTTTTGTTTATCCATATAAATAACGCTCCACCTCGATGATGATGTAGGTATGTAGCAGCAACTGCAACTGTTTTGAAAGGTTATCCTATTTATTCAGTTCACAACACTTCGCAGTTATTTCCTTATCACATAAACTTACTATAACTATAAATAATTATGTATGGATATGGATTTGACTATATGAAAGTCAAAAACAAACAACAGCAATGCAAAATAACTCCACCGCGTCACCGCCGATACCGACTAATAAAAACTATTTTTTTGCCATATTTTTGTGATTTCGATGTTGGCCCCCTTGTGAAGGTTATGTAGGTATTTAAGCACCAGACTAACTACCTTAGGATCGAACACGGTTTTTTTTTACAGTTTGTAAAACGATTTTGATTGATGTTTAATATTGTGTTAGGTTAAGACAGGATTGAATTCCTGTCTGGTACGACGCTTTGTCAGGTCGCATCGCCGTTTTGTTACTAAGAGCGCAGCGTCAACTGGCCATCCGGGCCATTTGGAGTTACCGGACGGTATCCGGAAATGCAGCTCTCGCCCTAGTCGGGAGCATGCCTTGGGACCTCCCTCCTTGGCGGGGAAACCAAAAATCTCAGGGCCGAAGGCCCATGCCTAGAGAGATTTTCGCGTAGCGCGCTTGCAGGGAACAAATCTTTGTTCCGTTTGAAGCATCTGCCTCAGAACGCTGGAGGAAGCGCCTAGCCGACAGCCACGCGGCCGTTGGGGCAATCCGCCCAGTGCTCGTGGAGTGGGTGCAACGCCAGCATGGTCGCCTCACCTTTAGGCTGACCCAAATATTAACGGCCACGGCTGCTTCGGAGCGTATCTCGCCATGATAGGACGCGAGCCGTCGGCTGCATGTCACCACTGCAGCCACTGCGATGAAGACACTGCGCAGCATACCCTCGAGACTTGTATGGCCAGGGCAGTCGTAGGATGAGATCTCTCTTTGATGGCAATCATGGCGAGGATGGTCTCCAGCGAGGAGGCTTGGATGGCGATGCTCACCTTCTGCGAGGCTGTTATCTTGCAGTAGGAAGCAACGGAGAGGGAGCGGGAAGCCTTAGCTGACGCTCCAGACATACGCCGACGACGCACTGGGCACCGGAGGAGGAACTTCCATCTCCACTTGCCTCTTCCAAATGGGCCCCAGACAGCTGACACGGGGCTGTCTGCCGTCTGCCTAAGGGGGCCCCCGACGGCGCAGCGCGTGCTCCCGTGCGCTGCTCGAAGGAGACCGGGTGGAGGCTCCACTCCCCCTAAGCCGAGTGGCGCTCGATGGTATGTGAGCCACAGCCGAGCTGGGACAGCGGAGCATGCCTAGGGCCTTAAGCCTTTGGCGAAACCCGTAGTCCCGACTCACATGGCACGGATTTTGTATTTTTTCATTTAATATAAGTTTAAACTCTTAACGCTTAGTTTGACTCTTTTAAACCTTCGGTTTATAGGTACTACAAAGTCAAAAAACGTTTAATGGAAAAACCCCTATTTTTTATGAAATCTTCCATCCATCCCATGCATAAAAAGTATTAATTATACTCAAAAACTACATTACACTTCAAAAGAAATATTTGTAACATCTCTTCTATTTAGGTAAACCCTGAACATTTAAGCATTAAAGCGTACCACAGTATTATACTTCTCGGCTTGTGGTGTAAAAGACTTAAGTTCTTCAGTCTTAAATTCGAGACTCGAGACTTTTTGCATGACTCGAGACTATTAGTTTCGCGAGTCATGAGTCTCTTGAGTATTTTCAGTCATTTGTGTCTTTATAGATATGATCATTTTATATAATAATATTTGGTATATTTTTATATCGAGCGGTGGGAGCCGTTTTGTAAAGAACGCTGGCTTAAAGTCAGTCCCGAGTTCTTTTGGAAAGACTCAGTCTCGACACGACTTCTCGTAGTCATGACAAGTCTTTTTTAAAAGATCCAAAGACTTGAGCTGGACTCGGACTCAAGTCTTTGAAAACAAATGAGTTTCCTAAAAATAACTTATGTCCCATTATTATAAGACTAGGACTCAACTCTCCTACAATACTATTCCTGGCCCCATTGATAACCACAGATGATAAAATCAACCAAAACACTTAAAAGTTTTAAATCTTTACTAATTAAAATAAGTCTCTTTTTGATGATGCTAGTTTAAAAAGAAAGGTAATAAAAACATTTTAAAAACAGGTAGTATTCATTGGTTGATACATCTACATATAATTTTTACATACTTTCCACGATTGTATTACGATTTATCGCAGATATAATATTTGTTCCCCTATCACTTCACACGGCTTGTGCAAGAATCGAAACCTATAAATGTGCGAATTTGAATTCTATCCCTCTACGATAAGACCTAGGTGAAAGGGTGGAGGTAAATTGGCTACTATTGCTGCATACCGTTATGAATGAGATATAAGCCCTGCGCATTGGTATTACTTACGTAGTATAATACTTACTCTGTGGTATTACTAACCTTGTAGCGGTCAATGAACTATAGGCTAAAGACTGACGATAGAACCGAAAGAGTACTAAGTTTCATTTGCATATAATATCCCAGTATTGCTAATTTTTATTAGAATCAGCGCCTTATGTCTGTCGCCTGTCTATTATAGAAGTCTAATTTTTGCTTTGTTATTATTATAAAACTTAAAACAGGGTTATCGGTATATTGATATTACCACTTTACAAGATTTTAAGGATCAAAAATGTGGTGACTTCAATTAAATAAAATCGTCAAAAATCATATTCGGGATTCATGTGGTTGGCCTATCAAGAAAATATTGTTTCATTTTTCTCCTCTATCAACTCATGAGAGTAAAGCATCACACCAGTCTACCTGTATACCACGGGCATTACGATATTTAGCGAACATGTTTTTTCCGTACATGTAAAAAAGGATTTAAATGCTCGCACAGGAGCTTTTAATAGTCAATAGAATAATTTATGTAATATAATACTAAATTATTATATATCACAAAGTCTCAAGATAATGAACAACATAATACTGGTATTGAAGGTTTTATTTTTAACCATTCCAACAAAACAGTGTTTTTGTCAACTTCAATAAACAGTACCTGTTATTTTGTGTATCGATAACAGTTCGTATTACATCATGAATACACCATTGGGCCTGATGCGTGTTCGTATCAAAAGAACATTAGCAACACAAAACATGTGTTCGCCTGGGTCGAGTGAATAGACGTATTGTTCGTAAGTCTGCACGCGCATCCTTTATGAATGTCTCAGGCTGATGCCTAGAATGCAAATTGAGCGCTATCATATACTATCGGATTAAACATGAATATAATTATCTTCTAAAAAAAGAAACTAGAGATAGATTCAGTGGCCGCTTACTCAATTGGAGGGAAACATTGAAGCGAGACCAGCGAGACTTAATCCCTCAACCGTGGGTAAAATAGAATAACAATGGACGTGTGGTAACCGGTTACCACTTGGAAGTACAAGGATTAAATTCAAGTTTTGTCAATTTAGCATCGTAGATAGCAAGTCCAGTTATCAGGTGGAATTTAAGCATCAGATTAAGTTACACCTAATAATTTGCCAAAAGTTACACCTAATAACTTGCCAAAATTTGTACTTGCTTGTCAAATGATAGGTATTATTGTTAAACCCAAGCACCTGCTGGTACATCATTTTTGGAGCACTCCTTGCGTAAAAATATGTGCCGGGAAATACAAAATTGTCGTAGTCTCGCAGTGAGAATAACACATCATTGTTTGTATCAAGTTTACCGATGCTTGAGGTTTTTCACATCTTAAGATAAGCCTACTGTCCTACATACCTAAAGGTCACATAAATGAAAAGATATTACGGCCAGCCTTCATAAAAAAAAATTGTTAGAAAATTATAAATTTTTTGAAAAAAATATTTTTATCCTTTATCTGGGTTAATCATGTTACTACATGAATACATACATCATATCATATTAATATTATATTACATTTTTAATCATGCTGTACACATCCTCCATCCAAAGCCTCGCGAATGTATCCAATGCAATGTTTTGATGCGATTTGCGAGATATTTGAATTCGAACAATTAGGAGTTAACCATTGTCATTATTATCACTACTCGTATAATAAATCTTCAAAGCGAAATACTCACATTTAGTTTTGAGTATTTTTAATATGAATTTTATATGATTTCCTTGTTCCATCCCAATTCCCAAATGATACTGTGTACTTGTTTTACCTTAAACGACAATAATATCTTCTAAAGTTTTGTTTACTTGTTCTATATTTTTTTATATAAGCAGTTTACACCCACTTAAAGTTTTAAACCTACCTACAACACTGACCTTGAAAAACAGTCGATGGCGCGAATATTCTATCGAAAATATCGACATGCTGCAATACCATCGATACTATCGATAGTATCGATAGTAGAAATTAAGCGATATTATTGAATTTTGTCGATACTATCGATACTATTGGAGTACAATAGTATCGATAAAATTGATAGTATTACCTTAAAGAAGTTGATACTATCAAACTATCTATACTATATCGACGCGTATCGATAGTTTTGTTTTAGGTACAATCGACATATTTTCGATACTATCGACTGGAAATAAAACGTAACCTAGTTGGTAACACCGGGGCACAAATATACAAGATGTTCAATGTAAGCATTAAAAAATTCTTCAATTCTTCACAATCCTGTAGGTACGTAGATAACGTGTCACTTTGTCGCGCGCAATAATATTTCTAGTTACCCTCTTGATGTAAAATATTACGGACGTACCTAGGTGAATTGTACCGTGAATATAGGTAGTTGAGCTATGAAGTCATAGTATCGCAAATGTTCTACTATCGATAAGGCAAAACTATCGATAGTTTCGATACTATCGATAGTATCGATAGTTTCGATACTATCGATAGTATCGAAACTATCGATACTGTTTGTGCTGATACTATCGATAGTATTGAAACTATTGATAGTGTTTGTGCTGATACTATCGATAGTATTGATCTTTAGGAATAATATTACATATTTTTATCAGTCGATACAATCGATAGTATCGAAAGTATCGTCAATGCCGATATTTTCGATAGGACTATCGATAGTATGACTGATTTTCGAGGCCACGATAGTATCACGATACTATCGATAGTCTATCGCTATCGCAACAACACTACCTACAACGCATTCTCCTTCCAGCCAGCCGCAATACAGCGTGTTTTTAGCAGACATCGTCACAAAGCCGCCGCTATACGTAATTTGTGGTATCGTTCTGTTTTCATCTGAAATCGCATTGTAAACAGCTAGCGTATGTGTAGCTAGCTAAGGCAGTGTGTTTTAACAGGTTCATTGCCGAAAAGGTCAGACGTTATTATTTTACTATTAGTCTGCTTTTTAACAGTCAACGCGTTAGATAAATTGCTGTTTAATATGAAAACAAACATGCGGCGAGTCGCAACGGCAAGACGCAATGCGGTTGGCTGATCCTTAAGCTTGAATGAACTGATGATGATGATTATATCTTGCATCTAACTGCGGGATCTGTTTGCTCAGCGAATCAAACTTCATCATCTTCGACAGCTGACACTGGTACTTTTTTCAGACATGCTACGAGATGGAGAGATACCTTCGAGAGGAGCCTCGAGGGAAAAGGCGAGAGCCACCCCACGAAGAGGAGTGGGCCATCTCGGCCGCGTCTTCGCCGCCATCCCCGCCGTCACCACCTTCACCCCCCTCTCCCCCGCCGAGGCTGTTTACCATTACGGCTGTGAAGAGCGAACCGCCAAGTGATTCTGATGAACCCAGAGGTAAGATTTTTAACTTTTTGTACATTGTTTTAGTTACGCTATTACGAAAGGGTTAAAGAGTAGCATAGCTCTGTCATCCGTAGAACATATTATAATTAGTATATATATATATTATATACTTTTAAGTGTCCTACTAAGCCTAGTGGTAAATTTGAAGATAATGTCTCATATCATAAGGATCACCATGTCAAGTCATGTAAGTCCACCTTTTGTATGATACGAAATGAAGTTTAATAAAAGTTAATTTAAAAATTTATAAAATGTGCTTATTGATGTTATAATAATTTAAACAATTTTCAAAACTAAATTCCAGGACTTGGTTATCCAGTTTAGTCGTAATCATGAAAGACATACATTGTTAGATTATATACCGTTTACAATTTATAAAAAAAACTTTACGAGGTCTGCCAGTTTGATGGTAGTAGACTTCATCTGGTCTTACAAACTATAACAGACCCGAAATATTTTGTATTTTTATTATTTTATATGTATTCATATTGTATCAAGTATTAATTCCTAAATTACTTTGTAAGTATTGTAAAAAAAGGTAATTTGCTTATTCCGTGAATCGAACTTCCATTGTGTGGTAAAATCACTGACTGAAAAAACTGAAGAAAAAGTCAAACAACACTGTCACCGCTTGGAGTCTTTGTCAATTTAAATTTCATTCGGTCGGGGTAAAGCATTTGTGTTTTTTGGTAAAGCTCCTGCGCGAACGGACGTATAAACCTAACAGATAAAAATTACCATTTCCTCTTATCAATCCTGTGACATAATATGACCAACTCTAACTAGCCGTGTCAAAAACACGACCGTTTTCATTAGTCCACAATTGTCAATGTTCTGATACAAGTGAAAGGTTTTTTTTTAATTTAATAGTTTAATACGTCTAAACGAACGTAGCACTTGCGTAGTAGGCCTTTAGAGTCCAGGATTCGAGTCTCAGAGTCGGCATTGGCGAGTTGGGTTGTTAATTTAAAAGGAATTACCATATTATAATGGACTAAACGTAGCCACGTTCATGTAGAAGAGATGTTCGTCCGATAATGATAATTTTAAAGCTACGGCACGGCACAACGACTACGGCATGTAAGGGTAAAAGCCATACCCACCGAACAGTGTGATGGCTAAATTACTAAAATATAATCATTTTTAGTTTGTAGAGTGAGTTTATAAAGGTTATTTACTAAGAACTTTTTTGATCCTTATTGTAATGTAATAGCTTGTTGCTGATGTATTTCTTACACCTGTAAGAGATTTTTGCCGAAAGTTGATAGTTTAGAAATTTTACCAACCTCAAAAACATCATACTTAAAAATTTTCGATATGAAATGAAATTTGTATAGGATTGACAGTGAATTGAAAAAAACAGATCCGATCCCTATAAAACGGACAATCCGGCCACTTCCAACTTTGGCTGATGTGCTGCCCCAGTTGACAGCATTCGCCGCAGCTCCGCAGCGCGTTGTTGAGAAACACTTCCACTCTGATGAGATCAAAGGTAACATAAAGGCCTAGCCACACTACAAGTGATAAACTGGGTGCTAACTGCTAGGTTACGCGACTTTCCAGAAATATATATATATATAATATAGCACTCGCTGTCAGGAATTAATCATTATGCGTAGAATGTGAAAACTTCAAGATACATGATAAGATTGATTAATAGTTAACGGTTGCATAATCAACCGGATTATTTTACGCAAAATGTTATTCAGTTTTAATAGACATAAATTAAATTAAAAAAATGCTTTATACCTAATGTAAATGTTGTTATGTCCCATCTTTCGAAATGTGTGCAATTTAGGGGCACCAGGCAGTCATCTTTTGGTAACTCATGACCATCTAATTGTTTTTGGTATTACTTACTAGTAGTATTCCTATTCTAATTTATTACCACAGCACAGTCCAGCCATGCCTACTCGCAGTGTGGTTATCGCTAGATTGTCCCTAGTGTGCGAATTAACTAGGTTCAATCAATTAGCACCTAGCTCTTAGCACCAACCCAGTGGTGTGGTCTTAGCTTTACCTATTGATGTTCCTATTGTTAGACGAGACTTCAGCCTTTAGTTGTACTTTTATTTGAATATGTTTAAGGCCCGAGCTGATCAAACTCTTTTCAACACGCAATGCGAACGCGGCTACTACGTAACTGATGTATTTACCGCGCATCCACACAACACGTCACATTGGACGCATTTACACCAACCCTCACTGGTGGTTTCTATCAAAGCGGAGAGGATAAGTGATGTGCTGTGTAAAATGACAGCTAACGCGAAATCCGCTCGTGTTCGCTCTGGTTTTTATTATTAATGACAAAGTTTCTTTCCCCTTCTCCTCGCTTTGGTGGAAACCCATTCTAACGCAAACCCGCCTTCAAAGTGCCCCGCTTTGGTATGCTCGAGCCTTTTGCCAACTTATTTAAATCAATCAATTGTGAAGTGTACTTTAAATTTAAATTAATACGAATATAATTTGAAATGTAAAATGCGCGCTCTGAGACACCAATTTTTTTATTTTGGTAACTCTATAACGTTTATTGTATATTGAAAATAATGCTAATGTATTTTTATTTGTCTTAAGGCCTTAACACGCTTAAATGACCTTGACGCGTCGCGCCCATACAAATTCGCGACCTAAAAATCGGAAAAACATGTTTTTTATGAAATGTATGCCTTTAACGAGAATTTTCAAATAAAACTCTCATTTTAAAACATGTATATTTCCAAAATTATGTTTTGTGTGAAAACAGTAATGAAATAGCTTGTGTCGTTTTAGGGAACATTTGCAATTTATGAAAAAATTGACACTTTTTTGTGCATGATTTAATCCAAGGGACTTAACGAAAAATCAAAATTATTCAATTCAAGATGTTTATTAAATCCTCATCTAGCTTATTGTATTTTAAATTTTTAGATTCAAGTTACAGGGATTCTGACAATTTGATTTTCATATTCGAGATTTTAGGCACTTGGGTGGTGTTGAGGCCTTAATATCTGGTCATTTTTATACTTGATCTATCAATTTTATAGTGTTATCTTTATTGTAAATAATGTTGGATCTCGTCTAACGATATTAAATTTCTTGTTACTTCTTGGTGTTGTCTGTCGTAGTCTTAAAAATGGGAAACAGCATTTTGTTTTATTATTTGCCATTGTTTTCAACAATAATTATCTGGATATAATAAATGAGTTTCAAATGATAAAATGAAGGGTAAATGTTCTATGAACGGTTTTAAATGTCGCTTAAATGCCAGGCTAAAATTTGAATGTTGTTAAAATAATTCTAATTTTTTTAGTCATTTATTTTTGCCTGACTTTAATTTGTATTACTTATATTCGTTGTCGCACTAAATAAATGTTTTATTGATGGTAAATCGATGTTGTTGTTATTTATGATTGTGATGCAAAATTAGACAGGTTAACATTAGGAACCAAAATAGAACAAAATATAAACAAAAACGCCGTTTGTACGTTTCTGTAGTGTATCTTTATTTTTTGTCACAGCTTAAGTCAAAATGTATTTATATTCTATTATACTCGTAGGCATGTTTGCATGGTATCTATTCTACTCACATGTAATTAGCCACAGTCGCATAAAAGAATTTGTTTATTTCTCAAGTGCAGCGCTCAAGTTAACGGGTGAATTAGAAAAAACAGTTATTGAATTTCAGCGAATGAAGTACAGACTTTAAACTCTTTGCAAAGCTTTCTTTGCTAAAAGTTACAAAAAGTACCTCATAGAAATTCACATCATTAGTACTATATGAAAATATTTCGTTCATTCGGACGTATTAACCTAATACTTACATATCATAATTGCCATCGAATTGTATCAAGCCTCTGACAACTTATGAACAGTTAAAACGGTCTTGTTTTTTACACGGTTAGTGAGTGAGTAATGTGAGTTGGTCATATTTTGTCAAAGGATTGATACAAGTGAATAGTGTTTTTAATTTATTGAGTTAATACATTCACACAAGGTCCAAAAGGGACATGGTAAAGGTTGCAGGAAGCCGCTGGATGCAGACCGCTTCCATCCGGCCAATCTGAAAGTCATTGGGGGAGGCCTATGTTCAGCAGTGGACGTTGTGGCTGAAATGATGATCATGAGTTAGTACATTCGAACGGATGAAACATTTTCATAGTAGACCTTCTGTTCTGTTCACTAACTATACCTCACGGTTTTAAACTAGTCTGCAACGCACCTCGTTGCAGTTGGATTGCGCCATCTGATCTAGACCTAACAGTATATAGATTTTAATTCCCTTGTATGAGGTAAGGCGGTGCTGATCTGGTGCTGAGACTTGGTTTATAATATAAAATAAATATTTATTTTCTTGAGCGTTGCCTTTATACAAAATTTGTCTTTTGTATAAAAAAAAATACAATTTAACTAATTTAATTATATATAACATATAATAAATTTAATTAAAAAAAAATACACTTGCACTGCTTTATAAAATTTAGACATAACCTGAATTTCGAGTAAAAAGCAAAACAACTGTCTACTCTAGCTTTAAACATAGTGATGTGCCGAGTCGGCTATTTTGGTATTCGAATATTTTGGTATTCGTAAAAAAAGTTTCGAATACCTACCCGAGTCAGAAGACTCGGACAGGTATTCGAGTACTGCCACGAGTATTCGAATACTTTAGTGGACTCGAGTACTTTATGAATCGAATTTTGTAATTTTCTTTTGACGACAAATCCTAATGATTCGCCACAAATCATGTATGAAGGTATATGTCCCTCATAACAAATTGTTGTATAATCAGTCATATAATCATCCTGTGATAATTATGGCATAGCATATTAAATAATGCTAGCAACTATTGATAATACGAATTGGATTTTTGTACTTAATGAGTATGTATACCAAAGAAGTTCTGCTGCTACTAGCTTTGATAATCTCTAAGAAAAAAGTAAAATACTCGTCAAAAAAATAAGAAAAAACAATTATGTTTAAAACTTAAACGTAAAAATCTTCAATAAGATTCTTAGTACTTACGAAAATGTGATGTAAGAATCATAACTTAAATAAAATGTAATATAACAATTCACGATGCTCTTTTAAAGTGGAGCGGGCATTCAAAATTCGACTGTACGCGCAAAGTTATAAGGATGCTATTATATTACACGACTTAGGGATTCGAATACCTTAAGTACTCGAAACATGTATTCGGGTATTGAGGATCTGAATACAGATTTTTCTATTCTCGAGTACGTGAGTACCTGCTAGGTATTCGAGTCAGTACTCGAGTCAGTCTGACTCGGCACATCACTATTTAAACATACTAACAAAAAATGACACTGAAACTTGTTTTACATTTAATTTTATGATTTAATGGTTGTTCTAGTAAGCTTAAATATCATAAAATCGTTCTGTCTACATTTTAAGATGTGCTCAATGATTATATGTTTGTGGTAGCAACTATTATCAGAAACTTAACTCTATTCCCACTAAAATAATTGAATTACTGAATAAAGTTCCCCCAAGCGTGCCGTGTGGTGCCGGCACGTAAAAAGAATTACACCAACCCTTCTCTTCCTATGGGTGTCGTAAAAGGGCGACTACAGGAGAACCGCCATAAGAAGACGGGCAGCAGCGTCTCCTCTTCAGCATTGGCCAAACTGCGATCGCCAACCCGCCTGCCAAGCGTGGCGATTATGGCAAAATCCTCCTTTTGGAGAGGCCTGCGTCCAGCAGTGGACTGATATAGGCTGGTGATGTGAATAAAGTTCAAATAATATTATATATCCGATCACCGCCACCGCTAGCATCACGCAGAACCAGATAAGTACCAAAAATGCTATACATGCATGTAATATAGCAGCGTGTAGCGTGTGAGTGACACTACGGCCGTCATCACAGCCCTCGACCTTGTCTGTTATTCGGTGGTACCACCGATTATCCGGGACCCGGGATCAACGAGAGAAACTGAACTAGAGAAATTGATCGTAATGGACACAGGACCCCGGCGTCGTTCTGAAATAACCTCGTTTGGTTGGCGGCGGCAGTGGTGAAACGCACTTTTTGAAAGTTAAACTGAGGCCTACCATGGGCCAATCTTTCTATCTTCCCCTTGAACGACCAAGCTGGAGCCTACCATTTACTGGTCTGAATGTCTGAATTACAAACTGTCATAATTTCTAACTGATAGATATTACGCTGCTGACGCTATAAACTCGCTTGACTTGTGAACCTACTAAGCGTGATATCAGGATACCAAGCAAGGTAAACGTCGTTTACATCTAATGAGTTGGTCCACTTCCAAATGAGAGATGACTAAACTATAATTTTAACTTTGACCTAGAATCTGGAGGTATTTGCGAGGATATTTTTATGTTGATTGCCATTGACCTGTCACAATTGCCCGGTAGAGCTTGAATGGTCATCCAATTAGCCAAAGATAGGACGTTTTCCACAACCAAACTTTGACTCGTCTTGTCTATAGCAAACGTAAATTTTTACCCCATCTTTTTTCAGATGAGCCACCCAGCCCGGCACCGGTCCGCCGTGCGCACGTGCCGCGCCACCACCCTCACCAGCACACCCACGCGAACGACCCGCGTCGTCGCGTCCACCGCTGCGAGTTCCCGGCTTGCGATAAGGTCTACACCAAAAGCTCGCATCTGAAGGCGCATAAGAGGACGCATACAGGTATGTATAAGTAAAATTCTTTTTTTAGCGGGCTCTTCTTGACTTCACTGTGGCGCTACTAAGGACCAATCGCCACAAGATTGATCCGTCGGGGGTGATGTATAAGTTCAATCCTATCCTATCTTGACTGTTTGGAGAAAATGGAGTCATTTCCGCACTCCATGTGCATTGCAGCAAACTGCCCTCTTTTCGCATCTACTTTGCTTATCCGGACTAAGTTGGCATGGGAAAAGTAGTGGTAACCGGTTCGAGAACTTATCACAGTTTAAGACAAGGCTATAAGAGCACTAATGTATGTCTAGCTTAGCACCTGCACTTGTAACTATTGTAATCAATATACGCAATGCTTTCATCCATTGCAGCCGTAGCAGATATTTTTGAAACACCTTATACTCTTCTGGGGTCACACTAAGACATCAGGCGCTTAGCATTTAAGTCACCCAGAAGTGAAGCCGCGACCTTAGCAAATACTCGTTTGTTGTCTCCCAAGAGCTTTGCTCGGTCGTTTCACATTCCACTTGTATAAGAACTAAGTTATTTTAAAACTTGGTAATTGTTATAACTTGACAACAATCGCTTAGATAAGTTATCGTAACAAAGATACCAAATAATACTTGTTAAACAACCGTGTTATGGGAACTTCCCCTTGTTAAGACCAGCTATGATTAAGTTTGTTTGAAAGCGGAAAGTCGTGTACATTACAAACAATATTTGCCTAGCGTAGGTTTAGCGTCGCTAACTTTGTTATTTCAGTGTAGGATATTCGCTGGCCCAGCTGTAAGCTTAGTTTTACATAGGATGGCGTAGTTTACAAATATTTACATCGTATCGACACGTTCGGGGCTTACCGAGACTGTTAAGGTTATTATATCACCCCAGAACTGTTGTTTAACGTAATTTAAATATGTATGACGAGTGTTTAATATAATGAGGAAAATCTGGCAGTATGATATTTCAGTACACCGGTAGTACTTAAAGGTTCATGTTATGGGGTTATTTGTTTTAATTTAAGATCTTTGTACCAGAATGATGCAGTAAACACAAATGACAGTTATGTAGATCTCGTCCGCAGTTGGTCCCTCAGACTTTGAGGATGTGACTCAGGCTACGTTGTTGCCTCGACTGTAAGCCGTCTCAAATCCTTCCGTCCAAAGTACTTCCGAGCGTTTTGTGTAACTGTTTTTACTAATCAGGCCGACTTTCATTGGTCTTAGCTCGCCTGGTCTTCAGCCTGTCTTTTGTACTTTGTAATTTTATGTAGGTAGCCAAATTCTATGAATTGCTTATAAAAGTAACTAAATGAAGAGCCAACTATATTGTTTTTAACTATTTGTAATCTTCTTTGTGTAAATAACTCAAGCTTAAATCTCTCATTGCAGGGGAAAAGCCGTACAAGTGCTCGTGGGAAGGCTGTGAGTGGCGGTTCGCGCGCTCCGACGAACTGACGCGACATTACCGCAAACACACGGGCGCGAAACCATTCCGCTGCCGCCACTGCGAGCGTTGCTTCTCGCGCTCCGACCACCTCGCGCTACACGCCAAACGACACGCGTAGCCATCAAACGCACCGCCCGCTTCGAAACGGAACCGAAAGCGCAACAAGCGCAACGATAAAAACTAGGTTCCACACAACGGGCTCGCGTCCATCGCACACCTGCATCCCTTAGTTGTGAGTTGTGATCCGTGCGGACTTGAACGTTTCTCTCGCCAGTGCCGACACGGTGGACGCGCGTCCGCGCGGGCGGTCTCGCTCTCAGCGTTGCAAGCCAAAGAATGCCGCTGCTACACGTCGTAGCCGAGTCAACACTCATGCACCTAATGCTTTAAAGTTATATTTTATTATTTTTAATTTTTTATCGAAAGTGAAGTTTATTGGAAAATTTGTTTGGGAAAATCTCTTTGATATTTCGGCACCGGCCTCTTTATCGTTACGGTTCTTTGTTGCAATAAGAGAACGATTTATATTTGCCGTTGTTTATTATGTAATTTTTGTAAGCTTTGTGTACAGAGAGGTTTTTTTGTGTCGTTTGGCCGCAAAGCGGCCTTGCGCCGAGAGTTGTGCCATCGTTGGCGGGGGCGGGTGGGCCGCATACGGCGGGCCCGCGCCGTCCTCGCCGACCTGCATTTCAAATCACGTGACATAATTATTATTTATTGGATCGCGGGATGTTCGGCAGATGATCCCACCGACACGCCGAGCACAATATTTAATTTTAGGCTTAGTAGGATGTGCGTCGCGTTACCTGATGTTTTGTCGATATTTCGAATCAGTCCTTCCATTGTTTGAACTTTTCTGCATTACAGTGACATAGTATAATAGCCAAACATACCGAACACGTAACGGCAGCAGCGCAGACACAGCGCGAGCGAGGCAATTTGTTTTAGGCTGTTTTATTTTCCGCACACTCCAAAATACGTCACACAGCGGCGGTTTAACGGCGGCATGTCATTTGTCGTGGTTCGTATCGTTCCTTTTGGCCTGTATGAGGCCTTTAGCCATGCACCCTAGACTCGTTCTTGCATTCATGGATAGATATGGGACAATGTGCAATCTCTGACTTGTATTATTTCTTACTAAAATGTGGGTAGATAGATAACTATTTTTTTCTGTCTACAAAAATAATGTCGCTAGTTTATTATTTCAAGTAAAATAAAAGTCAAACATAACATGAATGTACCTACGACATTTATAAGATCTCGCTGAGCGGTAAAAGTTATAATTATAAGTTTTATTTATTGAAGAACATACGGTGTTCTATGAATTATTATGTGCATTTTGTACACTAATAACTTTAGTTTTTAATTAGTCTTACTTACTGCTTAATAATTTTCATAAATGGGTTAACCGTGATAAAAAATGGAAACAATATGAAAAGCAGTGGAGTAGTTTTATATTATTACTACTATTGCCCGCGACTGTTTCGCGTGGATTTCAATTTAATTTGGTAACTCCCCGGCGTTCGCATAACAACTCACCAAAGTTTTATCGCAATCTGACGAATGGTCTAGGAACGCAAGGGAATAAATGATTTTGAAATATATTTTCACAGTGTATGACTTTTTCGAAATATCGACGTGAATTATGTATATTTTTGATATGTTTATCATTAAGATCTTATACCCTTTATTCGATATATTTACGTTAGTATTTTCTTACTATTTCATTCCGAAGCTTTGAACTCTTCTGTGCATCACTAGCTCACTCAAGGGCGTTTGTTATTTCCCATACCTGCACAGTTGAGTTTATTATAGGTCGTATACCACCTTTGCGCGCTTAACAAGTGTTATAATAATATAATCCATTTAACCCATTTTCCAACCTACAGGGAAAAGATACCTATATTTACTTTATTTTTCTACATTCGTCGCTAAGTGCGCATAGGTCCAGTAAAATAAATTCGTTGATTCTAAAACACAGTCGCTAATTTAGTCGAAATTTTATATAGGTAATTTTTGGAGTGACAAATAACTCGAATAACGCCTTTAATACAACTAGGGTAAGATTAAAACTGCCACTGCTTTGGAATTGTAAAACTGTTCGATGTTAATAATAATTAAATTTGCATTATACTCATTACTATCAAGTAATGAGTATAATGAAAATTAATAAGCTGTATTAATCAAGTTGTGTTTTAATTGATTACATAAATTTGTGTGCTTGTTACAAGGCATGCTTTTCATCCACATTCATTACCCTTTTATAACAAAAAATACTATAACTATACTAATTAATATCCGTTACATGACAATTAATTTTATCGATACTAAAATCACAATAGTCTTTATTTAAGAAATATCGATTTGAGAGCCACTTCAATTACGCAAATTGTTTATGTTTACTAACACAGATCATGAAAAAACAGCAACAAGTGCGAACTACATTTTAAAATACATTCAATTTAATTCTGTCAATTTGGATATGAGTATCTTTATAATTGTGTTTCAGTGCTGTAATATATTTTTGTTTATAATTATGTCACCTCCCTACCTACTTATTAACCGATGAAAAAACTGAGGAGGTTCTCATGTCGACGCGTATATATACGCGAAACAAAAAACAGAAAAGTTTTTTTTTTCTAACACCAACGTAATAATATGTCACAATTTATTACAGATTCTCTCTTAATTTGACTCTTAATTACAATCTCCGTTGAGTAGTCTTTGTACATACAGGGTGATGTCGTAATTAAACATAGCATTTACCACGCTCAATTGTAAGCTAGCTTAAAAAACATGTTTACAATTTTTAGGAAATCGATTTTTTAATCACCTATTATGTTTGACGCCTTTTTGGGAGTTAAAAATAAATACAACGACTGCAAATACCAACAATAAAAAAACTGACATAGTCTAAAATATCATAGAGACAGGGTGTCTGTGTGCGCGCCATAAGTGTTCTACGGCGCATCGTTTGACAGGTAGACATTAATTGTACGTAGTTTTAAAGTATACGGGATGACTGGTAAGGCGATGGCATATTTTACCTATTAATAGGCCCAGTCGAAAATTTCCGTACATTTTTTCTATGATTGTAAAGACATGAAATATAATTGGAATTAGATTGCACCTGATTTTAAAATGACAGTTCTTATTCTTGCATGTGGGTATAAGGGATTATTTATTTTAATTCAATCATAAAGGTAAATCACAAATATTTACTACCCATTTAGAAAAATTACGTTCGAGTTACGTTTGACCATCGTTTGACAAGAAAGTACAAGTTACTCAGAACATTCGATTCTACCATTTAATTGAAAATTTGGTCTATTTGCAGCTGGCTTGAACACTTTTTTCATTTTCTTCTTAATATAGCAGAAAAATAACTTCAAATAAACGTAATTTATTAGAAATTTTCATTTAAATATCAATGATTTTCTGTTATCACGAGCGACAATTGTAAATTTGAAAAACCACACAATAATCTACAGGTGTCTGTTAACAATAATGTAATATTTATTTAGTAAACCTAAGTCTGAGTATAAATTCAAGCAAAACCGATCATACGCCATGATTTGATGTTTCCGAAAAAGAGACGATTCCTAGAAATACGACGTGGAATCGCGTTCTTTATTGTGCTTTTCTTTTAGTCGTAGAATGCTACCTCGCGCGGGCGTGGACGCATTAGTGACGTTTTACTTTTTTATCAGTGTTGATTGCTTTTGGTAAAAACGCCAATCTAAATCTCCTCTCATACTGGAACAAATTTTGACATTTCACTTTTGTCAAAACAATAAATGGTCGCTTCCAATCTGTAATTAAACGTACTCTATCTAATCTGTTTCTAGGACGGCCTCACTCACGGAACTCAAATCAAATGGTTAGATAAACCACCTTTTGGAAGTATTCGTTTTTGTGTTATCATTTGACGTCTACCTGTCAAAAATGTGCCTTCGCATGAAGTGTTTTCATTAACGCCTAGTTTCTATTATAAAGTCTACGTATCGCCTGTCGTCAGTCACGATTACACATGTCAGATATATACCGTCTTAACCAGCCTTAAATAATAGGTGGGGCTGATAGTGCTGCGGGGTAACCATGAACTCTTAAATCAATCTTAAATCTGTCAATTTCGTACGTCATTGTTACGTACAAAATTTAATAGATTTGTCAAGATTTGAGATTGTTGAGTGTAAATGGTTAACCCCTGATACGGCGGCGGTAGGCGGTAACTATTACCGATAAAAGTTCGTTGAATAGAAATTTGTCAAAAAGAAGAACGCTTTTGCGTTTGTCGTGTTACGATGCTGCAGGTATTTACTATAGATAAACATTTCATAGTGCCACCATCACTTGCCAAAGGCGAAATTGCCAGGCAAGCCTCATGTACACTTTTTCGTAACAATCCAGCAGACATGATTACACGAAGCAATCACTGTGTTAGTGCTGGTATATGCCATGAAACTGGCGGTACCTGCTGGCGCTAAATTTAGTCTAAACTAACAACATCTTAAAATTTTCTCATTATAAATTGCTTACATAGCTTATCGGCAAGAAATAGTGTTGAATATTTTTCAGTCTTGATGTTCCTATCTAATCATTCATTGCAGTAGATGTTTACCGATCTCTTATTGCCAAATGCAAGATATGGTAATTATAGACACGCAATAATATCGTAATCATAGCGATAATAATTAGTTCATCAGTGCAAGTCAAAATATAACATAAATGTAGGTATAAGCGACAGTCGTAAACGCACATTTATAATTCGTAGACAAACGATACTGCGATCTTTTTTAAGCGTGGTGGTTATCATGTGTTAAAAAAACTAATGCTATTTATTAATATTTCCCGGGGGCCAATTGCAGTCTTCCCGATTTTACTAAGTATCAAGTTCTCGGGATTTTGTGAGAGATCACATTAATTATATTAAATAAAATTTGTTAAGTGAAATAATGAGAATGCAGGATGATCGAAACTTGTAGTTTAAGCTTTCTTAATTTTCCTATTGTAATACGAGCACAGCATGTATGAAGTTAGTTTATCACTAAATCACTAAATCACTGTAGTTGTTTTCAATACAGCCTAAAAAGGCGTTGTTTTTTTACCGAATTTTTTGATAGGTTTTGACGTTATATTTACACCAGGTTGTGGATTTGACGCATTCGATAATATGCGTAGTTAATAATAACTATAAAATACGTAAAATTATTCAATGGAAACAGATTAAAAGTATAATATTAGAGCGTATATAAATCGAATTTAGATTCTATGATATAATATTGTAGAATAAAATATTTACAAAGTCACAATAATGTAAGTCAAAATATATTTAACCCGGTGAATATTGCATCATTTTAGCGCTGGCGTTTGTTAATCAATCTCTTGTTTTTATTAATTGTACGCTACGACATATTTTTATCGTAAATTAAACTCTATTTCTGAGTATGGATGTAAAGAACTACGTGATTAAAATAGAACATAATATTTAAGATATAACAAAATAAATGTGATTCATAAGTTTATCCAACATTTTATAGACGTATATGATGTAGATGTAATTATTGTGAATGTTTCTTTGGAAAGTGTATGGGGATGTGTGTACTACGTATATTTATGTATTTATAATAATACACTATGCTTTAAAGTCGATAGGTGTGACTAGTTTTATGTAATAAATATTTATTATCGTGCACAATGGCTGGAAATGCAAATTATTAGTGGAGTAGATAAAAATAAATATACGTTTTATATTTTTTTTGTGAAACGAATAATATAAAATTTATTATTAACTTTACAGGATTTAAATAAATTATACCCTATTATATAATGAAAAAATATATTTGCGGCTGTGTGTTTAAGAATCAACAAGTGTATACTTTTCGATTTGACGTATAAACCTACTGAATTAGGAAGCACATTATATTAATGGCTTGTTACGTTTTATTTTCTTATTTTTTATATTTATAGTCCACAAACATAGTGTGTATAAGATTACTTACTTATATTTTGCAATATATATTTCGGTGCCTTATTTTAAATCTGAATAGTTAAGTTTATTATATGTTACATAAAAGTATTACATACTTACTAAAAGTATTTGTTTTTGGGTGGCTTGTCATTTAACTTTGTGATTACATTCCACAGTGCCACTTAAATCGGTCGGTTTATATACAATAACTATAGCAAGGTCGATGCCACGAGTACTTGTTAATATATTCTGTTCCTTTAACATTTTATTACGTTTTACAGTTTTAATTTTACTTAACCATATTGCATTTGACAAGATGAATAATGGATGGGCTCTTATTGTAAACCCCTAATACAAACAGCAACACAAGATAAAGATTTTTTTTTTACTTTTTCTCGATCTAACTCACTTATATTAATAGACACCGATTCGATTATTCCACTTATACAAGATGAAACAAACAAACACTCAAATATTAATTCGTGTTATATGTCACTTTTTAAGTAAATACTAGCTGACCTGGCGAACTTCGTACCGCCTACATAACACCTAATTATTATTTTTCGTCAGCATTTATTATTTATTTTGATATTCGATTCGGAGACATATCCAAGAAATTATAATCCATAAAAATCGGTCCAGCCGCTATATGTGTTGTAACAAATAAGACTTTGTTTTATATTAAGATTATATATTTTAAATATATTATTCACACTACTTATATAATATCGTATAAAGTTAAAAAATAAAAGTAATAACTTAAAGTCATTTGCTCATTAATATTGGTACCTAATCAATTAGGTATTATAATTTTAATTTATTAAATATAGGCTTAGAGCATTAATTTCAAAGCTTACAGCGCTTCCTAGCCAGGGCTTGCTTAGCATGCTAATTTACCATTACAGTTTTACTAATTAAATGAAGTTGGTTAAAAACGGAAAGTTTCCTATAATGTGCTGTCATCATTTTAAGGCGTTTTTCATCCAGGGCACATTGATTTTGCCCATTCTGCATATATACTTAAAGGAGTTGTTTCTAGAAACATTTTTAACGGCTCCTTATCTTTTTACAACACTTAGTTTAAACCCAGTATAACACTCGTTTAACAAAAACCTTTATTTTAGGCAAGCTATACATATAAACTTACTCCTTTATTTAAAAAAAAACAAAAGTTTACTGCGAGTTGCCGAAGCAATTGCTTTGTAGGTTTACTTATAACTACAAAAACTTTATCCAGTGTTAGAAACTAATTTATTTATTTAACTTTCTTTCAGCCGCATGTTATTTAACATCAACATTTTTAGGGGTCAAACTAATAAAATAACGTTGAAATGTTTTTACCCGCACACGGGGCGCAATGGTCAAGCGCGTTTTAAAGTTTATGCGCTAAAGCCACCAATAGTAAAATGATTAAGGCATTAGGGCACTATGTCTTATTATTATAGTTTAAAAATCTGGCAATTGTTTATAAATAAGCAAAACATACGCACAAATGTATTGCTTCTCTAAAGTCAACAATCAAATCGCTCGTGGCATCGATTTACATTTGTATTTGTACTATCTCGTAGTTTAAAAAGGAGCAACGGCTTTTTAAAATTTCTTCCAAGTGGTCGTGCGACTGTATATATTATAATACATTATAGTAATTACTAATCGTATATTTACAGAAGAATAATAACGTTAATGTTTATTATTTTTTTGGTTCTGACAAGACCGCCGGCAAATCGGCTGGTGCGGCGCGGTCGAGTCGTTCCCACTAGGTAAACCTCAGTGTGGTAGATAGAAGCAAGGGGCATAGCTGGGATTGGTAAAATGGAATAGAAAATATCGTTTTTATCATTAGGAAAAGTTTAGCTAATCAATGAACCATAGATTTGGTTTTAAAACCAATAAAAAAAGTTATTTTTTGCCAATAATAAATCATAGATTTAAAAAAAACATTGTAAAAATAGATTCTCCCTTAATATTATTGGGCTGGCAATCGTTAGTGTAATTTTCTGCCAAATTATGGGTACCATTAACTGTACTAAACTTTTTAGGATGATTGACAAATATGTTATAAATACTTAAACGATATAAAGTATTTTGTATACCCTAGCTAGCCCCTTGTAAGTGCGTAAACAAAACTGACTAGCGGACGTGGATGCCATCAATATAAAGATAGAACGGGTGTGTGGTGTGTACGAATTAAAAATATTGGATGACAATGTGCAACCTCTCGTCTCGGCAGAGATGATTATTAATGTAAAACTTGTATTAAGTCGTCAGCTGTTTCATTAAAACTAACACCGGAGTCTAAAGTTTGGCAAATCTGGGTTTATAATGCATGAACTTTTATAGATTATTTACAGTCCAAAGTATGCCAAGTGCCCGTACTTTTCTGTTAGTTTGTAGTTACAAACGACAAATCATCTGCCTACCACAAAATGTCAAAATTTCTCAACTGATTCTCAACTTAAAGTTTAGCACATACGGTTCAATGCCAATTGAGAAATTTTGAGACTTTGTGATAGGTTGCGATTTCGCACAAGCATTCACTATAATATGTATTTAGAGGGATATAAGCTTTATGCACTATGTGGCAGTGTGCGTTTCTAGCGGAGCTAGCACGCACACGCACACCACAGCCAAGATGTAAATTGCAAGGACTTTAGGGCCTGCTTAGACTAGACGGCTTGTACGTAAAGGAGCGGCCGTTTTACGGCAACCGTGCGAACAAAAACGTCCGCGTCGTCTTTACGCGCCTTTATTCACGCTGGTTAGTTCGTTAACCCACTTACAGGCCCATAACAAACGGGTCTCACCTTATTCTGATGTGAGTTGATGGTATTGTACGTTTCGCCCCATCGCGAGGGCTCGTGAGTTGTGTAGCATATTGCATTTTATATTAATAAAATTTTCTTATATGTGGTTCTGTGTGTTTTTATTGCCCAATCTTTTAAAGAAAAAGAACCTAGTCTAATTTGACTGACATCTTATTGAAGGTGAAGGTAAAAACCTTTTAATTGAATTGGCATATTCTCGTCTGCAGCTGCAGATATTTAGGCCTATTTTGTGCTCCTGACTAGAAATAAATAAAACACTCGCATTCCGAAAGTTGAAGACGTAGACCTGCTTCGTCAAACTTCTAACTAAATAGTGTACTCCATAAACTGCAACACTAAATGAATTTTCTCGAGTAATTGGCAGCTGTTCAAGTGACATAAATAAATAGTAGTAGTTTTACGACGTATAATACTTTGTGGTTGTAGCTAGTATTGAAAGATACTCGAAATAAGCGACATCTCTAAATTATTAAGTAAACCTTGCAGTAACATGTTTTGAGCGAATCCAACAGATTTTAGAAGTACTGTTAACCCATAGCAGATTTCGTTATTAGCCTCGTCGACCTATTACCTACCCGACTAAAGGAGAACGTCAAGCTGTAATCCTCACTTCTGGTGCAAGCAAACGGTAAAGTCTATCGAATTAGTTTAGGTTCCGAAAAATAGTCATGAAATAGTCTTAACGACATGCCAAATCTCAAAAATAGTCCATCAGAGATTCCAGAGAAATAAAGGTACCCTGGTGAGGATTATGGCTTGAACATTTTCAGTTTTCGATTGTAATAAATAAGAATGCAATTATAAATGTTTGTTTTTTTTGTTTAAAAAACAGCTGCCATGCAAAACACCTAATTGGAAGAAATATAACATTTTAAGCGGAATATTTCACAATGATATCAAACGAAGCAAAACATTTTGTACATGACTGTACCTCCATAGAAATGTTGGGAAAATAAAAACTTTTTATTTTCACGCACGCACGCACATTTTGACGCACACCTTTTGACAGTGTTTTTACTAAGGTGTGTATACTCGTACTATACCTACGTCTAAGCAATATTCTACCCTTAAGAGCAATAAGGTGTCCTTATGAAGAGTCAAGCTGGAAACATACTATCGGACGCGGCTTACGGACGCGGCTTACAGCCGCGACTTAAACGAATCTAGGTATTGAATGTACATTAAGGTGTGCAAACCATCGGACGTCAGTCGTGGACGTAACCTTGGGCTGACCTTGAGCGCTCGGACGTCCGACAGCAATCTGGCGCGCTGGATGTTTCTGTAAGCCGAAAACGTCCGCGGACGGTATGCACGGGGTGCGGACGCGTCCGACCGTCAGAAGGACGCCGACTGCGCGAGAGCTCGCACGTGCTTATTGATTGCACGAACATTTTTATTATAAGATAGCTAGCGATTTATTAACGTATGCGAAAAAGAAAAGCGCTTATCACCGTATTCAGTATTATGTTACAGGAAATCCCCGGGACCTGGACAAGATTTATTTAGGGTTCCGTACCCAAAGCGTAAAACGGGGCTCTATTACTAAGGCTCCGCTATCCGTCTGTCTGTCTGTCTGTCCGTCTGTCTATCTATCTCATGAACCGTGATAGCTAGACAGTTGAAATTTTCACAGATGATGTATTTTTGTTGCTGCTTTAACAACAAATACTAAAAACCAGAATAAAATAAATATTTAAGGGGGCTCCCATACAACCAAAGTAATTTATTTTGCTCGTTACTAAGGCTCCGCTGTCCGTCTGTCTGTCTGTCCGTCTGTCACCAAGCTGTATCTCATGCACCGTGATAGCTAGAGAGTTGAAATATTTTATATTTTTGAAAATGGTACGGAACCCTTCGTGCGAGAGTCCGACTCACACTTCACCGGTTTTTACAGATAATGGTGCGGAACCCTTCGTGCGCGAGTTCGACTCGCACTTGGTCGGTTTTTTTGGCCTGGATAATTGTATTTTGGATTAGCTACTATTTTTCAGAATTTTCTTCCAAAATCTACTAAACGATACAGATTTTCTACCGAAATTACTACGAAATCATCGTCCTCTTTGTCACAAACCTACCAAAAACGTAGAAATCTACTTAAAGTGGTTACACTCATGGCGTCCGCAAGCAACGTCCGATGGACCGTGTACACTTATCAGTCGCGGCTGTAAGCCGCGTCCGTAAGCCGCGTCCGATAGTATGTTTCCAGCTTAAGTCAGTTTAACTGAACCTGACATATAAGAATTACATGCCAATTACTCCTACAAAATTATTTCTGGATTCGGGGAGGGCATTAGAAATTTTGTCTATAACCTGCATTTTTCTGTAACTCACTATACTATCGATGAAGCCTGTTTATGATAGAGTGATGACCGAGTTTACAATATATAATTTATACTTATTACTCAGAAGGATAGTGCTTAGCCATGCTTATTGCAACTCGTGCAGCTCGTCCTTATCACATCTATTCGCTTCCTTATTGCAACTCCTGCAGCTCGTCCTTATCACATCTAGTCCTCCTCGGCGTTTGTCGCATGAGCATTACCTACGCACAAACTTGACGAGCATGGTAGGGAACAAGTCATCAAAAAAATCCCGCTTCATAGGAACTATACCTAAATGGCTATCGTACCCTACCCTAACCAAAGCACACGAAGGATCCTGACCTGACTCCTGGGAAGAAAATAAACAACATTTGGTCAATAATAAAGCAGCAGAGTTTCCGCTAGTCCCTGAGGATAGCTATTGTTTGTTTTGAAAAATAATGTCAAGAAATCCAAAGAAACATTTTAATAGAAAAATACATCACTCCCTTTCTTGTTTGTTTCACGACTTTTTGTATTTTTTTCGAAGCTTGACTTGACTTGATTATGAGACATAATTAGTTACATGCTAGATTTTTGTTCCCAAGTAGGAGTTGTTTAGTTCCCAAAACAATGCATGCAATGCAGATAGGTACATCTTCAAAATTAAATGTGGTTAGGTCTGATGCCATGGACCATACAAAACAATTGAAACCTTAGGTAAATAAAAATGTATACTTTAATGTCATTTCACCTAATGTATTTTTATACAAACAGAAAACAATTGCTAAAGTAGGACTATGCTATTCCTAAAACACAAGCAAAGCTAAAATGAGTCGTCCATGAAAAATAATATTAAAAAGTAACGAATGAAGTGGGCTTATCCTCTGGTCGTAATAAATTGATGTCCAAACTGTGAGGTTAGTCTCCCTGGAGGATTCCAAAAAATATCTCCGGCTTTTACTTTATACAGAATTCATACGCGTAGGCTTTGTTTTGTTTCTTTGCACAAACTAAATGCGATAAACCAGCATTGAGGTATACGTAATGTAAACAAGTGGCCGTTTCATACTTGTTTCAAAATTTTTTTAGAGGTTTATGTTTGAAGTAGATAGATAAACTAGACACAAAAAGTTTTTATTTCAATCCCAATTTTGGTATTGATTTGAAGGGTTTAAGTTTCGATTTACGTTCACAAACAATTGTTTGAGGCGCATGACTAATTGTTTTTTCAAATCTAAATGATGTCACACACAAGTCTCATTTAAAGTGACGGTGTGAGTGAACGTCCTTAAAATTTCAAGGTAAAGGTTGTGAAAATCTGTTCTGTTTTTAAAAACATCTCTCTTCCTTTGCCTCAAACTGTATTAGGATTTAATATAAAATTGCGAATACCGTACTTCAGTTTGAAGATCTGGCCTATGGTTCGCGCTAGGAATAAAAAGCCAGACGTTGCATGTTTTAATTCATTTCTTTTAGAGGCAAGCAAATGTTTGTTTGATAATGAAGTTGATGATGTGTGATGTATGTTTTAAATGTATTTAAGTATGTTTAGTACAGGTCTAGTTGCCTTGAACAATGGCACAAACTCTGCTTGGTTTGAGGCTAGATAATTGTTTAAATATTATCATCATTTCAGATGACAAGTCCATCTTACTAACCAGACTCTGTCAGAGGCACTTATGCGACATCCTGTGTGTCCAAGAAACACACCGTGGTTCTGACCAACAAAGCCCACATATAGCAGGTATGGTCCTTATCGCTGAAATAGAGCACAAAAAATATGGCAGCGCAGTTTTTGCAAAACCATCCATTTCAGTTCTTTCAGCAGACTGTATATCAGAGGGTTCGATAGAATTTATTACCGTCGACCTCGGAAACTGTACAGTGACCTCTGTCTATAAGCCCCCGAAAGAAGACTTTATATTTATCAAAACCAAGAACTTTGATAATCACCCCAATAAACTAATACTTGGCGACTTTAATGGTCACAGTACCACCTGGGGCTATGCAGCCAGTGACTCACACGGAGAGGCTTTGGAGCGATGGTCAGATTTGCACGGCCTTGAACTCATCCACAGTGCCAAACTCCCTGCATCGTTCCACAGTCGCCGTTGGCGTCGCGGCTATAATCCGGACCTCGCTTTCTGCAGGGCGAATATAAGACCACAATGTACCAAACAACTGTGCTCTCCAATACCTAAAACACAGCATCGGCCTGTGGTGATCCAGGTGGTGGCTACTGTGAGACCTTTACAGGTCCCATTTAGAAGACGGTTCAACTTTGCCAAAGCTGACTGGACCAGCTTCTCTGAAAAAGTGGACCAACAGCTTCTCGACATACCGCCTGAACCTCAAAACTATGACGAGTTTGTAAAAGTCATCTGGTCAGTATCCCGGCGAACCATACCCAGAGGCTGTCGCACGTCATACGTCCCAGGCTTGACATCAGAGCTTCCACCCTACTTACACAATATGAGGCACTCTTCGCAGAAGACCCCTTCTCTGAACAGACCATCTCGATCGGAGAAGAGCTTCTTAGTCTGGTAGGCGATAGTAGGAAGGAAAAGTGGATAAATACTGTCACGTCTATCGATATGACGCACAATAGCAAGAAAGCGTGGTCCACTATACAAAAACTGACAAATGACCCGCCCCCTTCACCATTACCGGGTCAAACCACAGCCAATCAAGTAGCGCACCAGCTTATACTTAATGGAAAGCCTACTGGAAGACTCCCCAAAACACCAAGATCAGCTCAACATACGCAACAGACATGCAACAACATTACCTTGCCTTTCACACTCACAGATATCACCACAAGCATAAAAGCACTCAAAAACGGCAAAGCTGCTGGCTTGGATGATATCACAATCGAACAGCTGAAGCACCTGGGACCAGTGGCTATATCCTGGCTGCTAAGTCTATTTAACGCGTGCATGGCATCAGCGAAGATCCTGAAATTGTGGAGGAAGTCGAAAATTGTGGCCTTACTAAAACCTGGGAAATCTCCATCTGACCCTAAGAGCTACAGACCAATTTATCTCCTGTGTCATACCCTCAAGCTCTTCGAGCGACTAATACTCAACCGACTCACATGTATCATTGACCCTACTCTCATCCCAGAACAGGCCGGATTCCGGCCGGGAAAATCATGCACCAGTCAGGTGCTTAACCTCACTCAATTTATTGAGGACGGATTTGAGCGGGGCATGGTCACAGGTGCTGTATTTGTCGACCTCTCAGCAGCGTATGACACAGTAAACATAAAAAAATTGCTGTCTAAAGTATCGAGTGCCACAAACGATCCCACTTTCGTACCACTGTTAAATGAGCTCCTTCGTAACCGCCGCTTCTGCGTCCACTTACACGGAAAGAAGAGCAGATGGCGATGTCAGAAAAACGGCCTCCCGCAAGGAAGCGTCCTGGCACCACTTATATTCAACGTCTACACGAATGATCAGCCCCACCACCCTAACACTAAGCGATATATCTATGCCGATGATCTTGCACTAACTTGCCAAGATAAGACCTTCGAAACCGTGAAAAGTACACTGAATCTTGCCTTGGAAAACCTTCATGAATATTACGAGCATAACGCTCTATAGCCCAATCCAAGCAAAACCCAATCGTGTGCTTTCTACCTACGTAACCGCGAGGCAAAAAAGGAGCTGAACATTTCCTGGAAAGGCGTCGCCATCCAACACTGCAACTTCCCTATATACCTGGGAGTGACACTGGACCGCTCCCTGACTTACAAGACCCACTGTAGAAACAGAAAACAAAAAGTTAGTTCCCGCAATAACCTACTGCGCCGTCTCTCCTCCACTAACTGGGGAGCAAACCCACCGGTTATGCGCACTACGGGACTAGCTTTGTGTTTCTCAGCAGGAGAATACGCGTGTCCAGTGTGGGCTAGGTCAGCACATACCAGAGACGTGGACGCAGAGCTGAACGACATCTGCCGCATAGTGACTGCCTGTCTTAAGCCAACCCCGGTCGGTATGCTGTTTCCTCTTGCGGGAATAGCTCCACCCAGAGTACGCAGAGAAGTGACATGTTCGCTTGAAAAACAAAAACAGGAAAGCGACCCGAGACATCCACTCTACGGGCTCTCCCGCGCCACAGGTCAGTTGCGAAGCCGCAAAAGCTTCCTGCGATCTACGCAGCCTACCGACAAAACCCCTACTGACATGAGGTGCAGGCTTTGGGCAAGCGAGTATTCACATTCACTGTACCCCCCCGATGAAAATCTGCCTCCAGGCTATAAGAAACCTTGGCCAACCTGGAGAAGTCTAAATAGACTGAGAACCCAGGTTGGTCGAAGTAAACATAACCTGTGTCGGTGGGGGTACTCAAGTAGCGCAGACGCCAGCTGTGAATGTGGAGAACCCTGCAAACCATGTCTCACCTCTCTAACTGTCCCGCGTGCCCGACCACCTGCTCGCGTGAGGACCTACTTGTCAGTAACCAGAGGGCTACCACGGTAGCCGCCTTCTGGGCAAGTAAGATTTAGCCAGTGTTCTTGCCGACACGAAAGAAGAAAAAGAAGAAGAAGAAGAAGACTTTGTAATTACAGTCATTACC